>VZRO01003476.1:766249-1083024 GCA_013397915.1 Daphoenositta chrysoptera
CCTCAGCAGCCTGAAAGGGGAGCCGGCTCCCATGCTGGGCCCCCGGGAAAGCCGCTTCCGGGACCGCTCCTTCTCGGAGGGTGGCGAGCGCCTGCTGCAGCAAAAGCAGCCCGGGGGACAGGTCAACTCCAGCCGCTACAAGACGGAGCTGTGCCGCCCCTTCGAGGAGAACGGCGCCTGCAAGTATGGTGACAAGTGCCAGTTCGCCCACGGCATCCACGAGCTGCGGAGCCTCACCCGTCACCCCAAGTACAAGACCGAGCTGTGCCGCACTTTCCACACCATCGGCTTCTGCCCCTACGGGCCGCGCTGCCACTTCATCCACAACGCGGAGGAGCGCCGCGCCGTGGCGGGGAGCCGGGAGCCCGCCGTCACCGACAGACCCCGCCTGCAGCACAGCTTCAGCTTCGCCGGCTTCCCCAGCACTGCTGCCAGCGGGCTGCTGGACAGCCCCACTTCCATCACACCGCCGCCCATGCTGAGCGCCGACGACCTGCTGGGCTCCCCCACCTTGCCTGACTGCGCCAGCAACCCTTTCACCTTCTCCAGCCAGGAGCTGGTCAGTCTCTTCGCCCCCAGCATGGGGGTGCAGGTGCCCAGCGGGAGCTCCCCCACCACCTTCTTGTTCAGGCCCATGTCCGAGTCCCCCAACATGTTTGACTCGCCACCCAGTCCTCAGGACTCCCTCTCTGACCAGGAGGGCTATCTGAGCAGCTCCAGCAGCAGCCACAGCGGCTCAGATTCCCCTATCCTGGACACCTCAAGACGTCTTCCCATCTTCAGCAGACTCTCCATCTCTGACGACTAATCTGGGGTTTCCTCTTGCCCCTCCCCACCTCTATTACAATGTTAAGCTGAACTCCCCCCACCTTGTCCCCAGTAGGCCAAGCTGGATGTTAACATGTCCACCTGCCTGCCTAATACCCACTGGCTTAAACCTTAAGTGCCAAAATTCCGATGAGAAGCAATAACGTTTACAAAATTTAGTGCCTTTTAACACTTTCACTGTGACTGTATTACCTCTCCAGCTGCAGAGGGCACCAGCAGCTCTGTGCACTTCCAGATGTGCAGGAAATGTCCGAATCCGGCTCCCTCCACTGGCCATGTACTGCATCGCCCTCTCCCAGCCCCTTCCCAACTGGCCAGTTTCTGCTAGGCTGCAGGCAGGTGGGCAAGTGTTAACATCCAGTCCTCTACTCCCCTCCCCTTAAAGACTAAATCTTGCCTGGATCCGCTCAGGTCTGCGGGAAGAAAAGCTGAGAACGGACAAAGATTGTAACATGAGTGTGACTTCGACTGGGAGGAAGAAAACAAAACAAAAAAAAGCAAAAGACAGATGGACTATGAGAGACTTGATTTTGGTGCTAAAAGTTCCCCGTGCATACATGTGACATCTTGAAACAAATAAAGAAATAGAGGGGTGGGGCCAACAGAAGTCATTCCACACACACAAGTTCGTGTAAACAAAGTTCCAGTAGACATAGCTTTAATGGTTTTGCTCTAGAGTAGACCTATCTTAGAGCACTCACGCCAAGCTTTTTATTATTTTTTTTCTGGGTTTTTAATTTTGTATAACTTTTCAGAAATTGGAGAGCAAATTTTGCTTGTCACTGCACAACAATATAAAAAGCTTATTTAACTTATCAAAACGTATTTATTGCCGAAACCTTTGCTTTTTAATTTTGTTCATATTTATCGGGATGATGAATCCATAGAATATATTCTTTTATGTTTAAATTATGATCTTCCATATTAATCTTAAGATTGTGAAGTGTCTTTTTTCCTTTTTTCCCCACAGTTTAATATATTATACTACAATGACATTTTTTGTAACTTTACACTTTTTTTGGTTATTTTATTTTAAAAAATGAAAAATTAATTTAAAAAAATGCAAAAACTGTGTTTGGATTATTTATTTTAGAATTCCCTTCCCCTTTTTTTGTGTTGGACTGCAAATGGAGTTGTTGTGCATCTTTGCCTTTTCTCTTCTCCTTCTCTTCCCCTCTCCTGGGTCTTGCCTACCTGGGCTTTAGAATGTACATACCTGAGCTCTGTTGCGAGACAACATGGAAGGAAGACCTTTTTCTTCCTCTAATTGTATAGATTCTTCAAGGAGAAGAGCCTTGGGCTCAAAGTGCCTATCTGAAGACATTCCAAATACAGTTTGTCTTTGCATTTCTGTATTCCAAGTTTGGAGTTTTCCTTGCCAAGGTGAATGGGACTGGCACAAAGAGAATAATGAATGTAATTTTTTTTTCCCCGTTACTGTTCGCTACACTGCTTTTTCTTCCTCTTTGTGTGAGTTTATTTAAAAGAGAATCTCTTTTGTAATGACTGTTTGCAGTTTAAATCAATAAACCCCAAGTTTTTTCAAGAAACTGATAGTGGAGATGGTTTTACTTGCAAAAATTGAGGGGCTGGATTTAGACAACCCCACAAATGTAGATGCTTCCCTTCTCTTGACCCCTGAACTGCCCACAGTGTGCTCAGGCATCCCTGCATCACTCCTCACTGATTCAGTGGGTCAGCCCTGCAAGTGCTCGGGAGCAGATCAGTGGCAGCAAATACTTGATGTGACCTACCCTGATGGCCTCTAACCTCCTCTGTCTCTTAGGGGTGCTTGAGTCACTCAGTCTGTTCCTGACAAATTCTTTCTGATCAGCATGGCTTAAACCTGGGATTGGCTTTTGTTGCTTGTGTGCTTTGTGTGTTCCTGCATAGCTCCTTCCCCTTCAAGGAGGGCTTATGTGTGTTTTGAGTGAGGCTAAAGTGGGATGTTGAACTGTTGCAGATACTGCAGATCTCAGTTCTGGCTTGTCAGTGGTGCTGGTCGGCTTGCACAGAGGGGCTGTTTGGTGCTTGGTGGGGGAGAGGAACGTGAGCCCTCAGCAAAGTCTCAGGTGTGTGGACACATCACCTCGCTATCACGTTTAAGCCTTTCTACATCTTGAAGTATCAATCTCAGAAACTTCGTAGGCCATTGGTTTTATTTAGGAAATAATCCTTGCCAGCACTGCTCATGGTGTTAAGTCTTGTGTTTTCACCTTTGAGTTCTCGTATGGAGCGAGCTTTTGCTTCCAAATTGAGGCTGAAATGTTGCTGCCGAACCACCAATCCTTCAGCTGTCTTAACATGCCTCCATGTTCAGATTTCCTAATTCGTGTTGGAAAAGTTCCTGCCAAACAAAAGCTGCAGGATACCTCAAGGCTTACACTGGTGAACCTTCTCTGCTGTTGGCTTTATGCGCTTGTGTGGTCTGGCACTAAAGGTGAGCTGGGTGGAGGAAAGATGGAGGAAGAAGAGTGTTGCTGATGGAAACTGCTTCTCTTGAACACTGCAAAAGCTGTGTGGGGAGCTTGCTTGGCAGATACTGATGTAAACTAGGATATGGTGTGGTCTGGGTGCTGATCCTTGAGAGAAGAGCCTCAGGCACAGCTTCAGCACTGCTGGCCTTCAGCAGTACTGTTGACTGCAGCCTTGCTCCTGGGCATAAAGGCAATGAGTGCCATGTGAGAGATGGGTTCTACCTGGGAGACTTGTGCCCAGTTGCAGCAAGTGCCCAGGTGTGCCTCATCTGCTGCTGGGAACCAAGCTGTTGGCCCCTGAAGAGTGAGATGTATCTGATCTGGTGAGGATCCCAAGTCTATTGCAGGGCACACACATGGAGCTTGAAACTGCTTGCTTCCTTTCTGGACTTTCTGTGCAGCTCTTCAAACAAATAGTCTTTGACCAGTTAATAATTGATGAAGAAAATAGCTATATCAGTTGCACAATACTATTGGTATGGCAAACAACCTGGAAGCTGTGCTAAAGTAGGTCTTTGCTCATGGTACTTCGGTACTTCGCTTATCCTTCGAGTGCACTGATTCCAGGAAGCCAGCACCGTTCTTCTCCTGTGAGTTTATTAATGATATATGCTCTGTCACTCTGTGTTTTGCTTTTTGAAATTAACCTTGAGCTGGTTCACGCAGCGGATAGAGAAGAGCAGAACAGGATGCAAGAGCCTTCAGCAATGAAAGGATTTACCTGATCTGATACCATTAGGATTCATTGCAGCTTTGGTATGTGGCAGCAGATACTCTGGAGGGACTTCTCCTTCCTTGCATTTCCCATGGATGAGTTGTCCATGCTCTTTCTCACAGGGTTAGCAAGTTCACCTAATGGTTGTTTAGGTGAACCTACCATGGCTGGTAATAGCCTAGCCAAGGCTCAGAAAAGTATAAATAGCCTATGCTGACATGATAGTTTAGAGACACACATTCCTCTGACTCGAGGACTCCTTCACTCTGGTTTATTGATGTAGTGCATGGGACTTTCAGGGTGGCCATAAAATAGGGCTGGCCTGTGCATTGGCGCAGTTTCTCCTGGCGTGTCTGATGTGGCAGGACTGGGAGAAGAGCCCACAAGAACAAGTTGCCTGTGAGGTGCCGTGGCAAAGTGTGCCTCAGTACACTTTACAGGTTGCACTTACAGTTCTTACTGCGGGCCAGGGGGACACCTATGGTGGCTCTTGCTTCTCTTTGCATACATTTTGTTGTAGTCATGGTTGCTTCCTGTGAGCTCCTTCTAAGAAGGGACTTGGTCCATGCCTCTGGGCTACAGCTGTTTGCTGTTCTTGGCTTTGAAGTCAGGTGAGTCTAGTGCTATCCACCCTCAATGTATCTTGGAAATTAGAGCAGTTGTGTATGGCTCTCTGTGCCAGTTGCCTCTTGGTATGGAATAACGTGATGACTTTGATCTACAGAGCTCCAGGTGTCTCAGATCCCACCCTGGTACCTGCCTCCCTCCTTCCTAACTCCTGCAACAGCTGCATGTGTCCCAGAGACACTATTGACTATTCACTTCTTTGCTATGGGCTAGCTGTGGCTTTTGTGCCAAAACACCTTCAGTTCTGCAATTAGGGCCTGTAGAAGCAGGGGCCATCTCATTTCCTGAACATCATAAGGAGAGAGATGAAAAGTCAAATAGGGTTTCTTTGTTGTTGCTGATGGTTTTGTTTTTAAAGGCATTTGGGAATTTTACTTGGCCAACCTTTGTTTAGTATCACTTGTACATAGATGTGGTGTGCCAGATTACGAGTGACAAAAAATACCATCTAAAAGGAACGCTGAAAGCTCTGTTCCTGGTCCTGAGAGAGTTTGTCTCATCAGTGTAATCATGAAATTGGGAAGCAGAGAGGGAAAGAATTTGGAGAAGAAATGTGCCTGAAGGACTTACAAGCTGGCTCAAATTTTCAGTCCATATGGTTCCTATGCAGTAAGTGCAATGGTCTGTGGATGGGACTTTGGGCTGCAGCTGCAAATCACCTAGGGAAGAACAGGCTCTGCCAGGCCTTTGCACAGCAGAGGGGAGATGGCAGTGGGGCAGGAAAGGATGGGGTCACCATCAGAGATTGAGAGCTAGAGTCTACAGAGCATGGGGATAGCGTGGGTGAGAAAGAAGCCATGCTGCCTAGAGTCTGAAGAGTAATGGTGTTCAAGTGCATAAAGGCTAATAAACTGGGCCTCTCCAGTGGGGCTCAAGAGCATCAAATTGAGGGGAAGGTCTGGGTAATGTAGCTTGTTGGATACTATCTGATGACCATGCCCAAGGATATGAATGATTATTAAGATGCAGTAATACAGGCAAAACCCACAGCATGCCCTTTACACTTGCTAATTGCTGCAATTTGTGTGGTCTGTGTTGGGGAAAGCTAGCATGTGCTTGAATCTGGAGAAAGAGGCTTTGGAAGAAGGTGCTGTGGTCAGTGTGTGAACAAAGAGGCTCCTGACTTCAGTGCTGGGGGTGTTGTGGGGGCTGGAGGCTGAAGACACGTCCAGGGGCAGCACTGACACAAAAACAGTGCCTGGGAAGGAGAGAGAAGCTTGTGCTTCAGGGAGGCTCCTCATGCCCTGCATTACAACAGGCAAACATGAAGATGTGAGGTCTGGTACTGCACAGTGGGGCTGATGAGGCAGTTCTGCTGCAGAGGGGTGGTGTGCTGAGTGACCAGATGCTCTGGCAACAAGCAGAAGTGTGGTGAGTGAAATGAAAATAGGCAAAAAAAATAAGAGTGAAGAATGGTGCCTTTCTTACCTGGGTCCCACAGAAGAGGGGTCAGGAGAAGCTCATAGCAGAAGCAGTTTGGGGGGTACGAACCACCAATAAACAGGAGGAAAGCAGCAAAACCAGTGTTAGGAAGGAGTTAGCTGGGAGCAAGGGGTGAAGGAGTTGCAGAGGGTCTCTTGGGCTGGGAACACTGGGACAGATGGTGAGACTGGCTTGGTGGGGACACTTGAAGCGTCTGCTGGGAACCCACAGAACAGCTCTTGAGGTTGAGTTCAGTCCAAAACGTTAGAAGATGATTCTGCCTTGTGATGTAAAATGCCCTTTGTTTGGAGACTCTTTGGCCCATTCAGCAACGCCTTTTCCTCACAAAGCCGATGCTTATTCCCTAGAATACTTCCAGAAAAAAAAAAAAAAAGTTCCTCTAAGACACCCTAAACCAATACCTGCTGTGACTAAGCCCTGTGGGCAGCTCCGCAGCTGATTTATATCCTCCTCCTCCCGACTGAAGGGGTTGGAGTGGAAACAGACGCGCGTTAAACGTAGCCGAGGGCAGCGAGCGAGGCAGCTCGGCGATGGGCGGGAGGAAGCGCGGCTGCGGGCGGCTGCTGCCAGCCGTGACGCCGGTTCGGCTTTCCTCGTAGGCAGAACAGAGCTCCTTTTGGCTGGTGCAGCTTTATGGGCTCGCCTGGGTTTATTATACTGCAAATGTTTTGAATTCCACATGTTAATTTCCAGANACTGGGTTTTGGTAATAGCTGCCGTTTTCTGAGCAAACAGAGGACTGGAGTTCTCCCTGCCTGGGCTCCAGCTGCAAATTAATCTCTTTTCATAGTTTCGTTTCATGTCCGCCCACTATCCCCACCACATTAACTTAGTCAACACATGGAAGTGAAATTTTTCCATCCAGGATCCTGCGGGTTGTAAGGCTGTTGTGGAGCACGTGACTGCCAGCTCCAGAGTTTTCTTGCACCTCTGGGGGGAAGGAAGTTTTCTCATCCCCCACATATGTGAGCAGTTGTCGGTGGGACGTGAAAGGTTTTAACAACTGGAGTCGGTGGAAACATTTCAGGGTTCAGCATTTCTGTGTGTATTTAAGGTCCCAGCACAGCAGCCGGGTGGAGGCACAGCCGTGGGTAGGGTGTGTTTGCAGCGCCTCCGGAGCTACCAGACCACTGCTCAGCAAATGAGCCGGTCCGGAGGTTCTCCGTGGAGTCCTGCTCTCCCTGCAGGGCTTTTTATCTCCCTCCCAGGGAGGACAGAAAGTGCAAGCAGTGACGATGTTGACAAAGATGGATGGAGTCTGCTTGTCCTGTTTAGATATATTTTGTAATTTATACAATATGCCTTTCACACACGGGCCTGGGAGGACTTTACAGGTATTTGGGGCACTTGGCAAATGTAACTGTACCTATTCCACAGGTTTTAAAACCCTGTTAGAGATACAACTGCCAGGTAAAGGGGATTGTCTGGCAGTGGCATGGTATCACAGAAAGAGCTGCAAAAATAATTCAGGACTCCTGATACTTCTTCTCCTGTCATAGTCTCCAGGCAACAGCAAATATTTCTCCTGAATACTTGGGATGAGCAGATGCCAACGTTGATTCACAGGAAAAGGATGTAGCCACGCAAGCCATAGAAATGTTGTTTGGGATGGTAGCCACGGCCCCTAAGGAGAAATTAAGCAATATGGAACAAACGCCAGTGAAGCTCTTAAAGCTCTTGCTGTGTTTGCCATAAAGAGATTTCTTGAGCAGTCTTAGGTGGGAACAGTTGTGATTTACCTTGATTACAGCTACATGGAGAGAATATACTGTGTTTCGCAGCTCTGGAGGTGCTGCCAGGGCTTTTGAGCACTAGCAAAGTCTTGGTTTACTAAGAAGTTACAGTCACAAGATAAGAGGAAAGCTTTTGTTAAAGGCCCACAGCAGAGGGTAAAAGGTGCACTTTTGCTTGGAAAAAGGATGACAGTGAAAATGTGCAAAGAGGCTTCCTGTTTATTTTCTCTGAGACTCAGATCTTCTGTGCTGTGTTTACAAATAACCCCGTTTTCCATCTTTATTATACTTACAAACTTATAATGAGATTGAAAAACTGAGAACAAACCTAATTCACCCCCTCTTTGGGGTGCCCAGCCAAAAGAGCTAGAAGAGCTGCAGAAAATAATTTTCCTCTTAGTTTTAGGTAACGTGGGCTTTGGATTCATTGACTGAATCTGCTGACCAAGATATTTTCTTTCTTCCAGCAATTTTTCTGATCAGAAAAACACTTCCAGTGTGGATGAAAACAGAACCGGAGATGTTTTGAAAACATGTAAAAGTTTGTTTCAAAAGTGAGCAGTTGGTAAGAAATTAAGGACAGACAGCTGGGGGAGGCCAGTGGTCCATGGCCTGTGGGGTTATCAGTGTGTCATCCAGATTGGCAGGGACTTCTAGTGAGTCATTCAGACCTTCTCTTTTAACTGTGACAGAACTGAGCTCATTATTTTCAAACCACCTCTCAGGCGAAGGGAGTTGACTGTTGATAGCCTTGAATGTCTCCAGCACCGAGGTGTGCACAGCATTCTCTTGTCAGGGAGTTCCAACGCTCAGGCAATTTTAACCTCTCTATATGTAACCGAATACTGGACCTGAATGTCTCCTACAGAGGTTTGTGGCCCGTAACTTTTTGTCCCATTGCCTTTGATTAATAAGACTGGAGCCCAACTTCCAGACAAAGTCCCACAAAATGGTGTGTGTCGTTTTACCCTTCAGCTTTCCTACCACCTGTTCTCTTCTCCAGCCTGTTCCCAGGGAATATGACTTTCCAAACCTTTTCATGTTTCTCTTCCCATGCCTGCTAAAAATATAGGATGTTCTAGACCCACCCTGAACTTTCATTTTCAGCCTGGTTCTGCCCTTGGTGGTGCTGTCCTGCCTTTGGTTCTTGAGGTGGTAAATTTAATCTTCCAGACTTAATGTGGGATGAGGTCAGCAGAAAAGCAGTATGTCAAATTATATTGGTTCTGCTAGGAATGCAATGGGAATCAGAGTTTGACCTCTTGTCACAGCACTGTGCTGCCAACCAGGGCCCTGCCCCACTACTGTGGGGTGTCCTGGCTCCCCTCACACAGCCTGGCAGTGGTGGGTGCCTGATTACGCAGAATTTATCCCCACTGGTTGCATGTATGAACAATGTGTGCATACATAATATCTAGTAACTAGCTCTAATATTAGCACTGTGCTTCACAGCACCCGGGGGTCCCTGGGCTGTCACCCCACTGTCAGGCTGGAGCAGCCCAGGGCCCCTTCCACTGTGCTCAAAGGAAGCCATAGTCCTGCCCTTTGGTTTTCCTCCCTGAAGGAGAGATATTATTCCCTATCCCCAGGGAACATCAGCTTTGAAACACGAGTTGATTTGTTTCCATTTACCATTATCTTGGTTTATATAAATTACAGCCCTTAACAGCGGTCATAAAATTATCTGGCTTTAAAAAAATTCAGCTGTAGAGTTTGGCCCTGTGGCCTCCCTGTGGCCTCTCCAATCAGCTCATTTCCAAGGGGCAAACATGCACTGGGAAAAGAAACAGTCTCTCCTTGTTCATCTCAAATGGTCATCTCCCCATTGTATCAGCAATGCCTTGCCTAGTGTTGGTCAGTATAGGAAAGTACAGCAAGCCTTTCACCATGCACTGCTTCACCCTTCTGAATAACTCTGCCACGTTACTTAAATGAACCAAATCATCCACCATTCCTCACCAGCGGCCACCACATTTTAGAATCAAGTTCTGCCCTGGAAATGAGGCTCCTTGACAAAACAGTGATGATCCTCACTGAGGGATGTTGGATCACCTCTGTGTGTACTGCAAGTGAAATATTGTCTCTTAACATCTGCCTCATCTGGAAACTGAATGGCAGGCTGGCTGGTTTTAGGAATCACTCTTGACCTGTGTTAGGATTTCAGTAACAAAATCTGGTTTCCAATTGTGGTATGGTAAGAAAAGAGGATAGACTAGATGCTTAGTGTAGCCAAAAAAACCCCCAAACCAATAAAATCTGATTTAAGTTGCTGAAACAGAAACTGTGAATCTAAATACCCATAAGGAGTAGATGAGCTGGACAACCAGCAATATCAGACAGACATTGTTCCAGCAATGGTATCTGCACTTGCCGGCGAGTTTAGGTAGCAGCGTGTCTCTTTCTTCATTAAAAACTGGTAGATAGCGAGGTCCAAGATGACAATTTATAGAATTAGAATTTCAAAAGAATATATTATGCACCTTTTTCTGGTACATAAAGATTGACTGTGAAAAGGCCAGAGCTGGCAGAAATGCGGATTACTTCAATTTTTGCACATCTTTCGTTGTGCTCCCACTGGTAGGACTAGGACTGCCATAACTCTTTCCCACAGGTGGCAATGAAAGATGGTCAGGGATCCAGCCTGTTCCTCTGCTTCATCTAAGTAAAACACAAAAAGTGGACATGAAACATGAATGCTAAAAAAGTTAAATCCAGTCCAGCTCTGGGTAAAGGCAATGTATCAACTTCTTTTCAGTGCTCTCTGGCACACAGAATTGGTCCTTGAAATGCTATCATTTGGTCTGCTAGTAAAACAAATCATAATGTTCAATATGAAGTAAACCAGGAAGACAGGAACAAACTGCAATTCAAGAGTGAGCATCTGAGCAGTGTGGAAACAAGTGCTGGTGGGGGCTGGAGCCTTCCAATCCAGCCAAGGGCCCCTAACTCACAGGCTTAGCCAGAGTTCAGGTGATTCCCAAATGCAGTGGGGAATGAGAGACAGGGAAAAAACCTGCTCTAGAAACTGACTGTACTTTGTCCAAGTCTCAACAGCTGTTTTGGGTCCTGCTTTGTAAAAGATTAAATAAAATTAAAAAAAAAAAAAAGAAGAAGAAAAAAAAAAGAGAGTGAGTGAAATTGAGATTGGGAAAAGAAACAAAAAGTCCCAAACAAACATGTTTTTGATGGAGGAACTGGGTTTTTGCACCCTAGTACCGTTTGTACTTTCAGATTGTCAGCAATCTATAGCGTGCTGAGCAGAGAGGACAGTGTGGTGGAAATACCTATGAAGCAGCGAGAGCCTTATCAAGGTCCTGTACCAGGAAATACACCGCTTTCTTTCCTGCTTCATGCACGATACTGTGATTAAACCCAACAGCACGCCTCACCATAACATGCGCCTTATCAGCCCCTCTATCTGATGACAACAGCAGCCCTCAGGAGACCAGACTGACATCATCCAAAACCTCAGCAGTTCAAGACTGAAATATATAGCTCGGCTGCAAGCTGTGCTTGTCTGTGTTGATCTGTTTGTACTAAACTTGCAGGTACTTTGCTAGAGGAAAAGGAATATAAAAATCAAGCCCAAACAGTGTTTCAGAACGTTCCTGACTGGCTGTCATGCTATTTAGCACATGAATGCAGCAAGCAAAGGAGGTTTTTGTCCTCAGCAAGTACCAGAAGTCTGCTCCACAGCTTTCTGTAGCTTTGAGAGAGGGGAAAAAAAAGGCCAAACCAAGACATTGTCACTGCCTTGACACATCAGTGCCACTGGTGATTTGGTATGGAGTCCCACTCCCAGCTGACCCGAGCTGGGAGTTGCCTGTGGCTGTGAGGTTTGGGTTCATCCCCTATCACAAACACGGACAGCTTTTGATCCAGCTGTATCTCTGAATCTCCAGATCCTAAACTTCATCATGGCTGGTTCATTGCCAGTCTTCTTGTTTGGTTGCTGCTGGTTCACTGAGGCAAACATACCGGCTCTGGCCTCCTGGCCTCCTTTCTATAATTTAGAATGAGGAGAATTTCTACAGTCACAAAAATTAGAAACAGAAAATATAATAGGCTTTTCTTGTGTAACATTCAGCAAACATCTCTGGTTTTAATTTGTTCTCCCTTTCCTGGGTTCTTCAAAACACCTTCTCTCATTTACGTCAGCATAGATTTACCACACCCCAGTTATTTCAGACCTGGATAGCACCATGGAAAAAGATTACCAGTCTTCTGGAGCAGCTTCCTTATCCCTTGGACAAAAGAAGATCATATGGTACTATATTCATTCACGAACTGCCTTTGTATTTTTACAGAACCTAGCACAAGCGAGCCTACTCCTTCTCGAAGGAGTACTGTAATACAAAATCGTTCTTAAAACACCCCCTGCTTTTAATGTTTGGTTTTTGGCTGGTTTGTTTTTAGTTGCAATGCAAGCTTTCAGAGGAAAATCAAGCCGGATTTAAATGCTGAGTGCCCGCATAGCAACAAAAGTGGGGCCATCCAGCAGACGGATGCTAAGTGTCCATTTACAGCCCCCATCGAGCCCAGCAGCCACCCCCGGGCCATGCAGGGCAGGGTGGGCCCGGCTGCCTGCTGTGACCCCGGCCGGGCAGGGCCTCACTGTGCCCTGCAGGATTTTGAGATGTCCCGGCATCTGTCACTTGGGTTTGGGGAGCTGCTTTGCAAAAGAGACCTTGTCTTCCAGCACAGGAGCTGCATCCTCACCGTGTACTCGCTGCTCCCATAAGCTGCTGGTTTCTTACGCTCCCATCACACCTGCCTGCCCCGCAGCGCCGGGCTCAGGATGAGTAACCGGGCAGGTTATGAGTGTCAGCTCCTTCAGCAACGGGGACAGGACTGAAAACTACCCAGCAAAAGAAAAACATAGAGGAGTTTTACTGTACTGTCTCAGTGAAGGCTTGGCTCAAGGGATGGGCTGGAAAAAGGTCTGGTGGCAATAAGACTTGCCTTTTAAGATAGAGAATTAGATAAATCCAGCTGTGCTGTGGGACTGCTGGAAGCCTCCCCGAAAAAGTGTGGGGGACCTTAGAGTGGTTTTTGAGGCATATTTCTATTGTCTATTTTGTTGAACATATTTCTTTGTCTTGATGAACTTTAAGGAGCACTGAGAACAAAATGTGCCATAGGGGGAAGACTTACAGAAATACTTGATTGGAAAATGGAATAACTTTTAAATGTCTTCTCCTACAATACTTTCTAAAACATTAATCTCTGAACCACACTTGCTTTTTTTTTTTGCCTGATGTATTCACCCCTGCTCTTACCCGGCTCTGCTGTATTATTCAGTTAGTGCTTTGGTTGATTTACTCTCATCATTGCTAAAAATACTGTAAAAACCCACTTTTAAATAAACGACACAGTGGAATGTTGTTGAGGTAGGGGTTTGGTAAGAAGTACAGGTGGAATTTTTCAGGTTTAGAGGCAGCTTCTGGTCTCACTTTCCTGAAGAGGAAACACGTTTTTGAATGGCTCTTGTGAAATATGCTGATGGTCTGAGCATCCACAGCACCAACTGCCCATGACAATTGCCTCTGATTGACCACTTGCTGGCTGTCTCCGCTGCAGCCCAGGAATGGATGAGTCATGGAAACAGAATTCCCCTTCACCCTGGCTGCCTCCCAGGCCCTCTGGGGAACTGCATTGACAACAGAGGAGGAAAGTCAGCACTGCTTTTTTTGACACTGTGAATCATTGATCAAACAAAACTCTTCTGCTTCCACGGACTTGATATCAAGGCAATGTTTTTAATGAGTGTTACCTGAACAATTTAATACTAAGAGAAACATGTCAAATAGCGCTGGACACATTATTTTGTGTAGAAAATTGATTCTGTGCTACTTCAGGCCAGAAAAAAATGTATCACATTTGCTAGAAGCTTTATCAGAAGATACTGGAAACGATTGCCATGCTTAGGTTCAGCAGTATTTAAATTCTGGTTTCCATTTTCGAATGATTTTCTGACATAGGGTTTGGTTGCATTTTAATAATTTCTAAATGGAACAACCCTCTTGGGGAAAAAAAAAAAAAAAGACAATAAAAGAGAAGGAAATGAACAGATTAAGCCCTGGGTGCTTCCCTGAATAGAGAATTACTATTTAGGTGGGGAAGCAGGTTCTGTTTGATGAGGAAACTTGATTATTTTTATTTGAGTTCTGCTTGGAACATTACTCAATATTCACACAACTCTGCTACTGCAGCTCAGATATAAATACCAATGAATCCATACAGTGAGGTATTCAGAATTTCCCTCGAGGTATTCTCAAGTAAAAAAAAAAAACCATTAAAAAGTGTAAAGGAATTTTTGTCTTGACACCATATGTATACTGGGAGAAAGAAGTGCAAGTTCTGCCTTAATGCAAGCCCTTTGCCTTGAAAGGAGCTTTTTGGGTTTGGTCAGCCCTGCCCACACAGCACACACGGCCCTAGTGCAGCCGTCCCGAGGCAGGGCTGGGGACTGTGTGGGATCCATGCAGATGGGTCAGGCCAGCACCTGTCTCCTTCATTCCTTCCCTCCAGCCATCCCTCTTTCCCTGTCCCTCCCTGCCCATGCCATCCATGCACACCAGGAACAGTCCTGTCCTCCCCTCCAAAGTGCTTGCCAGGATGTTTCCTGCAAAATTTCCGTGTCTCAGAGAGCTGCAGTGCAATGGGTGGATGTGGCTGCAACGGCTGTGTGTAATCCCTGCAGTGCTGGAGTTTGTCCTGGCTTTTGTGCTGTGTCAGGATCCAGTGGTGCTGGGATCCAAAGTTACCACTGAGGTGCTGTCTGTGACTCAACACCAGCTGGAGGTTTTCAGCTCAAATGCCTGTGACGTGAGGTTGCATCGACGCACTTGGATTAAACAACGGGGCATGGAAATGAGAGCTGTAACAGGAATTGTGCCTTGTGTCTGGCATCAAAGCCATAAAAAGAGCTCGCTATGGAGCCCTCAGCGCAGACAACCCCACCTCATCACTCCTGCGTTTCAAATGGAGGGGATGGGAGTGTCATGGCCCCTGCTAGTTTTCCTTTGTGGGAAATGGATCCTTACCTGCACACGGGAGAAAACTTTAGCCACAGACACTGGGAGAAGTGTCACCACAGTGGTGCTGTGCTTATGCCTGTCAACTGTAATGAGAGGGTCTGGTGACACCTCAGCCATTACCCCACTTCTTCCTGAACTGGGGTTTTGGGAACTGTGCCACTCCATGCCCTGGGGCACAAAGAGGCGTCCTTGCAGGCCCCAGTCTCCTGGTGGGAGGATGGCCCAGGAGCTGGCTGTGTCTGTCAGGAATGCTGCTCCCTGTGCCAGTGCCAGGTGGGGCCTGGTGGCAGGGTTCAGGATGCTGCTGGCAGCAACACACCTCTTCCACAGGCTGCTCTCATCATCCTCCCCTCAGTGCCAGCCAGGACGTCGGGAACGGGATGTCCTGGGTGTTGGTAACCACGCTGCCTCTCACTGCTTGTGATTCTGTGCTGCTGCAGAGGCTGTGGCTGCTGGGACAGGGAGGCGTCATGGCACAGCTGGGGACACCCTGGCTTTCATCAGAGTGAGCAGTCTGGTCTGCCTCAGCAGCCACGCACGCTCTGCCTTGCTTTTCCATTCCAAAACAATCATATCTGGGAGGAAACTGGAGCTTCTGCCTCAGACACAGACAAAGATGTACTGGATTGGACCAACGGGCCATCTAATCTGTGAATCTTCATCCAGCAGCCAAGCTGGGGGCTTCTCAAGGAGACCTTAAGCATCCCTAGAGCTGTGCTATGTTGTCCCATGCAGAGTGCTGGGAAAACAGTGACTTAACCTGGAGGAGTTCAAGAAAGGGCAATGCAGAAGTAATGACGCACTGGGAACCTTTCTGGTGGAAAGGGCCACAGTTTTGCAACGCTGCCCTTTGGCAGGGTGTTACCCACACTTCCCAGCCTGGCAGATTTAGAGTGCTGCACTGGTCCTTCCTGAGGTCACATCTTAAACCCTCTCAGAGACGGCAGGCACTGCAGAAGCCCAGTGCATTTGTTCAAGGGGTCATCTCCTTGGGGGCACGCGATGCCCATGTCCCTCCAGGATATAGTCCTATGGCTCATAGGTTTCTGAGTGCAGTTTTGGGTGTTGTTTGCTTCCCATAAAAAACGGAATGGCCCACAATTGGCTGTAACGAGCGTCTGACTCTCCCTGCTGCACTGTCACAGCGACTGGCAGCACGAGTGTGTATTGGAGCACCCTTGCTGGAAAACAGAATGTCTCTGTAGGGGCACCAGGACACACTGGGATGCTGGAAACCCCTGCCAGGACTGATCTGAATTTGCTGGTTTTCTAGAGCTACTTCTAAAGCCAAACTTTGGAGACATTCAAATTTTGTGGGGGAAACGAGTCTGGTCTCCAGGATGAGGGAAACACTGAAAAGGATTTCTGGCAGTGCCACCTGACTGGTGTTCACCTGACTGGTGAAACCGATATTTTCTTACTGCAGAAATTGAATGGATTTGTTAATTGCTTTTTGGGTTATCCAGAGCCTTGGACAGGTTTTTTTTTACTCAAGAAAAAAGTAAATCCATACAGTTCCTCTACAGCACTGACTAGCTAAGCTGAGCTGGGGGAAGTTCCTGTGAAGGATGCTGTGAACTGGTGGTTACCATAAGGGAGACAGGGCTAGGGTCAGGCTTTGCTCTACACAGCAGTGGGGACCAGTCTGAAAAATGGATCAAATAATACCCAACTCCACAAGGCACTTCAGAATCATGTTGTGGTTTTGATTTGGTTTGTAACTCCTCATGTAAGCCAAAGTTGAAGATAAACTTTAAAAAGTGAGGGAAGATCTGCAAGTGTTAAAAGAAAACATTTTAGTACAAAAGGGTACTCAAGTTTGAATTGGATCAAATTCTTGTTTCATTCTAGGAATCATTGAAATTAAGGAAGAAAAAAAATCAACAAAGAAGAAACCACTGTGACCGTACTTTGCAAAATCCCAGAAGTAACAGACAATACCTGGTAATATGTTGTGAAAAAAGCTCAGTTTTATTTTCAGATAATTAGATAAGAAGATCCGAATACAGCTAGTAACTCGTGGGTAGATCTGTAACCTTCTGCAAATAGTAAGCACATTAACTGCACTTAGAGTAACTGCAGAGCCCCAGACCAGAGCTGAGGTACCACTTACACCCTATCTATACTGTATTTCTGAAGTGCAAGTGGTGCTTGGCTGGGGTTTGGCCTCAGCAGCTCCACAACAGAGGTGCAAATCTGCCTGGGTGCAGTGCTTTGCATTTAGCAGTTTGGAAGGCACTGAAACTGATCACAGCTGCCTGGTCTGCGTGTGTGTAAGCTGCGTATAAGCTGTGTGCTTGATGAGACTACACGTCTTGTTAAGGTAGGCTTCAACAGAAAGCGTGTGGAGAAAATGAACTCAAGAGGGTTCCTGGTAGTGTTTCTGTAACTTGGCTGTTTGAATCAGCAGCTTGTGATGCTTAACATAAAGAAATTGCAAAACGAAATATCCTTGATTTAAGGATTGAACTGGATACCTAATATAGGAAGAAATGCCCAAGAGCCTCTGATGTTGCACCATTTTTCAGAAGTAGCAGGGTCATGCCTGTCACAGACTGGTTGAAGTGACTGGCACAAAGCAAGATGAAGCTGTTGGTGTGTGTGGCCTGTGTGGAGCATGTGGCACCTGCCATGACCACGTGGCTGCACAGCCCTCACCCAGACCCACAGCATCTCCTGTAACGTGGATCTTTGCTCCACTTGTCTGCACACCAGGAGAGATCTCATTTCCCTGCAGTGCCCTCCTCTGCTTGCAGCTGGGACCCCAAAGAGGTGGTGCTGGTGATGGGAATCAAACCAGACCTTCCTGGACCCTGTGTGCTCCTGTCCTGCCTCATGCTCCTTTAGAAACTGTTAATCATTCTGAACTACTTACTGGTTTTGTGATCTTAAACAGGGTTTGAACTCAGCTTTCTAGAGGTGAAAGCACAATGTCTTACTGTAACTCATTTTGCCAGCCAATCCTATCCTGAACCCAACAATATTTTAATCTCAAAATCCAACCTCAAAACCCACAGTATTTTCAGTTACTGTATTTCATCACCACACAGCTGAAAACAACTTTTTTTTTCAACCACGCTTGTTTTTCTAAAGTGAATCACAAACCCTGGAGCTTAACAGACAGAAAAGACCTAGAGACAAATCCTCTCTCACTGTCCTGGTGTTTATAAGGAAAAATGTAATTAGAGTAAAAAGCATTATCTACAGTCACATGGGTATAACAGTTAGAAGATTCAGCCACCCCATCGCTAAGCCAGACATTTCATCTTAAAGAAGCCGAAAAGCATTGCTGCCTACAAAATGTTTGTGGTGGTATACATATCAGTCAGTTGTTTTTTAACTTGCCCAAGGAAGCCCTTACCCTTTCCCTGGAAGGCAACTTGACAGTCTTCTAGATTTGGTCCTGGTAAGTGGTCTGCTGCTTGCTCGCTTTACTGCTGTTCTTGGCTGTGCCTTCTTGAATCACACCAAGGAATAATTAACAATAGCATAACTCTGGTTCTCAGTGGGTTTCCCCATCAGAAAGATGTTAACCATCAGAGTGCTCAGTGCAGCACCCATGAATAGTGTTTAGCCTTTCCAGGGAAATCTGGTCTGTTTTAGTCACTCCACTTAATTGGTGAGAAAACTGGGACATCTGAATTTATGCTTTCATAGAAAGGCTACAGGATAGCCAAGGGAGAAAGCCGGATCTTCAGGCTGTCATTCCCAAGCAATAGCCACCTTTCTTCCCATGGTGTTTACACTCTGGGACAATCAATGGGCATTTCACAACCTGAGAAGGTGTTTACAGTTCCCAGCCTCTGCTTACAGATGTGCTGGGATAATGGCTCCTGGTATGTGTTTGGTACTTGTGCTGATGAAGGGGCTGGAAGGAAACCCTCAGTTCTGGCAGCCTGGTCTCATTGACACTGAAGAAAATCTGACCTACTCCAGATTTTAAAACATTTGTCCAGCCACAGAAGTCTAGGCCTCAAGACCAACTAAGCTTAGGTAAAACATGAGCATAAGTGCAGATGTGTCAGGACTGAATGAAAATTTGGTCAGAGAAGAGTTGGAAAAAATTCCAGGTAATCAGCAGTGTCCAAGGTGAGGCCAGTTCAGGTTGGTCCTTGCATCAGGCATTGTTCAAAGCTGGCATCAGCAGTGTCTTGTGCCTGGGGCTACCGTGGTGAGGCCAACCCTGAGCTTCCCATTGTCCCTCTCCAGGGGTCTCCTGAGGGCGGGACACATCCAGCGCAGGGCAAGTGTTGCAATCAAGCTCTCAATGGGAGCTGATTACCCTCAGTCATGTCTGGGAGGGAGGGAGGGACGCACTTTGTGTCTTGATCAACGTCATGCAACTTTCTATATGGGGGTTTGCAAAATTAGACTTCATAAGCCTCCCCCAGCCCCTTCCCTGAAAGCTACACCCACATTTTTCTCATGGATGACTCATTGTTAAAACAAAATGTTTCTTCAGTTAGAGTTTTTCTCTGCCATGTATTAGAAACAGCTGAACATCTGCCCTGACATCAGGCTTCTCTGGTGCCGGGGAGAGCACGCCTTAGTATGCCAGTGTACATGAACTTGCACACATGTGTACATATGCTTTGTCTATTTTGAGTTTGTCTTTTGCCCTTTCCACTGCTTTTCCTTTCAGTTTCTTTTATTTGTTGCGATTGGTTTTGATTTTTTTTTAAATTTATGCCTCTCCACCTCTGTTCAATGTGTGTAGACTGCAGAGCCATAAACACTTGCATTCTTCATTCAAAACGACGCTATGAAGAGAAATATAAAATGACCTCATCCATTCCTTCATGGATAAACAGAAAAAGATGATGGAGTTCTTTCATATGATACAAGAAAAGAGAGTTAAAACAGATCAGTTTAAATTAAACAAAGGAAAACATTAGATGAAATAACAGGAAAAGCATCCTCAGTCTGTCAGATTGAGGAATAATTTGTTTCTCAAGGGCAGTGGCTGAACTGGACAGTTTGCACATGATTTTTTTGGGAGTGATAATGCTTCTCTGTCCCTAGAGTGAGGTGTGTCTTCATCACTTTGATGTGTGCAACTCTGAAATCAGCAACACGGAAACCACGGGGGCAGAGATGTCAGAAATGGTAAGAGGTTTCCTGAGGTGATAAAAAGGCCACCTGGGAGGTTGTTGTGAAGGAAAATTCCAATGACTGCGTGCAATATTCGAAGAAACAAATGAAGAGGCTTGAGGTTAAGATGCATTCACATGTGAAGGTTGCTTGCCTTTAGATTATCCCCCACTGGAGGATTTTCTGTAGATGTGAGACACTCGGAACCTTTTCAAAAATTACACTTTGGAGTTAAAATGAAGGATATGGAAGTGGAAAAAAAAACCCAAACCAACACATATTTAGGCACATGTGCTGCAAGGAAATCCAGAGAGGTTGGGGAAGCGGTAAAGGTCAGGAGATCTGCTCTGAGGAGTGAACCCACAGCCCAGCAGCCGTTTGGCCCGGAGGAGCACAGGCCTTGCAGCACGGCACTGCCACGGACCCGTCCAGCCCCTGCCGCTGCTGCCCCTCGGCTGCCGCTGTGCTGGGGAGCCACGGCTCACCGGGCACAGGGAAGGGACCTTCCACCACCTCCCAGCCCCAACTGCCCGGGGAGCCACGGCTCGCTGGGCACAGGGAAGGGACCTTCCACCACCTCCCAGCCCCAACTGCCCGGGGAGCCACGGCTCGCTGGGCACAGGGAAGGGACCTTCCACCACCTCCCAGCCCCAACTGCCCAGCCACCCCCGCCCTGCTCTCGTGCATGCACCACAGTGGAGAAACAGCATTAATAAGCTGGCTGTGGTTGGGAGTGCTTTGGCTGTGGGCTGTGCAGGGCAGGAGCAGCCCTTCTTCACCTCCTGATCAGCTGCAAGCAAGCGCTGAGGGCAATTAACAACTCAACAGGCTGAACAGGTAGGGCGAGCAGGTGGCAGAGCAAGTTCCCCTCTCACTCCAGTACCCCAGCTGAAGTCTCTACTTGAATCAAAGTGTGTTAGGTGTGGTATATGAGTTATGCTCGAAAAGTTTAATGAATTCAAGGGTACAGCTTCAACTAGCAGCTAGCAGCAATAAATGAGCCTTGGGGCGAGCCAAGCCAGCTTCCACTCAAGTCGATAGAGGTATGGTCTTTTGGCCTCAGTGGGAACAGGATGAGGTCCCCTATAGCCAGCCAAGGAGAGATTAATCTAATGATGTAATGGTGCTTGCAACTGCCTGCTCAGCCTTAATTCTACTCTTGCATTGTGAGCATGTATCACAGAGCAGTCTGTAATTATGTGATCACATACTACTTGCTCTGTGAGACGCCCGCCCCATTTGAGGTGCAGGATGGGAGGTAAGGGCAGAAAGGTTCTCTCCAGCCCCTAGGATGTTGTCCCATATCCCACAGCACTGCTCTGCAACAGGCTTCCTGCAGGGTCTTGGGCAAGAAAAGGCTGTAGTGTGCATGGGGCAGGGACTGACTTATGGTTTCACCAGTATCATAAGCCTGGCTTTTTCTAAACAGAGGAGTTTCATTCTTATTGAGCTCTGAGCGTAGCTTTATGCAATGGGTAGTCAACAGCAATGACGGCTTTAGGTCTAAACTGCCTATACAGCCTATCCAGATCCTTGCTGCAGGAGGTTTGAAAATCCCTTGGCTGAGGCATGGAGGCACACCTATCTTCTGGCAGGAGCAGACAGCATTGCTGTTGGCAGCAGTACCACTTAAAACCATAGATTTTATCTCCCTGATCTGACACCAAAAGCTCACAGCTTCTGGACGTCTTTCCAATCTCACCATCTACTCATTTTAACGTGTTCCAGAGGCTTTGCTGGCCCGGCTTCCAGCATCCCCATAACTGATAGCTAAAGGGCTGGCTGAAGATCCTAGTGCCCACTGACAAATTGGAGTGAATGGAATGAATGGAGAAAGGGCGTGGAAGGAAATCCTGAAGCAGTGAAAAATGGAAGACGAGAACAGAGTGAGCTTAAAAGGAAAAAGACATGTGACCTTGGTAATGTCAGGAAGCACAAGGAGAGGTGCAGGGGAGAAAGGAGCTGCAAAGAATCTAAAGGGTCATAAGGAAAGAGAACATCCAGAGCAGAAAGAAAGGTCAGGGCATGAGAATAAACAAGAAGAAAAAACAGATGAAAGACAACAAAACAGAGAAAACAAATGAAATAGCTCAGTCTGAAGGCGAAAGGAGGACAGACCATACAATACAGCACTAACAAGCAAGCCTGTGGATGAGTTTCCCCTACCCTGTTTCATGTCTGGACCCCAGACGCTCACCCTTGCAGGACCTTGGCATTGTCTTGCAGGGACTGATCAAGAAGGTGTGATGGCCACATGGTGCTGCAGACAAGCCACTGTCCCTGCATCTGGTGGGGCTCCCTGGCCTTTCTGGCATCCCCTTCTCACCCCAGGGCACTTTCACTGGTGTTCGTGTCACTTAGGTACATCAGGCATTGCAACTCAGTTGATCCCATGTTGACTGGGATCTCTCTGTAGGAGACACTGTAAACACACACACTGAGGGGCAAAGTGCTGGCTTGGTGCTGAGACCCCCTGAAAGACAAATACTTCGAGATATAAAAGGAACAAATGTAAACCCCCTGAATTTGGTCTCCTGCAAGGGTGTGTAGGCTACGAAATATGTCACAAGAGCACCTTCCTCCTCAGTGAATCTCCTTTACGCCCGAGTTTTATCTAATGCAGGGATGGAGTAATCCCACTGATGTCACTGGGCTGACGCCGGTGTAGAAGCGGCGTGTGTGCCTGGTGAAATAGGTCAGAGCTGCCTACTCGGAGGCACAGCTGCTGAGCTCACTGATAAAAAGGAGCTTCTGCAGCCATTTCTTCCCATGAGCCCTGCAGAGCTCCCCAGCTCCTTAAGGGTGAGCTGCATTCCTCTCCAGGCATGGCTTGGGGCCGGGGGCAGGCCTGGTTTCCTCTAGCACCCTGCACCATCTGGGCAAGCAGTTTTCACAAGTCTTTGGCAGAAAAACACGGGTTTTGTTGATGTTCCACATTTCCTATGGGTAAAAGCAAGATGAAGAACTATGTTCCTGGTGTTGTAAGGAGTGCCTCAAATTTTTTTATTTTGTTGAATGGAATAAAGCAGCTGAGGACTTGGTGTGGTTAAAGTTGTGACCACTGATCAGCTGCTTGATTTCACACCCTATTTTTTGTACTGAAGTGCAAGAGATTATTATTATTCTAATCCCATGTGGGTACTTGACTTCTAACAAAAGCTTTCCATCGGAGATGTGAAATGAAGTGTTGTCCTTGGAGCCATGTTAATGCCCAAGCTAGGCCTACTCTGCCATTACACAGAGGGTAATTCTGTGTAGTCATTGTGCTGCTGGTGTCAAGCATATTGGTTTGGGATTTCTGGGGTCATGTAAGCTGCTAATAAACAACACATGTCGTTCCTACGGATGGATCCCTTCACTTCACACAGCAGTGCCGGTGCAATCCACCCCACACCCATCACACCTAATCTTTTCTTGGAAGCAAATATTGAAAGAGAAAAACCCCTAATGCACAAACCATGAAATAAGGAAGAAAGAAAAGTGACGCCCAAGGAACTTGGCAGAGCACCGCATCCCCCATGTGAGGAACGGGGCAGCTGACTTCCAGCATCCCAGGTGATGTAATGTTGGTTTAGCAGTGTACACACCTCTGTGTGCTAATGAACAGAGCAGGCTGAGGCAAGTAACTGCACAGACAGCTCTGGAAGCCGCTAGCAAGAAATGCACCTCGGTGTGTGTGTGTGAAGCAGCCACCACACGCTCCCCGTGCCCCTTTGATGCCGGGAAGGAATGCTCTACTTTCCGAACCAAAGGCACTCTGTTTTGCCCGTGGGCTATGTGGAAATTGGAGAAGGTGGAAGCAAGAAGCAACTTGTTCTGTCAGGGAGGAAAAGAAGTCTGCAGCTATTTAAACACTACTGCACACTACAGCTTTTAAACAAGGTGGCCGGAGTGCCTGCAATGGTTAAACCCCAACTTTCTTTCCGCAGGGCTGGTCCTTGCCCTGCTGTGCTGCCTGCTAGCAGTTGGCTTTTTCCCCCATCCGTTGCAACAGGGTGATATGAGGTGGTTTGGATTTGGTGATTCTTGTCTGAGATCCCACTGTGGTTTTCTCAGCCTTGCAAGGCACTGTGTTTTGTTCCAGCGGTCTCTCCGAGGCATGACGAGGGAAACTGTTTCCTGTTTGTGTGTCTGTGATGGACGTAACAGCCACTTTTACTGCACGTGAGGCATCGGGGGTTTTTGTTCCTTCTTCCTCCAACACTTTCTGGGTAATGTTTTCTGTATTTGGTCTCAACCCACAGTCCTTTTCTCAGAAAACTTAAGAGAGTCACCCCAGCTATATTTCCATGAGTGGGTGTGTGTGTTTACACACACACACACACACACACGTGTGTGTGTGTGTTAAAAATATCCTGCATAATTCAGGTACTATTAGAATATTCCATTATCTGGCATTAATCTAGTTGAGCCAAGCAGCAGTTTAAGCAGTGTAAAATGGGTCTAATCCATCTCTTTGTATTCTGTCTGGAAGGAATTTATCACTTTCATCCAGCTCTGGCTGGCAGGTTCTGGTGGTCAAAGGGGAACCAACCTAGGCAGTTCCCTCAAGAGAGACGTGATGAGGGGGTGCTGCTCCCAGCCTGGTCCCCCTGCAGAGGGGAGCTCTGGGCTGGGTGCCCCTTCAGCTGCAGGGCTGCTGCTGCCTGCAAGTGGAGCAGATGCTGGCCTGCAGTGCCCAGCCCCGAGACAGAGAGAGCACTGGCTATCGATTACTGCTCCTGCAGAAAAATTTACATATAAAAGCCGAACGTGAGAGATAACTAACAGATAAGCCTGTCATTTTCCAGGTGCTGGAAAACCTGACTGCCTTCTTTATACAAACACAGCTTTAAGTACTATTCACCTCGGGGTGTGGGTGAGTTTATCTCGGTTGGGAATCCAAGGAAATGACTTTTAACCCCTAGCTTTGTAATAGGTTGCCCAATGCATCTATATAAACACGATGCACACTTATAGTGTAATGATCCCTAGGGTTTTGTTAAATACCATAACAAGGACTTTAGGAAGGCAGCCAGATAGCCTGTTCCTCCAAGCTATATTATTAAGAAAGGCCAAACTGTTACAACAAAATGTTTTAAAGGTGTGTCGTTTTTATTTTGTTGTTTTTGGTTTCTTGGGTTTTTTTGTTTTTAACTAGCCTTGAATTATTTAGCATATTCTCTAAGGGATTATTGTTCCATGTCCGTTTTCGGCAGAGTCCTGTGAAATAGTCTCTGCAGGCAACAGCCAGTTAACCCTTCTCTGTTTCCATTGGTGACCTGCAGCTCTGGAGTGCTTCCTCCCTTCTCAAGCACCAGAACATTGCAGGCAGGAGCAGATTTCAAGTACAGGACTGAGCTGAAAAATGACTATGTACAAATACACATTGCAAGGTCCTGCAAAATTTAAGAAGATGAAATCAACAGCAGGCCAGGCAAATTTAATTAAAGTCCATAGAGATTAACTCTAGAAAGCAGTACACCTGAGTAAAAAAGAATCACAAGTTTTATGAAGCTACAAAATGCTATATATGACTTACGGTGTGTTAGCAAAGCTAGGGTTGAACCAGTATACAGTAAAAAAAAAATCACTTCTGGTTCTCAATAAAGAAAAGATTCTGGAGTTTATTGCATGGCTTGTCTGTGTTGGTGCTGCAGGGCTAGAAGAAATAAAAAGTAATAAAATCTGACTTTGTTTCTAATACCAGCAGATCCAAAGCAAAATATGCAAAGGCACAATTTTGTTTAGTAAGATTGTACCATTTTTCCACAGCCTCTCCTCAGAGAAGGTAACACACTTAGAATGAGGTGCAGAACTTTTACTGAAAAAAGTTCCCTTTTCAGAATATTTGGGGAGATTCATACATTGCCAAGCAGAAGTGGGAAAAAGCTAATTAGTCATCTAAGCCTTCCCCAGGCCATGAACACGGTGTACCCAGCGCTGTGTCTCCTGGTGTTCTACACGGGATGTGGCATGTCCCAGGGGAGTGGTGGGGACTGGGAACCCACATGCCTGCCCTGTCCTCCCACAGGCTGTCAGCTGCCACGGCCATGCCGCTTGTTCCAGGCACTGCATGCCAGGGAAAACTATGTGGGTGCCTCCAGCCCCACGGGCTTGGCAGGCATTGCTGCGGGATGGGGATCCTGAATGGGGGACTGGCGTTCCTTGTGTTTGATCAGGAAATAAAGCTCCCGGGCTTCAGATTCACCCCAGCTGGGGAGGTTTTGCTGGCTTCTGGGAGGTGCTCTCTGCAGGAGAGAGCGCAGGACTCGCTGAGCTCTGGGGAGCAGAGCGGTGCTGGAGGCCGACTCAGCAGCCATGAGAGATGCTGTTCGGTCTGGATAAACCACCAAGCTGCAAAGATTTTTAAAAACTTACCCAGTTTGGCTAAGCCTTTGTGGATTAGCAAAACAGGCTGGAGAATTACCAGAAGTTGCTGCCCGTCATCGTGTCTGGTGCTTCCTGCTGGGGTCAGGAACACCAGCCGCCCTGCCCTGCTCACAGGAATTTCAGCAGTTTCACTTCCACACCCAGCCCAGGGCAAAACACCAGTAAGCAGCAACAAAAAGTAACAGTTTGAAAAAAGAAAGAAAGAAAAAAAAAGATACATAAGTGTTTCATAATTCAGAAAATATTTACCAGCAGAGCCTACAGGTGACAGAAAATGGACAGGCTCTGGTGGGGATCCAGTGTGAAAGGAATCTGTATCCTGATGTTCCTGGGTATGGTTGGTAAAGGTGGAGACCAGGAACATGCCAAGGGTTGGAGGGGACAAGAGGACGGCTCATGTTTCCTTACAAACCCCTGGAGGGTCCAGCCCCACTCCCTGTGTGGGAGCTCTGCGTCTGTGGCAGATTTGCAGACCCGTCTGACCTCCCTTGCTGAGCCACAGCCCTGCCTTGCACACTCCTGGGGCTCACAGCTTTGAGCCTGCTGCTGCCACCCTCCCACAAGCGCCATGGAGCTCAGGGACAGCAGTGTGGCACAGGGGACAGCAGTGTGGCACAGTGCACAGCAGTGTGGCACAGTGGGCAGAAGTGTGGCAGAGGGGACAGCAGTGTGGCACAGTGGGCAGCAGTGTGGCAGAGGGGACAGCAGTGTGGCAGAGGGGACAGCAGTGTGGCACAGTGCACAGCAGTGTGGCACAGTGGGCAGAAGTGTGGCAGAGGGGACAGCAGTGTGGCACAGTGGGCAGCAGTGTGGCAGAGGGGACAGCAGTGTGGCAGAGGGGACAGCAGTGTGGCACAGTGCACAGCAGTGTGGCACAGTGGGCAGAAGTGTGGCAGAGGGGACAGCAGTGTGGCACAGTGGGCAGCAGTGTGGCAGAGGGGACAGCAGTGTGGCAGAGGGGACAGCAGTGTGGCACAGTGCACAGCAGTGTGGCACAGTGGGCAGAAGTGTGGCAGAGGGGACAGCAGTGTGGCACAGTGGGCAGCAGTGTGGCAGAGGGGACAGCAGTGTGGCAGAGGGGACAGCAGTGTGGCACAGTGCACAGCAGTGTGGCACAGTGGGCAGAAGTGTGGCAGAGGGGACAGCAGTGTGGCACAGTGGGCAGCAGTGTGGCAGAGGGGACAGCAGTGTGGCAGAGGGGACAGCAGTGTGGCACAGTGCACAGCAGTGTGGCACAGTGGGCAGAAGTGTGGCAGAGGGGACAGCAGTGTGGCACAGTGGGCAGCAGTGTGGCAGAGGGGACAGCAGTGTGGCACAGGGGACAGCAGTGTGGCACAGTGCACAGCAGTGTGGCAGAGGGGACAGCAGTGTGGCACAGTGGACAGCAGTGTGGCACAGGGGACAGCAGTGTGGCACACCAGCTGCTGCCTGAGGTGTGGGTATAGCCTGGGGCGTGCACGTCCCACACAGCCACACGTGGATCTGCCTCTCAAGAGTGACCAGCATCTGATGCGTGAGTCCCAGCAATGTGGGTGTGAGGCAGGGGCAGCCGTGGTTTTACTTCACTCTCATCTGTGTATTTCTGCATCAGGCTTGATTGCTGTCACCCTTTTCCCATCCATACAAACCCTGTACGTACACAAAGTCTTATTAAAAAAGGATTGGTCTGAATGTTGACACATGTTTTGGGGGAGGGAAATCTTCATTTAGCTGAACTCCTTCATCCACCTCTAGTGCCTCCTCTGCCCGAAAGAAAAGGCTGCTCTCATTCACTTTCACTGCAGTTAATTAGTAAGTCCGAGCTGGCCCGTCCTCTGGAGCTGGTAGTTCCTTTAATCTCTCTGTTGCTAGGGCATGCTGACATGCACCACTGGTACCAGTTCCAGCGTGATGTGGGGGATTGTGGAAAGAAAGGGAAAGGGCTGATCAAACACAGTCTGATTAAAAAAAAAAAAAAAAAAAAAAAAGAAAAAAAAAAAANGAATAGAAAAAAAAGAAAAGAGAGGCTCTTTTTGATGAGGCTGAGAAGTTTACAATGAGGGAAAGCACACGGTGAATGATAAGGCCTAGAGGAGCTCATTAAATTGAGGCAAGCTGAGCAGAGTTATCATATTTCAGTTTCTTTCTCCTGACACCCCCATGATGGAGAATTATTTTATTGAAGCAGGGGCGGGAAGGATCATTTCCTTGCAAATATTTGATAGAAATAAATGTATAATTGTTTTCCTAGGAGTGTTTTTAAATCAACCTTTTAAAAATCTGTAAAGCAAACTGGAGCTGCAGCAAAGGGTGCCGTTTGAGAGAAGTGTAGGCTCCAAGTGAAAGAGGTCCCATAGCCCATTACTGTTTCCTCTTCTCAGCTCACCCAGCCTTCTGAGAAATTGCAAGATAGAAGTTAAGTAGGACACATGGACCTCAGGGATATCAGACATCAAGTATAAATGCAAATGTGAAATGTTTGCCTTGGAAGTAGTTTTGTTTACTTCATTCGATCTGCACCAGCCTTTACAAAACCAGAGCAAGCATGTGATTTGAGAAGATTCATGTATAGAAACAAAGTTCTGCCTGGCTAAACCTCACGCAGTTATTTCCTTGGAATCTCTGGAAAGCGCCTTTCTTCTGACTGTGGCCAGTGCTGGCTGCCTCAGGAGCAAAGAATCCCATCACAGCACGTCTCAGTGAGTGCAGGTATATTGAAGAGCTGGATAGAGAATGCAGGAGGCTGCAGGCTCATAGGGAAGCTTCCAAGGTCTGTGCTCAGCAGAGGAACCAGAGTAGGGCTTAATCCCTTGCTGGCAACACAGTGGGACAGTGCAGTAATGGGCAGTGCATTCTTTCCTCCTACCTGAAAAGTAACCAGATTTCTTACCAGAGCTCCATTTTGAGAGTCCACATAAATGATAGACCACAAAACAGAAGTGAGCACCTGCCCCATGCAGCCTCTTACTCACAGAGTCATGAGATGAGCACTCACTTTCTTGTGGGGACAGAAAGGGGTGGTGTGACTGCAGCTGTGCCAGACAGAACAGCTCTGAGCACTGGTGTGGGGCAGCAGTGGCAAACGCCATGTTGTCTCTGCAAAACTCCACCAGACCTAGCATAGATTTTTAAAGGATTTTTTCGTGGTTTAACTTGATCCCTTCTTTCATGGACCCTAAAGGAAACTTTGGAAAGGCACCTTATAATTCTTGCTAAAAAGCAATCCATTATTGTAAATAAATATTTTAGCCTCCCTCGCCTGGAGGTCTTTCTCCCTACCTTAATACTTCCCTCTGGCCAAGAATTCCACTCTTGCTGTGCAGGTGATGACACGGACTGCTCCCTTGTACTGCAAGAGATAAAGTTAGCTATTTCCAAAGATAAGAGCAGCCTTTAAATGTGCAAATATTTTTTTATTAATCTCTCCTCCTACTCTGAGTAGTTTCCTCTCCCCTCCAGCCACAGGAGTGCACAGGGACCCTTGCTGCACTGGAGAGTGCTGGATTTTACACATGGCAGCTCAGCCTTAGTACAGCTTTACTGGTTTGATCTCCTTCAGGTATCAGCCTGTCTTTCTGCAGGCTGTTTTAAGACAATCTTTTTTTTTTGCTGAGGGACTTCTTCTTAAGACGGATCAGGTGTTCAGCACCCAGCACATGCTCCACTCTCATTTCCCCATCCTCCAGTCCTTCTGTCTCAAATTTTATCAGCAGGACTGTACTCAAAGGTACGATGAGACTTGGTGGGGTGAGATGTCATCCCTTTGTTATGCCTTACTTTGCCAGGCTGACCCATGTCAGCAAACAGGCTGGTTTTGCTATATAATCTGAATCAGTAAATGCATTTCACACATAAACACAGGTTTAGCTAATGGGACATACTGGTAAGGAGAAATTTTTTAAGGACCTTTCATTAACCATGGTGCCATATACTCATGTGTGTATAGGCACACAAATGGTAGCATGATGCTCCTTCATTCACCCCACACATTTCCACTCATTTGGGGGTCTCATGCAGAGCAGGCAAATGCAACTTCAGTGAGGCTTTGTTTGCTTAATGGATTTGTAAAGCAGAGATGGAAAGATAGGCCATTGTAGTCTTCTGTCAGTCTCATCCATTACCCTATAGCGCTGTCTGGTTTAATTCACTTTATACTAATTTTGTACCTGGTGTTAACAGTGGTAACATGTGCAGGACAGTGGAAAACTTCTCAGTTGTTTGGGTTATTTAATGCCTACCTTTGTCAGCTTGACAACACACTTCTCTCCCTTCTTTCCAAGCATGGTGTTTTTTCCTTGTTTCTTGACAAGTAGTCTCCAACAATTCTTTATAAAAATTGGAATCATTGCTGTCATGCTCTCTTGCATTTTATATGTGATACATTAAGTGCCACTGTGTATCAGAGTCTTTACACAAGAGTCACACATAATTTATGCATATTGACATGGGGAAGAAGTAAGACAAGTCAAAACAAGATCCAGTGGCTGAAAGCACAACAAATTCACACTAGAAAGCACATTAAGGGTGGCTGAACAGGGGATATCGTGCTAATGGTGCAATTTGCCCAGGCTGAGAAGGAGAGGGAATTTTTCTCTCATGGAAAATTGTCATGATAAGATTGGATAAGAACTGTTAGAAGAGGGCAACACAGCCCTTATGGTTTGGTACTTCTAGTGTTAACCTGTAACAAACCATAAATATTGTGTAAGTTTCCATATACTGCAGTTTATCAGCAGGGTGTTCTGTTACTTGATTTATGATCTGGGTTGCTTTGGTTTAACAGCAGTTGGTGGCAGCGAACACGTCCTGCAGTAGGGCCTGGGTGGTGCCCGGGGTCTGAGGTGTAACTAAACCCATGCAAGGCTGTCTTCTCCTCTCTGGCAACTGGCTGACACTGCAAAACACACAGGAACCCTAAAAACAAAAGCAGCATAATGGGAAGGAAGGCGACTCACAGCTAGGCAAGGGGCCAGCTTTCTCTGCATTTTCCTCTGAGTCTCCACTTCTGGAAGTCCCTGTTTGCATGGCCTTACTATCAACTGATGTTTTAGCTGTTCATTTGTGGTGAATCATAACCAAAGGGAACCGAAGCACTATCTGAAATTCACTTCCTCTTGGGCAACAGAAAGACCAGCTGAACTCCTTCCCCTTTTGGCTGCTCATGCTGCTCTTTTGACAGAGCACCATTATAGCAGTGCAACACTGCTGTATTTACAGCCTTGGTGGTACTGCTTCGGCTTCCTTCAGCAGGGAGCTTTTGAGTATCTTTACTGGTGAGAAGAATATGTGACAGTGGAAGGTAAGTTAGAGCTTCTGTGCAGGCATGACTAGTGGGATTACATTGCTAGTGAATTTTAAGATTTTCATACATATGAAAATAAAAACATAATCCCCACTGCATCAGCCTAGTCTGTTCTGCCTTCAAGCTTGGCAGGCCAGCTGAGGGAAGCCAGCAAAAAAAGTACCCAAATGAGAAAACATGAATTTCTAATAAGCAGCTGAGATGAACCTGAAGAATACTTCTGGTTGTAAACACTTCCAGCATTTGGGACTATGTACAATTCTGATCTGGGATAGAAAACATCGTTATTTACACTCATCACTTATGGTAAAGACAGGAGGTTAAACAAAATTTGACCAGCAGAGACTGAATGTTCCCAGGTAGAGCTTAACAGTTGGTAAGAGATGGAAACAAAGATCAGGATTCTGGTCTTTCCTAGACCAAGAAAACCAGCAGTGATTCCATTAAAACCACTTGCTCAGTAACTAAAGGCATGTAATTTTGGACCCTGGGCAAGGGAGAAGCTCTAGTAATGTAAAAAACACCTTGGAGAGAACAGTAACAAGCATCCAAAACAGTAACAGTTATCCAAAAACTGGAGGGTTCATAGGAGATATAACAGCAGATTCACTTTGAGAAATCATCAGCTCTGCTTTGATCTCAGCCTTGGGGAAATGAAACTGGGCTGGATATATGACAGCAAAATCACAAGGGTCATGCACCAAAATGGGAGCCAATTAGCAAGATACTTTAAATGACAATTACTTTTCCCATCACTACTTCAGCCGCAAGAGGAAGACTTAGGCCACCGAAAACATGCTGCCCATTGGGGAAGAAAGGCTCCAGACAGTTCATGGCTAGAGTGCCAGGGTGCTTCATACCTTTTTGGCATTTGTTGTCACTTCAGACAAATACTGCAATCAATTTCAGTGACAGAGGGGGGTGAGATCACAAAACTGGAACAAAGACTAGATCAGAAGATCCTTCAGATAGTGTTGAAGTCAGTTTGGCCAGATGAATTTCATCCTCAGTTAATTGCTACAGCCAGTTATTTAACCACAAAAGCTCTAGGCATAACCTCGCCCAGCTCCTGGGATGTTTTATGGAGCCCAGAGATCATACTTGGAAGCCTGGAAAAGTGCAGACGTAGTTCCGGTCTTTAAAAGGGAAAAAAGGAGGAGCCAGGGATTACAGATTGTTCAGTTTGACTTCAATTCCCGGAAAAATACTGGAACAAACAATCAAACTTTGGTAAGCACCTAAAACAAAACAGAGATGAATAATGGCCAGCATGGATTTGTCAAAAACAAATTGTGTAAAACAGGTCAAATTTCCTTTCATGACAGAATAAAACCCCCTCATTGATAAGGGACAAGCAATAGTATTCCTATGTTTTGACTGTGGTGAAGCTTTTGTCACAGTGTAACATGATACTCCAAAGCAAATTTAATTAAGGGAATCTGTGATAGATGGAGCTGGTCTGGGAAGATGGAATGCTGATTGGAAAACTGCACAAAGAGAACAGTTATTAGCTATACTTTAAAAAGGGAAAGATGGATCAAGAAGAGTTGGTAGGAATCTATACTGGGTCAGTCTGATTTAAGGGGATTATGAACAGCTTGGACAATGGAATAGAAAATATTACATTCTTGGCTACCACAAATCTGGGAGGGTACTATAGGTAATCTGAATATATAAAGCTACAATTAAAAAATATTTAGACAAATGGCCTTAAAAATAGAATTCATTTCAGTAAGGACAGGTCTCAGTTTCTGTGCTTGGGTATCACCAGGAATGATTAATTGTATTTATATAGGCTATTGAATTTTTATCTTAGTAGCAACACTGCATAAAAAGATCTGAAAGATCTTCCAGGTCACAATCCAAACACGAGTTAATTGCTAATGCAAAAAGGACAAGTGCTTTACTAGGATGTGTGCTTAGAGATGTACTCTACAAATGATCATTCTGCTCAGTTCCCTGTGAAGCTGCAGTTGGAGTGTGATGTCCAGCTTTGGGTGCTGTGCTCAAGACAAGGTCTGGAGGACAACTGGGGGATAATCAGAGGTCTTGAAAAACAGAGCTAGGAGGGAAGAATGAACAAATGGACTTTCTTAAGTCTAGAGAAGACCGGGGCAAGATAGGGTTACTGCTGTCAAATATGTGAAAGGTGGCTGGGAAGAAAAGGGGAACAAATTGTTCTCCATATAGATGATGGATAGGACAAATAATGAGCTTAAACTACAGAAAAGGAGATTAGGGTTGGATGTTAGAGGATGGCAAACAGTAAGGATAACTACACACAGAAATATCTGAGGAGGGTGTGGAATCGCCATCCTGCTTTTAGGAAGCAGTTAGACAAGCACTTGCCAAGTGTGACATCAGTATAATGATCCTGCCTTGGGACATGAGTCTGGACTAAGTGATCTTCTGAGATTTCTCCCAGCCATACAAATCTCTGATTCTCTCCTGGCTGCTGGAGGAAGCAAGGCTGATGTTGTGGAGCATTGCAAGTGCTCCATGTTTGTGGTTTGCAGTGCTCTCATTTGTGAGTGAGAACCAAGAGCAGGAGCTATGTGTGCTGCTTTCTGGTTCAGAGAAAAATGGCTGCAGTGACAGGTGAAATCACCAGACTCAGATGTCCTTGGATTGTGAGAATACAGTACTGTATGTTTGATCTCTGATGTAAATGTCTCTGGTTCCCACATGGTGATGGTATGTGACACTAACCTTGATTGATCAGTACAAAACAGAGTGTTAAGCTGAAACTTGGTCACTCTCACTGTTCTTAGGATTGCAGGCTATTGCAGCCTCCTGTAGAGCCAGCCAGAGTAGCCTGTCCTTTATACAGTTCAAGACTCTTGCTTCCATTTTGGTTGGAACCAGAGGCCAGTTCAGCCTGCAGCCCTGGCAGCAGTGACAAAGGCTGGCACTTGGAGCCCTAAAGCTGCCACAGTGTCAGATGCTGGGGAACAGAAATGTGAGAAACTGGTTTTTATCTGTGGGCCATTAGGGACAGAGTTTGTTAAAGATTATTTTATGCAAGCATTTACAGAAGTTTGTGTTTCTCTAGGAACTCCATGGAAGATAAATGGAAAAGGATACAAGCAGGAAGGACAGAAATATTTATTTTTTTTTCAATTTCCAAAGACAGCTTTTACTAACACTGTATATAAATAGCAGAAAAAAAGGAAGGCAGCTTATTTTAAAGAGGTGGCTAACCCAAAGTCCCATGAAAAAATAGCAGAGAGCAAACACTGAAGTCCTTTAACTCTGTGTCATAATTTATAGCAGGTTTCCAATTGTGAAATCTCTCAGCGATGTGGGACAGATGTTATGGTGAGGAAAATAAAACAAACAGACAACGGGATGGGAAATGCAGAGAAGATGAAATGACATCGTGTTGTAATCCTTATGGGAAATCTCTATATGGCTTTCCAAAATACTATGCTGGTGAGCAGTTAGGAAATAGATGAGCTATATAAACAGAGCCACTAGAGGTCTGTAACTGTTCCCATGCAGTTTCCACAGAAACTGTCAGTCTTAAGGGCAGCTTTGGGAGGGAACTATTCTGCCCACCATCTTCTAAATGATCCTTTTAATAATCTGTCCAGACCTATTTGTGTAAGAAATGGACAAAAATGGAGGTTTTCCAGTGCTCGTTCTGGTTCCTATGGCAGTAGATCAAAGGCAATAACAATACAGATTTAATTAATTCAGGAGAAGGAATTCCCACTTGCAGCAGTCTTAACCCAGAAGTGGAGGAAAGCTGTCAATCATAAGGGCAAAGGTGCTGAAACTGGCATGGATTTATGGTTTGGTTTGGTTTGGTTTGGTTTTTTTCTTTTCCTTCACACTAGGCAGTTCAGGGGGAGAGTGAAACAGTAAATGTCACCTGAGCTTCAGGAAAATTAGGGGTTCACATATAATCAGTTTATATATAACATATATATATATATATAAACATATAACCATTTATAAGTGTGTGTGAGCCATCTGGCTATAGGACATCTGGACAATAACTGGGCCTGTAGTCTTGTCAAAAGAAACCTCTCTGAGGGAATTTTATTTCCCTATCCAGGTCAAGTTTGGAGAACATCCCTATCAGCCTTACTCCAAATGCCCATCCTCACATCAAAGACCAGCAGCATCCTTACAGGCAGCAAAACCTGACAAATGAAAAGTTGGCGAGGAACTCATCCCCACCTTCCAACTTGGTGTAAATCACAGGAGCAGAAGGGATGAAATGATTAGGAAGAATCAAGAATTACTAATTTAGCCAAAGAGGAGTGCAGGCAAAAATCCTTGCACAGAGCTAACATCAAAAAATTGAAGAAAGGCCTTTTGGGAGGCTGAGCAAGGAGCTGACCACCAGGGTATTTGGGCTTTCTAGAATGCTTTAAAGACCTGAAGGAAAGAAGAGGGAGGAAGTTTGTTGATTTTACTTGAGCTAGAAATTACCATGATAGTAATCTGGTGCAAATCTACAATGGGAAATCTTAAGGAGGCCAGCAGAGAATGGAAAAGTAGAAAGAATGACTACTTTCCTATCAAAAATATATTGTCTGAGTGGGAATAGTATAGAAGAAAGAACCACACAGGAAGGAAAATATTGTGGAATTCTGCTATGTTAAATGAATTAATTTCTTTGAATAATGTCTTCAAAAGACATTTGTTCTCAAACAAAGGTTCTAAAATGAAGTTTCACTCATACCTGTGACAAAGCTCCCATTGCCTTCTCCTTTAAGCAACTGCAGAATACCAAAGGTGAAGTCAGTTTAAGAATCTGTTATCCCTTTGCTCTGTATGCCCATAGTTTCCTTTCCATATGCAGCTCATGTAACCTGGCCTAAATTTTTTCTCAACACGAGGGAAGTGACCCACATGATCCTTTGTGTGATTTCTGAAGTACTGAGCAACAGACAGCACCAGAGCCCTGCAGCACCTGATTTTAGAGAAAACATGCTGAACCCTGTGGCCAGTGTGTACTTTGGTGCAAGGTGCCAAATACTTTGAGGGTTGACTCTGCCTACCTAAAATTGCAACGAGGACATTTTTGCCTTGGGCAAAACAGGGATAGGGGCTCAATCCCAGCTACAGCATTCTGGTGATTTGTCTACCACTCTGTCAAACAGGCATTAATTAGAAAAATCAGATAAATAAGGACTCACTTAGATCCAATGGCTTGGTCTGCTGAAGATACCTTAATACTATTTGCAGAAGTCCCCTGCACAAAATGATTTAGAAATTGTTTCCTACCTACAGCCTGTTTCATCTTCGAACTCCAGCTGACATCATCCCAATGGCGCAAAACTTTAAGGCTCTGACATACAAGAAAGGATCTTTACATTGTAACATCTTACAGTCAATCTTGTGGGTTTAACTGGAATCATGCATGTGATTCCCAGCACTACACGTGGTAAACATTCTTACTACACAGAGGCCTCTGTGTGTCCATTCCTTCAGACATCTGTGCCCACACTGGGGCTCTCGCCAGCCCATGTGCGTGTGTGTGTGGTTTCTCATCATGTGTGTTTTCACTGGAAGAGTAAAGTGAGGAAGAATGGGCCTTTTCATTTCTAGGAAGGCCCTGAACCACCATGTTGTATATGGATCGGGAAAAAGGAAGTGCTCCCATTTGGAGGAGAATTTAGGAGCGCTGAAAAGAATGACCTCTTCATGCTGGCACAAATTAATTTATCTGTATCTGTTTTTAATATTTTTGGATATTGCCCCAGTAAACCATTTGCAGCATGGCCAAGGTTAGGCTACAGAAGGCCTAATTGCACTTCATTATGAAACTCAGTAGAAAACCCATTCACACATTTACACTTTTTTTCCCCCAAGTTTATCAGGTATCATATGTCCTTACATCACCATGGGAATTACATTTTTTAAGGTCTTTTGCAGAGTTCAGTCCCTTTAGTAAAACATTACAAGAGCTTTCTCATACCCTACTGGGTTAGACCCCACAAATGGTCAGTCTGGTCTTCCATTAAGCTCTCCCTGGGGTTGCAGGGGTTGGCAGAAGACTTGTCAAAGATTATGCTAGAGTCAGCGGGTCACGCAGAGCCAGTATGCATGAGAGGACAGCAGAAAAGCTGCCATCAAGCAGGACCCATATGCTGTAACAAAGGGAAACGGGGCAAGTCTCAGCCTCAAGGCATGTCCAGAAGGTAAGGTGATGCCTGCTGGTGACATTGCTTTTGATATAGGAGATCTTAAAATTAGTTATTTTTAAAGTGTCATTTTTGATATTTTATAGCCAGCAGATTCTTTTGGCATAGAGGAGCCTCACCATTGCACTTTTGATGTTATTGAAATTTGCCACTACAGTTCTAGGGAGAGTCCTTGGGCTATTTGCTTCATAGCTGGAGTTCGGAGCCAAAATACTGTAACCTGAGATTTAAAGGTTTTGCATGTTATTAAGACAGCAAGCTGCAGCCTGCCCTCTTCCCCCGTCCTTTCTTCAGGGTGGTTAAAGTACTGCAAATATGACACTGCCTTTCAGCTGACTTCACAAAAACATATCTACAATAGTGTAATTTCTATGTTAGTAACACACACGAAAAGAATGTGTGAAGCCCATGAAAGTATGTAAAGACTCATGCTAGTTCTGTGTTTAATGATAGTGAGGTATGCAGCTGCCATATCACACTGAGGTGCACAAAGTTCTGGCTCTCTGAGTCAGCCTTTAAGAAGAAGGCTGAAAAGCATTTGCCTCCTCTGTGCCATTTGTGTTGTCAGGAATGTGCTAAAACCAAATCTCTGTATACTGGCAGTGATGACTGGAGTAGGCCCAGTCTCCACATGAGTGAGATGAAGGCATTCTGCTTTTGGTGGTGCCTGATAATGTGGAAGTCTGTTATGGCTTGGATTTTTGTCAAGGACATAATTGGGAAGAGCCAGCTGATACCTACGCTGTGAACTTCCATATACGATAAAACATCAGGAATTCTTTTGATTTACCTTAAATCTGGGGAGGAATTTACCTGAATTTTCTGGGGAGGAAAAGAATAAAGGGTTCTGATATAATTTTATTTTTAATGCATAAGTGCAGTGTTCCAAGAAGTATTTTTCCCTGTATGATAGTGATTAACTCTCAGGTAGATCTTCAGCTTAGAATATCTTTTCTTGAAATCAGTGCTTTTCCTCTGCCTTTACCATCCTCCTTTGCAGCTCCAGAAAATTAAGGTTGGTACATTCCTGAAGACTGCTCCAAAATAAACATCCAGCAATTGCCAACTTCTGCCTCAGCTGCATTAATAAACCCCTTTGAACCACCAGTGCACTGCAGTAGATGCTTACGAGAATGATATTCAGCCACGGTCTCTGCTCCAGATACTGGGTTGGTTGTGAAGCAGGCAAGTTTCCAAAGCTGGGATAGCATTCCTGTTACCACTTTCCATGCCAGTTGTCTCAAGGAGTTGTTACAAGAGGTGCTAATCAGGTCCCTCCTTCCCCTTGCCATGCTCTGGACATCACTCCCAACGAAGAAAATGCTCTTAGAGTATTAGGTCATCTCGGTGCTTCCTGTTTTCTGGACTGACTCTCCTGTAGCTTGCTCTGCTGATTCCCAGGTCCCAGTGCACTGGGGTTACGGCTGTGTACAAAATAAAGGCGGAGAAATGAGTGGCTGCATCACAAAAGCGTATGACTGGACATTTTGTTTTGCAAGGCTGGTGAGACAATATGAATCATACTGTTCCTCCCACACAGAAATCCCCTTCTGCTATAGTTATGCCTTGCATACCTAATAGCTTAGTAATTGGCATAAAGGAACTTCTCTGCAAAGCTGGGGAAAACCGTATTTCCCAAGTGGCCAAATGCCACCCTCCTCAGCTTTGGTCTAATACTGACATCTCAGATACTGACACTGATAATCATTATGAGAAATGCCAGTGGAAAATGCAGAAAGTGCAATTACCTCTCCCTTAGACAGCCAAGAATAACTGGAACATCCTTTAATATTTTGGTTACTCCACAGGCTTACATGTGAACCTTGCTGGGAGAGTGGCAGCAGCATAACAAAAGCAGAAGAGCTTGTGAGATTATTCAAACCCTCCTGCTGCTCCTTATGGGCTTGTGTGACCAGAGGTGCTCAGCACAGCTCCACTGTGGCTCATGCCTGACATTCACATCTATCTTTGCAGGTGAGTGAAGGCTTTCTGAAGCAGCCCAGGCGCTGGGAGGCTCAGAGTCCTCGTGTCCCCAGAGTGGTTCAAGGCACGCAGAACGAGCACCATTCTGTTTATTGCCTGGTGGAGGCTTTCCAGCGTCCACACGCCATTGGTCACATATGAAACCCTGGCATGGGTCATCACTTTGGGCTAATGCCTGGCAGGGAACGGGACAGTGGGAACTGAGGAGAAGTCAGTGGTATCTGATGGGTGGGCAGCCAGGAGCTGCCAGCCACTTTGTCCATGACTCACATGCATGTGTTACAGTACGCAGCAGAAGTTTCAGGTGCTGGTCAGCAGTGCAATATGGGATAAAGAAGGACATTTTGGCAGCACATGGGAGAGATTCAGGCTGTGAGGAGGTGGGAAGACTTGTCTCAGGAAGATTTCTTGTATGCAAGCTACTACAGTGGGAAACTGCCCCCCTTTCTTTTGTGCGTCTGGGAATACAGGGGCTGTGAGTCCTGTAGTTCAAGTTTACAAGTTTAAAACACCGAATTCAATGCATTTTCATAGGGCAAGTCTAGCACAGCAGACTGTGTTAAACCAGGATGGTTTAACTAGGCCCAAAGCATTCATGAAGAAGAGGAGGAGTATTGCCAACAGCTCCTTGAAGGCAGGTAAAGCTGTGAGATTGGTGTGGCCATAGCCTCACGTACTGAACATGCTGGGGCTGCATGGGGACTGCTGGGAAGGGTGGTTGGTGGGGACTGCTGGACCCGTCTGTCCAGACTCTGTGAATTTTCTTTCCCTCACCTCTGGCACCAGCTCTGTTCTGCCATTGCCATCCTGGCCCACTGTCCCCGAACCGCAGGCCCTGCTGCCAGTCCACCCCCAACCCGCCCTGAGAGCACCCATCCAGCGCCCACATCCCTGGTGCCCTCCACTCCCAGCAGCGCTCGCCAGCTGCATCGTTTATTTTGGAGGCCCACAGCAATTCCCTCCGCCCTCGTGCCCCTCCGTTTACAGGATCGCAGCCGCTTCCAGCTTGCGATAGCGCAGTGGCCGCCAGGTGACCCTGGCTTAGTGTAAATATTTTGCTTTCACTGGAAGGAAATGTGACATACATTTGGGGTGGAAGTTATCCAGAGGCTGTGGCCCTGGGAGCTGAGCTGCTGGGAAGCCCCTGCCACAGTGCTCTCAAGGTACCAGCACTGTCAAACACATTAGACACGGGGATTGTGCACCAGCAAGGGGCCAAACAGATTTGCTTCTCAGTGACACAGCAAGGGCAGCCGGGGGCAGTGAGGGGCGAGGGTGCCCCATGGCACCCCAGCAGTGAGGAGTGAGGGTGCCCATGCTGCCCAGGCACAGCACAGTAAGGCACAGCACGGCCTGTCTGCCCTGGCACACCTGCCCATGGGCAGCTGAGCACTGGTATGAAAGAAGATCATGGCAGAGAGAGATGAGCATAGGTGCTTTCCAAACATCCATGTGAGTTTGGAGCAAAGACGCCACAAAAAAAATCACTACATGATGATTTGTGTTTCTTAAACCATGTGGCTGTGTAAGCAGCTGTGGATAATGTAGCAGGTCCCAGTCTCCTGCTAATGGGCTTTGTCCTGCACTGAGGACAGTCCAGTTTAAGGCCTGGATGGGCTTTAAAAGCTGCCTCCAGCTGAGGGGTGTTTGCTGTTGGTGATACTTGCAATCAGCTGCCTCAGTCAGACTGTCTGTAGATATGCTTAAAAAGGAATAGTAATACAATGCTTAAAGTCATATTGTACCAAGTAGCTAGTGTCACATTTTACATCTGATAAATATTAATTAATGGTATTTCAAAGTATAAAAGGTGCTGGGAACTCATGCATTGGCTGGAGAGAAATAGATCTCCCATGTTTAACCATAATCTTGCTGAATTATGCATTTGACTTGGCATAGCTGGTTACCCTGGAGTGGTGTCTGCTTGTTTGGCATCCCTCCCTGTCATACTGAGGTGCCGACTTCCCACAGGACAGCCCAGCAGCCTCCCTGGGGAATCAAAGAGGCAGATTATTCAGAATGAGCAAGCTGCACCCAGTCAAGGGTTTGGTTTTGGTAAGTATCCAGAAATTAAGGCTCTAACTTGTTGAGGTTTTAGGCCTTGCCTAGGCCCCATCCGTATCAACTTCTGTGAGCTTAATTACCAACCTTTGTTCCTCCAGACAGTCAAATTTGTTACAGAGAAAATGCATGTGTGTTCGATTCACTTGTGAAAGGCTTGGCAGTAGATAATTGAAAATCAAATTACAGTCTGCCATTTAAACAAACCCAGAAAGTTCCATTTCACAGGACAGTGCCCCTCATGCACTAAAATAAAAGCTGAAACAACTGCATGGTAATGCTCAGCCAGTCCACAACACCGTAGGGAGGTACATTGACTTTTTAGGAAGATCCCCAGTGAATATTAAACAACCCCTGATGTTCCTAGCAGTGCTGCCCGAGATCAGTGCTTCACTGCCCACTACATGCAGAGACATTCAAACAGCTCTTGCAGCAGCCACTGACACCATCATACTGAATCCTGCCTGGGAGACCTTAGATATGAGTTGCAGAGGGGAATTACCCTGTTCCTTAGAACACACTGCCAGTGTGCTTAGCTGACAAGCAGTGGAGAAGGAAGGAAATGAAATAAAAATTTTCAGAATTGGAAATTTCCATAGTGTCGTTTCATAATTAGAAATGAACACATACATATACACATGTGTATGCATGCATACAACTACATATACAGGCAGGCCAAAGAAAGCAATAGGACACTGTTGCAACCAAAGCATGTGCCACACAATCCTAAGTAGGACGATCTGTTCATAGTAGAACATAATGTAGCTCATGGAAGCTCAAGGATGAAGCAATAAAAGTTGTGTACTAGCCAGTTCAAGGTTACACAAAAACATTAAGCTCTCTCTTGTTTAGAAGACATTGAAATGTGATACATGAACAAAAAAGAATTTAAGTCTTTAAATCTTAAAAAGAATAGCTGTTTTACTCTGTAGGGATCTATGGGATCCTCCACTCTGAGGAATATAAAAGACCTCCTTTTTACCACCTGGAAGGAGGGATTCATTTTAGGTGGAAGCAGTATGCACGTGATATTCCTCATGTGGTAAATTAAGTGTAGGCTGGCAAGCCTATGGGTTGCTCACCATCTCTATTTAACATTCAGAGCTGCACTGTGGCACTGAGCACTGAGGCTGTGGGGCATCATGGGGGCCACACCTTAGCATGGGTCATGCTGCTCTTATATATTAAGACTTATAACTGAAAGTCATGCCCAAGCTCTTGCCCCAGGACTTAAGTTGACCTCCTAGCTCTTTGAAATCACCACCAGCAGCAGGTTAGCCACTGCCAGTGCCGTGCAAGGCACTTCCATGCTCATGAGAAACAGGAGAGTTATGGAGAGGGATTTTTGGCTGCCGCAGCCTTCGGCTGTGCTGTGCTACGTAGTGCAGGTGCTGTGAGCTGCTGCTTCTCCTGAGAGCAGCCAGAAGGAAGGGGTCCTGGCATCAAAAGGCTGAGAGACAGTCTGTGCCAGGCCAGCAAGGTGCCAGTCCATGAACTCACTGCACCATGGATATGAAATGCTGGCAAAGGGCAAAGGAGCTCCCAGCCATTCCTGACAGGCTCGGTTCCCTGCCTGGACGATGACAGACCAGTCTCCCATCACAGACCCTGTTTAACAACAGATTAACTGAATTCTTTTGAGCTTTTCTTATGCTGAAAGAACCGTTGCCCAAAGCAGCTGAAAAGACAGCCCACGTATCCAATACTAGCAGCTCTTTTTGATCCGCTTTTTCTTTGACATTGCCTGGGGTACCCTCCCCCCACAGCCCTGCAATGTAAATTCACTTTTTAATGCAGTTGGCTTGGATTTGTGAGGAGTGTAAAGTGCCAGTCACCTAAAAAGCCAGTCAGAAGAGTTGCCATCTAAAAGACCAAGTCTGGCAGAGAAGTGATTTAACCTGACAAAAAAAGGTGTTGAGACTAGTTTGATTATTTTGGGGGTGGGGGGTGAGGGGAGGTGGTAGTGTTGGCACAAAGAGCTCTGGACTCAGTAGAAATAGCTAATTAAGCCAAACACCCAAACTGGTGCCAGCTCTAGATAAACTTTGGTGCTCCTCTTGCAGTTTTTATCCAGACTTGTCCCAGTCAGCATCAGGAACTGCCGACGGGTGCATCTCATCAATAAAAACAGGCTAGAAGAGACTTGTGATATGTTTCCTGTGTGTTTGCCTTAAACAATGATGTATCTCACACCTACAGCCCCACTTAGCTGTGCCAGTTCCAAGATCTGGCTTGGTATTTACACCATCCTAAATGGAAGCTGGGGCAGCCATCAGCCTGAGCAGCAGGAGGAATCCTCTCCCTTGTTCACAAGTGTTCACGTCTGGGGTTTTGACTCATTATAGATGGTGCAGTGTGGTGTGTTATGTGGTGTCCTGCGAATTGCAGCTCTGGATTCAGCTTTCAGTGGTCACGCCATCTCTATGCAAATACTTCTGATGAAGCACATGGTTCACTTTCTAAGCTCAAAGCTGTCCCATAGAGAGATGTATATTTCAAGGAGAGGAGAAAAAGATACATGTGGCATGGGTTTCTGAGCTACAAAACATGAAAAGTTATGCCCAACAAGAAAACACAGCTGAGAGGTAGCTGGGAGGGCTCTGTCCTTTCAACCTCTGTGTCTATCAAGAGAAGGGGTCCTTGAAAATTGCACCCATCATTTTCTTTTGCAGAGTAATAAGCAAATAGGTTTTAGGCCGTTGCCTGCAGGGAATTGGCTTTGTAATGGAAGGAGCACTCAGAACTAAATCAATAAACAAGAGAATGGCTGTGTTTGTTTTTCCATGTACTGGAGGTGAAGGCTCAACCACGCTGGGGTTTCTTTCACATCCTCTCCACTTGACACAGGGCAGGGGACAGGCACAGACACATGCAGAGCTGCACATCTACGTGGAGGGAGCACTGGAACAACAAAACTTTTGGACTCTGCCTTCCCCCACACATGTGCCCTGCCCTTCCTGTCAGTGGAGTAGGAGGTGTGGGGCTCTTGGCATGCCTGATGCTCTCCCTCAGGCTGTACTTTCACGAATGTTTTAAGCCAGCACTTGCCACTGACATGGGAGCTGCCTGAGTGTCTCACTGCCCCTGGCTACTTGCTTCCTCCCCTCAGCTCTTGTGCAATCATACCAAACTGCATCGGTGAGTGCAGCTGGACCTCAACCAACCAAGGACTACAGAAAGGATGCATTTTTTGTTAATCCAGCTGTTCCCCACTCCAGTTCACTCTCTTGCACTGGGAGCGAACCTCATGTGCCTCTTTTGGCAGTGACACTGACTTACTGGGAGAGATGCTCATGGCTCTCTGGCCTGGGGCAAGGGATGACCTGGGTGGGGAGGGCCCTGCTGGCCCCAGGGCATCCCTGCCTACCCGTGTGGGTGGCAGGAGGAGAGAAGAGCAAGTAAACTGAGTTAATCAACCAGAAGCTTCGATACTGGTGGAAGTATCTAGTTCACATGCACATATATACTCCTAGAAATGCACTTTACTACAGCCAGTTTCATATGGGGGAGGTATTTTTGCTTATTGATTATGAATCCAGAACCACCAGTGTAGTCTTTGTCCATGCTACATATTCTTGGTATGTCTGAAGGATGTGTGCTCAGCACAGGCACAGCATCAAGTTGGGAAAAGAGTTACCTAGCCAGACAGAGGTATTTTTTCCTCCTTTCAGCTGCATTCCAAAGACAGACAATTATTTGGAAGCATCCTGTGTGCTTAACCAGTGCACAGGAAGCATTTGCAAAGGCAAGGGCAGCAGTGAGTGTATGCTTTAATCCTGTCTCAGATAGAGCATTCCCCTTATTCATCTATTCCCAGCATTTGAACTGTTAGCTCAAAGGCTGGCCTACAGCTGGAATGAATAGCTTAGGATAGCCCTCTCCATGTCTAGGCCACGGGATGCCCACGTGTGCTTATGTTTTTAATGCATGTTCCCTGTTGTCCCTCTTTTCTCCTTGCAGAGGGAAAGAGAGGTATTTCTGTGTGCTTCAGTGTGTCTTGTATGTGCTAGGCCAGGCAGTCCTGTGCCTGCACAAGTGCTTGTAAGCACATGCAGGTATAGATGTGCCCATACAAACTCAGATGTGCCCAGACAGACCCACATCACTAGTCACGTTTACATCTGCCCATTTACATGCCTGTTCTGCCATGCAATCAACATATACACAAATTTGTTGAAACAAGCCAATTTTTTTTTTCTCTCCTGAATTGCCAAATGCTGGGAGCCGCAGGCTAGCTATTGTGGTTATCCTGGTTCCCAGGTTTCTCCTGCAGTTGGCAAGTAAGTGGCACTGCAAGTTTCCTAACAACTGGGATGAAATTTTGTGTAAATCACCTTCTAGGCGTTAGACTTTTCCCAGCAAAAGAGGGGGGTGGGTGTTTGGAGGAGGGAGAATTGCTCTCTTTGATGTGGGGATTAGTTCACATGTCAGCATTATCCCCTTTTTTTTAATATGCTGTGATTTATAGAAGGGCGGCTATGAGAGATAGCCAAGGGGACACCCCACGTGGGACTGACAGACACCACCTCCCAGAAAATACCTACAACTAAAGCAGCTGGCATCAACAGAAAGACTCCAACTGCAAAAAAATGAAAGCATCATAAAAAAGCCCTGTTTTGCCTAACAAATGCTTTTTAAAAATTAGGATGTGCTTTACTGCTTATTGAGCAGAAACTGGTTTTCCCAGTAGCAGAGGGGGAGTCTTTCTGCACATCCACAATAAAGAAATTATAAATGCTTTTTCCCTTTAAAAAAAAGTTTGTTTTGTATTTTCCCCTTAGAGCACACATCACTAGTGAGAATGAGTGTGGTTTCAGAAATGATTATGCTAGCTTTAAACATATTTAGCAATGTGACTGTTCAAGTCAGAGTTTCCACATTCTCCTGCATGAATATTTTATCAGTGCTTTAGAAAAACTTCGCTTTTTGGTCAAAAGTTATGTGGTTGTTCTGCAATCCAATCTTATGTCTGTTAGTGTTGAAGGAAACTTTCCTGATGTTTTTCATGGGAACTGGATAAGGCTCTGACTTATTAGGCTAGAAGCCATATTCAGAGTAGCTTTGCTTAGCATATCCGAATTATTTAGGCTTACTGCTTAGTGGAGTGTATGGCTGAGGGGCTGGCAAAGGAGACAGTGATAGATACAGTAAGAGATTTAACTAACTTTTATAGTTCGTAACAGTATTTTTTCAAATTTCTGTCTGTTTTGGCCCCTAGTCTTTTTATTTTTCCAGTTCTCCTTGAATGAAACTTTGAGACATTCTAGTAAAGCAAACTTTTTTTTGTAATTAAAAAACGCAGTTTAATTTCCAGACAGATCAGCTCTTTGAGCCGATTCCCTGTGTGGCTGCTCTTGTGTTGAAGGCAGTGGGGCCAACAAGGCTGTGTCAACACAGACTTCAGAGTGAGCTGCTGCAAAACTCTGCCCTAAATAAGCAGTTTTATCATGTTTTTACCACAGAGATATCATGGGTCTTCCTTGGGTGTTTCTTTAAGTCGTCTCCCATCCAGACGCCCAAAGTCCTGCATTAACCCTCGATGCTGCTTTGCTCGTGCTCCTTCCAGCCCAGCAGAGGCAGCTCAGCGACTGCCTGGGCACCTTACCTTGAGGGACAGACAAAAGCCAAACCACTTCTTTGCTGCTCTGTTTCCAATGGTCTCCCGCAATTCCCCCCGCTATTCTTTTAAGCATAAAGAGGTTATTGTGTCACCCCCCAGCAACCCATGACTGCCACTGACAACCAAAGCGTGACGCACAACGGGACGTGCCCCACACAAGCAGGCTTTGTACCCAGGGCGGTGCAGTGAAGTGGCCACGTTCAAGCGTGGCCCCACAGTGTGACTTCTCCCACCCCAGCCGGGGCTGCTCCATGTGCTCTGACCCAAATGCTAATCGAACTACTTAAACCCGCGGGGAAAGCCGAGACAGAAGCGCCTCTGGCATCTCCCAGGCGCGGCGCCCCGGCCCCGGGCTCCTGTGAAGGTGCGCTGCAGCAGCAGCACGCTGGCACAGACGGGCCCGGCTCTGCACGGCAGCCCGGAGACAGCGGCAGGTTCGCCTCTCTGGTGCCTCTGCACGCACCACCTCGGCTTGCTGCTCCTCTCTTGTGCCACTGCGAAGTGATTGCGTGCACAACCATTCTCAGAAACGTGCACAGAATTATGTGTTATGTGCACATGCGCCCTCTCCTCATGAACAGGTAACGGCAGAGTAATTCAGAGTGATGGCTCCTTTCACCCCAGCCCGGTGCAGGGTTGGGGATGGTGTGTGGAGAGAGAAGGGTGACTTGGTGGACTGGAAATGATAACTGTTTCCACAGCCTGGGAAACACGCTGCATATGTTTCTGGCAAACAAGGGTATTTAAGAGACATGGCACATGCTGCGCTACTTATTCTTCTTCCCAAATGGCCCACTGGGGCCAAAAATCAAAACCACTTCCTGCTTATTTGTTCAAATTGTCAAAATATTTGACTGAATGAATGTCAAGCAGTATCCTGAAGACAAAACTTCATGGAAGGAAAGACAATTTGGAGATCGCTGTGTTCCCCCATTTCCTTGCACTTTCCAGAAATGGAAAATCCTCCTTGCTGGTCTCCTGGCTGTCATGTGGCAGGGGGGACAATGCCAGCTGATTACAGCCACAGACATCACCGACTTGTACTTTTTTCTACACACATTACCATTTGAGTGCTCAGACCTGTCTCCATTGTCAGTGATAGCTTGAATCTCTCCTGAAGGGTTAAATAAGTTTTTCCTTTAAATAAAGAGACAGTGCTGGCTGATTAAACCCCAGTATTTATGCAAGTATTTTGCTAATGCTTTTGAGTGAGAAAAGTAATTCCTATATTTTTCAGGCGTGCTGTCATCTGGGATAAGCAAGATTTCTCAACTCCTGTTTGGATTGAGTTGGGAATATACAATTTAAGCAAAGTTTGTTAAATGCCATATATACTACAAAGTTAGACAAACCACTCTTCAGTAGTTATGTTTGAGTGTAACTGAGACTAGAACTCAGATTTTATGATTTTGATGGCTTACAGTTAAGAATGAAACAATGTAATACAATGTAAAACAACAATCAAACAGCCAGTCAGTCAAGCAGGACAGGCTTACACTTTTGAATATATGAGAAAAGCAAAGAATTTGAAAAACACTGTCAATTTGAGGACTTTTTTTGTTTGTTTTTGAAAGTTATGTTGATAATGATAGAGCTTAAATCAGAACAATATAAACAGACTGCAACTTAAAACTTTGCCTGGTCTTTTCACTGAAACCCACAAAAATATAAGTATAGGCTGGAGTTCATAACAAGCCGGACCCTTCCACTTCAAAAAAAACCCCACCAAAACTGAAATCAAATGCTTGGTTTGATTACCCAACTGTTTGGCTCAAAGGTGCAACTGGCTCGTCCTTCTGTGGTCTGTATGAAACCCAGAGGAACATTGGGCCCTGAGCACCAGACATGCTTCCCATGCTTCCAAAAGCTGAGCATGAATCACACACCACCACGTGTGAAATCCTACATGAAAACATCAGGTGGAGAACAAGAACTCTTTCTGCAGGAGATACCTACTGTCCCTCATGTAACACTGTTAACAGGAAACTGCTGTAACTGCTGATACGTCAGAAACAGCCCTTGAATGTTTCTGCTTTTCATCCACATTTAATAAAAGATCACTTCCATTTAAGATTCTCCAAAAGCATGTGTTTTTTCTGACGTGTCGTAAGTAGGGGCAACGCAAAAGTAAATATGTTACCACTTTCACAAGTTGTGTGATGAACTAAATACCTGCATCATCTAGAATTTGGTAATGGAGGGACTATATTTTCTTTTTGACTCCCTAGTAACAGACGTATTGTCAATGTCCAGCAAAAGTTAAAATTCTGCTGGACCATAGCTGTGTACCTTGTATATAGGCTTTGAGAAGTGATTTCCATACCTGCTGAAGCAATTAACTGTTAGAGCAGCAGTTGAGATCGAGCAAGTGAGGCAACCGCAATGTGCCTTTGGGTGGAAAGCAGCTTCAGGTCTAAATGGCAGCCTTGTCAGGCATTCACCTGGTCCCACTGCTTGTATTTACAGCTCAGGAGAGAGCTCAAAGACTCTGGAAATGCTGCAGCTAAATAGCCACCTTCTTAGCACCCTGCTCAGTGCAAAGCTTCCCTGGCACCTGATTAGGAAAACACTGCAGGGGATTCACAGGAGCAGGGGCTGGGGTCAGGAGAAAGCATTAAACCTTTGCGTGTAACTTCTCATGTGACTGGGCTGGCGGGCCAGTGACTGTGGGCTCCATTGGCAGGCAGTGGCTTGTGGAGACCTGGGAATTATTATATAGGATTGGGAGAGAATGCCAGCAATGCACACAGAGCCCAGGGGGGAGGATGAAAGGCAAACGCCACTCAATGAATGAATTCAGAAATATGCATGCAATTTCTGAATGACTTCTTTTCCTTTGCTGAGCCTGCACACCAGTTTCTACAGCCACCAGTGAAAGCCTCATGTCCTACAGTTGAGGAGATCCGTGCCAACCCCCGTGGCTCTGCCAGCCCACGTGCTGCTCCCCGGCGCCTGCCGCTGCATGGGCACAGGCCACCTGCGCTGGCAGCAGCAAGAGGAGCGCGGTGTTGGTGTGCCATGAATGAAGGTCCTTGCCAAGACACCAGTGAGCCCCCTAAATGCAGCTGCCCTCCGGAGGAAAGGGGGCTGTGGCTCTTCTGAATGCAGCAGCTCTCACTCGTGGTGGCAATGCTGTGGGGCTGTGGTGCAACCCATGGCTGAGGGCAAAGGGGGGAAAATTCCATGTTGCTGCTTCAGCAATCTGAACCAACCAGTGCCAGAACAGCCCCCTGGCTGGGGGCAGAGCTCAGCTGGTGCCACCTCCATCGTCACCATGGGGGTTGGGGCCCACCTGTCTTGCGGCTGGCCTTCCCAGGTGGCTGCAGTCAGATGGGGTGTTGTGGGCATGAGCTTCGAAAGCACACTTAGGAACAGTAACTTGCTGCTTCCCCACAGAGTATAATTTTGGAAAGATGGGAGTAGGGCCATCTAGAAACGGTGTCCCTGCAGCTCCTCACTTGGCATGGTAGAACCATCTTTTATTATCCTTTGGGGCTACGGCTGAAAACAAAAAATGCTTTCATTTCAGTTTGGCAGCAGCTCTGGTTGTGTGTGCTCTGGCTGCTTCCTTAATTACAGTGGATGTTGACAACTTCTGATAGAGACCCTCTCTTTGAGCAGTCCCCCTACTCCCCCACTTTTTTTGCAGTCTGAACACATAACAAACCGGCACAACGTTCTGTAAAAATAAGCTCACTGTAACTCAGTGATTCCCATGCCACAGTTATGCTGTGTTCCTCTCTTCTGTCCTCTCAGTTTGTGCTGCTGCTGTTTATTTCCTCTTTCTGGCTATAAGACATTTTATTTATTAGTGCTGGATTTCCTGTTGCCTGCAGCTGCCTGTTCTTTACTCTGCCCAGTGTATTTTGCCACTGGAGGCTGTCTGTAGGTTTGTTGTCCCACTGACTGAGGTGCTCTCGTCAAGTTTGGTTCGTGGTTGTATTAAACAACGCTTGACAAAGAGGGGGCTTGCATGGCAGCCTGGGCATACAAAAAACACCCCCCTTTGCACTCCCTAAAATAAACCAAAGGCTGGCATGGTAATCTCTCAGAGGCAGAGGAGGGGTCCCTTTTTTATGACTTACTGATGCAGAGATGATGCTTTTTCAGATGGCAGGAACACTTCTTGTTTTGCTTGCACACTCTGCACGACACAGAGGAAGTCAGCTCTTTGACTGCACACGTCTGCAGGTCTGACTGACAAGGGGTTAGAAGTTTGCAATTATTTATATTTTAGACTGTGGGCCACATCATGGTAGAAACATCATGCAGACTATACACATGTGAGGTTCATGAATGACTTCCCTGACCTTTTGTGGACGTTCAACATCCTCATAGTAAACAGAAAAATTGCTTATACAGAAAGTGAGATCACGAAGTGGAAAAAAATGTTTTGCTGCTTTGAACATGATTTCCCTGCTGGAAGGAAGGAGGCGGCAAAAGCTCTTCATGCTCTGTGTATTACCAGCAAGGCCAGTTGGAAAAGCTCACTCATCTACACTGGGGGGAAGTGCTTCATCTAAATTCTCTGTTGTCTGATAGCTATCTGCTATTATTTCAAATGGCAGAGAATAAGATTGAAGCAGCCCCTAATGGTAACATTCTCTCTCTTGTGTTTTGTGTGTAAGGTGCTGCCCTAATTTTATCGTCATCCCTTTCTGTTTGGAAGGGATTTGGGGCCTAAAAACTGAGTAATGAGGGTTAGGGGTGAAGTGAACCCCAAGGCATGGAGGCGTGTTTTACAGTGATGCAGCCGTAGTCCTGTCAGGATGTGATCCTTTCAGCTGTTGTTCATGGTGGGCACTTGCTGGCAGAGAAGCTCTGCAGGTGCAGCACCATTTAGACACTTCTTCCTTTGTGTCAGATGTTCGAGAGCTGCCCATGACCATTAAATAGGGAACGGTCCTCTGACATCTTCCAGGTAAAATGGAAATGGGAGATCCTGAGCATTTGAATTATGAAAGATCCCAGTGTGTTACCTGCAAGCCAGTGTTTTAACCCCAGTGTTCTGGCCAAATTCCAGCTCTGCTAATTACATCCTGCCTATGTGAAAATTCCCCTGCATTTGTATACTGCTTTCTTCCTCGCTTGTTTTCAGCAGCTGTGTGGAGTTGCCAGGTGCGGCGGAGCGCTTGCCATGTTCCACCTCAGGCCTGGCTGCCTTTCAGCAGGGAATGAAATGAGCACTGTGCACAGCATTTGCAGTGAGCCTGGATCCTCTGCAGGAACAGTGCTAGAGGAGCAAGCCTACCCAAGGAGCCGTGCTGGGGCCTTGTCACAAAAGGTAACAGTGTTAAGAGGCCAAAGGTTCTAGTGCTGGGCTAGGCCATAAGGTCACAGGAGAGACAGGAGGACTGATTTTCCTCCCAGTGTCTCTCATCTACAAGGGCTGGAGTAGCTGGTACATGCTGATCTGGTTTTGGTAGCTGAACGACTTCAGGTTTGTTTGCACAGTGGGTCCCAGAAGTTCTCAGTCCTCCTTACACTGGTCACTGTTAATATATATCCAGCTTTGCATGTTTGGTTATCTATCAGTGAGAACAAGGGAAGCTAAGGGAAAAGTAATTAAAAAACTTTAAATCTATAGATTTGTTTCCATGTCTTCCACTTCCTGACTCATGTGCACATTGCTTTTTCCTTGGCCCTGTTGGGAACAACCCTCTTCATCTGACCATTAATCCCCCTGGTAAAAATCTCACTCATACCACTGGAGAAGAACTGGGTGATGGATTATCCCTCTGTTCTGAAGAGGTGAAAGAGATGGCTGCAGCTATAGTTACAGGATGCTAATAGTAAGAAGCAATAAGAAATGCAGGTCACATTCAGAAGAATAATGAAATTACATATATTCAATACAGGAGTGACTTATTGGCTCATCTGTCCAATTTTCTTGTCAGCCAAGCTCTCTTGTTGATTATGACATTTTTACCACAGTTCTGCCTGAGTATTATATGGAAGTACATACAAAAATGTTTGAGATTGCTCCCAAGAGCAACCAGCTCCAGCTGGAACACCAGCTCCACTGGCAGCAATGGAGGCAGAACATGCCCAAGGCAGACAGAGCAGTGACTTCATTTTTTTTTCTCCCACCTCACATTCCTCTTTGATCTTTTCAACATCTTAATTCCACGGGACATCAGTTGTGAGCAAGGGGGAAAACCCAAGGTTGTCTCAAGGTGTGATGCCAGCATGCTTTCACCATATCCTAGGAAGGGAAATACAGCAAGCCTTGGAAAGGGAGAGAATGTGTGTTGTCTGTGGTGTAAGATAGAAAGCTGGGACTCAAAGACCCAAGTCCTCTTACCATGCTGCCCATGTGACTTCAGCAAAGCACAACTATTTTAGTCTCATTAGCCCTGTCTTTAAACTGTACTTGCTTCACGGGGATGAGGAGTACAGAATGTTTGTAAAACATTTTAGAACTTGATGGAAATTTCCCAGGTAATGCAGAGAGCATTGAAAAGCTTATCTCTGTCTCCAACTGCAAATGGCTCTGCAATATGAGAGAAATGAGTGACAACACTGTTTGCATTCTGGTGTTTATAGTAATGAAACCCTCCAGCTTCCCCTCTCCATCCTTCCATGTTTTTTAAAACAGGGAGAGATAGCAGTGAGAAATTTTAGTCTAAACAGAGTACAGTTGCTCCCTGGAGACTTGAATGCATCTCAGTGGAATTTTCCCTGCCTTCAGTCTTTTGTACTTCTTAAAGGTCCTGTAACCAGGCATGTGACTGTAAGAGCAAAAAACACTTCTCTGTCTGAGTGCTCTACCAAATATTTACAAGATACCCAGATAAAATGGCTGCAAGCAAGTTCAGCAGGGTTTGAGTGGCCAGTAGTGCAGCACTGTCAAGAAGAAAATCTAAATCTTAGATAAAGCAAAATTAAAATTACATGTTACAAAGGTCTCTTCAAAGTACAAAACTGTTAACACTGAAGCTAGAAAATTGCTCTTCCCCAGGGTGAAATGTATTATTTTTAGAAGTAGCTTATTGAAATGCAGTAGCTTCCTTCTTGTGATGGAAACTTCCTTGTTAAAGGAGAGCCCAAAGCTGTGTGAGCAGGCATGTAAGCAGATAGCTGCAGAGATGCCCTCTCCATGCCATCCTGTCTGGTGGCTGGGAGTGATGCAACATCAGCTTCCATGTCTCTTGCACTGCCACGGTTAAGGGTGTGCAGTACTTTCTAGTAGGAGCCATGTGCTCCCAGGAACTCTCTCCTCACCCCCAGACTGCCCAGCAATCAGCAGATGGCAACCTGCCTGCCTGCCTGCCTGCCTGCCCGAGGTGGCCTCACTGCAGCTGATTTCCTTGCTGGGTTACCTACAGCCACCTCGGCAGCACTCCAGACCTCTCTCAGTTCTGTACAGGTTACTCTGCTTTTCAAGAGGGTGCTCAGGAGGCTTTCCCTGTGACAGCAGAGGACAGAACCAGCCTCTCAGGCCAGTGGTGACCAGCAGCTGGCACTAACTGAACCCATGGCTTTCCTGTAGGCTTGAGAGCCAGAACAACCAGATCCTGCTCACAGCACAGCCAGTGATGCTTTTAGTTGCCTTGAGCAAGTCATACATTCTCTAAGTCTGTAAGGTGAGTAAGTAGTTCTGTGGTTTGCAGTCATGTTGTGAATACTTCAAAAGTGCTTTGAAGACAGAAAGCTGAGCAGCTGTAATACACATTGATCTTCCCACCGTTTGGATTGCTACCTGTTCTCCTAACATTCTGAACAGTCAGGGCCCAGCTATTTGCAACTCTTACATCATCTCTGACGATTTCCAAGTGAGTTACAGGAATAAGTGCTTACTGCACTCTTGCTTCTTAATCAAGCTAATGAGTGGGCTTATCATTCTCTTAAAAAAAAGAGGTGAACATTTCACTGTGTTATGGGCTGTGGACGCTCCTGTGCTTGGCCGTTGGTTCCTCCAAACTGAGGTGGTGAGGTGAATTAGGAAGGCACATGTGGCCTCAGCTTCTTCAGCAGCATGTATGTTGTTCAGAGGCTTTTATTATTAAGTCACTTCAATTAACCTAAACAAAATACAGGTTTTTCATAAGTTCAGAGTTAAATATGGCCCCACACATACAAAGAACAGCACTTGGTTTTAAAGTTAGTCTTTGAAGAGGCAAAAGAAGAATGCTCACTCTCTGCTTCATCAGATTTTTGAAAACCAATGTCATCATTCACTCAAGCCTTTGGGGAGGTTTCATTTGTCCTTTCTATAGATGTGACGTATTGCTTGAAGTCTCACCAGTAAGGCTGGGTAAAGCAGCATCATGTAATGTATCTTTCAAGGCAGTGTTCCTCACTTGTATGGGCTGCAGGGCAGGATTGGTTCCTTCCCAAATTAAATTTGTTTGATCCTTTTGGTCTGAAACACACAATAAAGACAGACACCTCAATCACAGTATTTCTGAATGAGATCCCAAAGTTGCCATTTTGTCCAGCAAACAACCACTTAGAAACCCATTTAATACACAAAACAAATCAAGGTAGTAAGTTCACTACCAACTAATTTCACAGATTTGCTGAAAATGGATTGTTGTGCATGTAATGATCCTCTTTTTTTCTGCCTGTCTGGTTGTCCTTCTAGTTACCAGTGTCCAGACTCTCCTTCTCATTCTGGCTGGCAGATTTTCTGATGTGCTCTGGAGCCAAACTTTAGACTAGACCAGGCCCCTCTACCATTCTTTGCCAGAGCTCTCCAGAGGCCACCATATACTTGCTGAGGATACTATACTTGCTAGGGTACTTTGCACCACCCTAATTTTCCAATAAAACAGATTTTTGGTAGCCAGTACCTATGAACAGATAATGGGATGTGCAAGAAGACAGACATTCTCTACTACAGTTCATGTTCTACAGTTCAAATACACTTTCTAGAGTTAAACAGTGCACACTTACAGCAACATATTTTCTAACTAATAGCAAATTATCTTGAAATATATGAGAGAAAATATGGCTCCCCTCTATATGCTTTATTAATGCCTAGGCTGAGATCAGAGCCTGTTTCCCAACCAGTATAAGCTGCTCCTCTTCTAATCTTAGTCCTATGTGAATGTCAGGCTATGAACTGTTTTGGGATGAAGCTCTCTATGTAAATAAAGGATATTATGTGACTGTGATTAGACATTTTATGTAGAAAACAGACTGTTGTTTGTGAGAGGAAATATTTCAAACCAAAGTGAAAGCCTTCCTGAGCAACCTGCAAGCTGATGAACACAAGCTTAAGAAACACACACAGTTACCAGGACCAAAATATCCAAGGTACTAATTATCAGTCAGATCACGTCACGTCCTCAGGTTTGCTGCTATTAACTGTGTTGCAAGGCATCCCAGGCCTATTCAAATACGTATTTCTTTTCCAGTTTCTCCAGTGGACCCAATAAGACAAGCTCCACCATAGCACAGAGAGTCCTCAAGTACCTGAAGGACTCTGCAGAACAGCCAGCTCATACCTGGGCTGATTCCTAATGTGCTGTACCAAAGCTTTGAAGAAAGTCAGTAAGGCTGAAAGGACGAAAGTGAAAGGCAGGATGTTTCACAGTAACAAGCCATGATTAATATTAACAGAGGTGATATTGTAGAAGAAACACAAGGCTTATTACACAGGTTATCAAAGTACGCTGTGTCTCAGTTTTCCTCTTCTTTAGCCCTGTTTGTTAACTATATGAAAAGCAACTACACTAGAAAAGAGTTGCTCATACAACTGTCCTGGTATAACCATACTGACAATGATGATAACACTAATCTCCCATATTCCTCAAGGGAAATATGCTGCACTGACAAAAGCACCTTTAAGATTTTTTAAAATAGCTTTGGTATTTACTACAAGGCATCTACAGCATTACCCAACTGTACTTAATACAGAGCTGGCTTGAAAACCCAAAAAAGGTACAGGAAGTCCTGTGACTTTACTGGGAGAGAATAAGTGAAGTTGTCTATACTCCATCTAGCTTTGGGAGAAGGCTGCCAGGAAAGGTATCTAAGAACTTAATTCAATGAAAAGATAGGAAAGAGTAAGTGAGCAAATTCTTTCCAAAGAAACAGCTTGTAGTGAGCCTCTAAGAAGTCTATATTCTTATCCTATTAAAACAAACAAACAAACAAATATATCCCCAAGCCCCACTCTCTAAGCAAGAAAACAGAAAATACCGCCTGTCTTCAAGAGGCATCTAGGCATTCCATAGTAATGATGTACTAGGCTTAAGAACACTGTCATTCTTAGTGCATAAAAGATAATGAAAAATAGTTTTGTAGTGTCATATTAGCCAACTACATTTTTGAGCTTGAGATAACCCAGTAAATGTGCATTTTCAATATGCCGTCTCTTTTTGCTTGCTTGTTTGTTTCTGTTAAACCATGATTTTTAAAACAAATCTCAGGAATCTCGGAAGTCTGTTTAACACCACTGCTTTTTGAACAGCATTACTCAGGAATTCCAGGCCAAATGAGTCTCAGGTTTTGTAAAGGGGATGACCGTAGTTTTTAACTACAAGAATACCATAGCTTTTTTCTAGTTTTCAGTCAGGTCCATTTTCTACCAAACAGGGTTTGTATAGGAAGCTATGTATGATACCACCCATCCATAATCACAAATTATAAAATTAGGTGTTTTTCCACACTGTTTTTCTAGAATAACTGCTAGTTACTAATAGGTATTGAACAGTTCCCATTGATTTTGTGTGGAATAGCAATACCCAGTTGTATCTGCACCTGAAGCAGGCTGACACGCTACATAAAACTGCTTAGATTTCTACACAGGGTCTGATTCCATCTTTTGTTATCTTCTCCGAGTGATTCAACTCAGAGAACTGGCCTGATTATATGATTATAAGTAAGGACATGTAACCCTTTCATGGGGCTAGATGCCATTGCAAAATCATTTGTACTGTATGTATGCAAATCAGCTTCAGTTTGAGGTAGTCTGGGAGAAGTTTGAGGGGGATTTCCCTGCTTTATGTAATCATTGTTGCTTCTTAGCTTCCTCTATTCACATAGCCAGGAGACAGGCTTGACACTGCTGGTAGTTTCTCAGACTCAGTTTGAAAGCAAAGGTAATGTGCTCAGTGACCTACAGCAGTTCTGTAGCTTTTGGTAAATCCTCAGATGCTGGTGCAATGATATCTGGAATGAAGGAGGGCTGAAGGAGCAGCAGGGGAATAACATTACAGACTGCACGTGCTGGCATACTTTGACAATGGTCAGCAGCTAGGAGGATCTGTGTGCTACCCCTCAGCTATAATTTTGGCCTACCCAGAGCCCAGATTTCTCAATTCTCAATCCACACAGAGTGATGCATCTCATATGTGATGAGCATTGCCAGTTCAGTCTCCAGAGCATGGGGCAGTTACGAGGCCCCTGCACACCAGACTGCAAGCACACAGATTTGGCTGCCCTCACCTCCCCACGTGGAGGTGAGGAACAACACTCATCTTACCACGTGCTCAGGTGTATCCAGTCCCACTAAAGATACTCCCTGAAATGACAGGCTGGACAGGTAGAAGCTTCAAGGCAAGTAGGAGAAACCCTCTATCTCTTAGCAGCCCACAGAGAGCTCTGTGCTGCTCAGGCCACACTGCTTCTGACACCCAGGTACGCCTGCTCAGGGCTCAGATGACTATGGCTCCCTACCCAGAGTATCAGGCTGTACACATTGTGGTATTATTATTATTCCAAACTGGAAGATTTATAATTTAGCAACTATCCAGATTCTGAGAAACACGCTTTCTGAAAACCACTAAGCTAAGGGAAATACAACAGGTGAAGTAAGCACGGTGGCACTGAGGAGGAAGGAAATCTCCCTGCAGTGTGCTGATAAGAGTGTGCTTGATATATACTGTGTTCAAGCTGCACAATCCACAACTGGGAAAACAGAGGCTAGCTGAAGGAAATTCAGCTCGGAGGCCCTGGGGACTGAATTAGTCTGTTAAAATGCTTTGTTGGTTTTATTTATCACTAGTTAATTAGGATGCTTGACCAACACACTGGAAAGATAGTAACTGTTAAATATGCAACAAGCTGACCTTTCAGTTACAATATTACAATTCTGAATAAAGTTCATGGAAAGTTTGTGCTACCTAGGTACTCCAACAAAGCGAAAGGGAACTAGACTGGGCCAAAAAACCAAAAGAGTAAGAAAAAAGTAGGGCAGTACTGTGGAGACCTGCTTAAAAATCCAAGTCTTGCCACGGGCTCATTGAATGATCTTGGGCAAGTTGTTTCCTGCCCTGTGCTTCAGTTTTTCCCATCTGTAAAAAGAGTACAACAATGTTGACCGTCCTTGTAAATTGCTGAGATGAATGGCTAAAAAAGCAGTAATACATTATTAATTACTTATTATTATTTCTGAGGAAGAAAAAGCAAAAACAAGAAGTCACCAATCTTTCAGGGTTTTCTCAATCCTCGTAAAAAATAAAAAAGCACAACATAACGTGAATTTCACACAACAGAAACTTTTGGCAAGTTACCTTTAAGAAGAAATAGTGGGTACACAATTAAAAGAAAGTTTAAAGTGAGCAGACACTCAGGAAAACGCTCCAGATGGTGAAACGAGTTAGGCTGCAAAGCAGGCTCCCACAGGAAGCAGTGAAACCCCCATTGTTTGAGACATTTGAAACTGAATTCCTCAAAGTGCTGGTATATACAATACAAGGAATCATTCTACACTGTCTCACAGTATAGTGGCACTCAGGAATGAATTGAGAGAACTACACCTTCCATTTCTCCAGTTTTAAGAGGATTCTTGATGCTCTGACTATGGAGAGCTGTAGACTCTTTTATCAATATAGGACCTGAGGAACATCTGCTGGGGAGTAACTACATTGTGTTTTTGCAGGAGATGGATTCATCAACCCTTAACCAATCTTTCACATTCCTAATTTCAATGTCTGAACTTTGTATGTCGAAGAGGGGAAAGAAAGCCCCCCATTCTCTGAGAATTATAGTGTGTATCCTACTATTTATTTCCTTTATTACAATCTAAAGAGAAATTGGTTGGCTTGATTTTTACAAGCAGTGGTTTGCAGAAGAAATACCATGATTTTAATGGGAACCAAATGAGCAATCATTACATAAATGGCAGTATGAGACACAGAACTAATGTTGAAATGTTAAATGCTTGGGTCAAACTCATCAAAATGGGAATTGGCAGCAGTGTGCTGGAACATCAGGGTTTCTCCACACTCAAGATGATACTGCAAACATTTCCCAGTGCTGTTAATTCTGGTTCACCTCCTCTGGAGGTAGCTGTGGAGGGCATCTGACTCCTTCTGTTTTCACTGGCTTAAAATCTTAAGATCATCTGTGAAATCCAAATTTGGAGCTTTGGGCCAGTTTTATTGATGGAAGTTGGTTAACTGGTTGGAGTAGGTAGAGCAAGAAAACCTTTTAAAAGAAGCTGGAATTAGAGTTTTAATACCTTCATTTCCTCTTGGTCTCATACCTGCTGGTACACAAAAACATGATGTGAACTGATTCAGTTGGCATATGAGCACTAATGATCCTGTTTTACTCTATTCACTTGGGCAGGACAGCCGTGGAGTGTTCCTGATCCCCTCTCAGCTCCCTGGGCAGGACAGCTGGTGCCAGGAGCAGCAGGATGTGCACCCCAGCACGCCTTGCCTGCTGCCTTTGCCAAGGAGGGCTGGCACCGCCTGCACGCTGCCCCCGTTCCTGGCCAGAGACACAGCAATTTCCTCAGGAATGAATCACGAACAAAAAACAAACAACAGCTATTTAAGAAGGTTTCGTCTCCCCCCGCAACTGTCCTGACCAGTATCATATTCCTGACAGTTTATTCTTCAAGAATTTAGTCATCTAAGGTTTCAGTGACTCATGTGATGAACCTTCTGCCCATTTCCTGGAAAGAGTCTTGCGTGGTCCTCTACACCTCCTGCCATTTTCCTTGAGGGTCTCAGTTCTCACTTCATTTTCATGTAGTTCAGTTTTCCTTCAATTTTGGGGTGGAGGACGAAGGCAAAAATATTTTGAGTGCACCCAAATTTACAGTGTAACCAGAAAGCAGTGTGGTGAAAGAAACATTTGGAAAACAAAGATGGACACAGAACTAGAGAATCTCTTTTGGAAGTAGTTGCCTCTTGGGGTGAAATCTGGTTACAAGAAAAGGCCCACCTCTATAAAGTGCTGTGTGGTCCAATATGGTAATGAATTTACCATGGCTGTACCCTGTAAAATGAAAATGAGAAAGATCTGAGGGCTCTCTCAGATTATTGCTTGGGTAGGTGTGACTCACCCTGGGCAAATGCCACTGATGACAAGCACCCTGACACAAAATATTGAATGAATTGTACTGGATGGGACCCAAAGTAACCATTTTACATACTTGGGCCAATCTGAAAGAGACTTCTGTGCAGAAAACAACTGCTTCCTTTTCCTGATGAAAGTTGAAAAGCTGCTCTCAAACAGCTTGAAGGATACTTCAGCAAACTCTGATCTAAGAGGGGTTGTGCTATGCCTACAGCAGACAGCTGCCGGGACATCAGTGATGCCCAGACCATCTCTCCTAACCCATTCAGAAGTGATACTGCTGCATGTTTATATTACAGTTAAAACGGAGAGTGGGGGTTTAGTGTTCTTGTTAAAATATTCAGAAGCATGTGAGAGTTTGAGCCCATCAGCTTTATTTCTAAAGTGTAAAACAGTTCAGCAGCAGAGCCGGTACATTCTACAGATCAACTCCATCTATGCCTAAGTTGCCAGAGTAAGCAACATGACTTACACTAACTTGCAGCAGAGATAGTTAAGGAATTTGCAGATCTGTCTGACAGGACCAACATGCCCAGTGTTCTTATAGGATGATTCCAGTGCTCAGTTTTACCAGTATAACTGGCACGCATACCAGTATGTATGTATATGTACGTGTATATATATATGTCAGTACAAATACACTGACACATATATGTTATATATATATATAAAATACATATATGTCAGTACATATACACTGACATACATATAATATATATACATATATATATAATATATATATATGTCAGTACATATACACTGACATGCATCAGAGGTCTGTTCCCTCCAAAGGGATATGGTGCCAGGCCGAAGTTGGCCTGACATTCTTCTTTTTTAAAAAAAGTAAACTTCTGCAAGTCCTGATTCCAACAGAAATGTTTCCATGATTTATTTTAAGAAGAGAACATTCCCCTGCAGTGCTCACCACAACCCAAACATTGCAGCACTGTGCAAGAGCATGAGAATCAGAGAGGAACCTTAAGAATCTATTTTCACTGCTTCAGAAGAGAAATAAAAAGGGTAAACAAATAGAAAAAGCAGTGGCAAATAAATTTTATTTTAGTGGTGGCTGTAATGTTATCTATAGTATAGCTATGTAGAATAGAATTGAAGTGTGCAGGCATTTCTAGTGATTTCTACAAGACATGACTAAGTGTGCAGTGGGAACTTGTGAGAGCCATCTACACTGTAACAAAGACATTTGTTTATCTTTGGTTCACCCTTCCTGCTCCTCGCACCTTGCCTCTCACATCTGAGAAACTGAACAGTAGACTAGAAGAAATTGCCTCACTATTTTCAAATCTAGAAAATAATTTGAAGCTTGGGCAAGCTATGCACAGAACAAATTCCTCAGTGGTGGGAGAGCACTTAGATGCTTGAAAGGGATGGGAAGAATCCTTTAAATATCCAGAGACTTCTGTTCTATAGAAAGAGGCACCAGCCCTCAGTGCTACTGTTTGTTTCTTTGCTCAAATTTGCAAAAACCAGCAGGCATTAGAAGAAAAAAAAGGGGCAAATGTTAAGAGAAAGAACTAATGAGCAAGCACATAGTTTCCTGACGTAACTACTGACTGCACGCACATGCACGCAGACATGCACACACAGCACACAGTGCCTCAGCCTGAAAGATCTGTGTACTGAAGACAGAGACAAAAAGTGAGTGAAGCTTGCTCAAAAGGGACCATAAAGACTGATCTTGTGGCAGATTAGTGATTTCACCAGAAAGTTTTTGGAAGCCGTAAACAGGAAATAGTTAAGTAAAAGCAGGTGGAGCATGCTGATTGCAGGAACAATGCAGGAAATTGCTGAGCGTCTGAATGGATGCAAAAAAACTGCTCTTCTGCTCAGGCCCTGGCAGTCACAGTACACCCACTCCACCTTCTCCTGGTCCTCCCTCTCTACCTTTATCTCCCCAAGCTACAAAGTCTCAAAGTCTGCAAACACCTTTTGCTTCAGTAATCTGCTCTCCTTGAATTTTGGAACCAGTTCAGGAGAGTTGGGAGGTTCTGCTTGGAAGGCAAGAAACAAGAGGGACTCACCTACTTCAAATGAGTCAGAAGTACCCAGCAGTACCCACTTGCCTGCCAGGAGTTTCAGGTCTGAGGAGCCAGAACAGCATCTCTGGCTACTGCCCCAAGTGCTGAATTCCCAAGTGTATTTAGTAGAATATCAATCAGAGAAATATTACTCCCATGGCCCCTTCCATTCAAGGGGGCTCCCAAAGCACTAAGCTGTAGGGATCATTCTCCATCTCCACTGGAACACAGTCCCTTCTGGGACAGAGCACTGCAGCTGTTTAATAGCTCACAGCAACAGCACACAAGCAGATGGAAAAGAAAGTGAAATGTGCAAGAGGCATTTTTTCCACTTTCCTTCTAACCTTTCCTCTCTCCTTCTTGTCCACAGCCATTTGTGCCAATTCAGACTACTCCAGATGTGTCACCAGTCTGCAGAGACTTGGCTCTGGAGATAGGGATCTGCTTGCCAATGTGCAGCCTTCCCAGTGCTTTCAGACCCAAGGGTCAAGTTCCTGCTGCCACACTCTCGTTCCTGCCTGTGCTGCCAGGCATGCTGTGAGATGGAGGGCAGACAAGCTGGTAAGGAACAATTCTGCTTTCTTCTAGATGAGTATGGTATTGATATAAAATTGCTTAACATAGACAAGACGGTCTTGCCTTCAGAGTATACCGAAAGTCACATTAATTCTCCAGGAAAAGTTAAGAAAGGAGTACATAGATTAGTTTGAATAATTTTGACCTTGTCTTGTCCACATCTTAAATATTGGATGGTAAAGCTCTGTTGGCAAACTCTCTTACATATTTCTCCTCTTCTCCTACGCATACATTAAAAAAAGTCTGTTTCTTCTTATATTCTGAGCAAAGAAAGCACAAATGGCAAATGGGCTTCTATGGAGTTACAACTGCACAAACAAAAAGTTTTTTCTGGCACAGAAATCTTGCAAGGAAATCCTGCTCTTTTTTGACATTGTTATTTTGGCAAAACTTACCAGGTGTTACTGGGAGCTCAAACTTTTACTGCTTTTTCTGTGTCTTTTAGAACAGAGAGTTACTATATACAACCTAACACTTTTTAAGTTCAAACTCTTAAATCCTAGTCTAGACAGGGCCTTTGGGAGTAAGGTTTAAACTCACCCTGAACAGTCTCCCATATCCCACACTTCTGCCCAGGCCATGCTTTCCTGGGAATGTTCTGAGAACAGCTGTGATCAGAGACCAGCACTCCATACTGCTGCCCCCATGGGAGGAAGGAGGTGGCACTGCCAAGGAAAGGTGGGTATGACACCTTCTGCAAATGCCATCACACTTGTCTAAGGTGCCATGGGACATAAGTGGACAGAGAGGGTATGTGCTATCAGCTTCAGGTGGATGGCAGGCCAGCTTCAGGTAGTTAAACCTTGGCATTGACTTCCAGGAAAAAACAGTCTGTGATCCATACAAATCTAAGAAACGGAGAGAAAATAATTGGAATGAGCTGAACAAAAATAAACAGGTGCCTCTTTCCTGCTCCTTTCACAGTTTCAGCTTCCCTGCACCCTTACTCACTTTTTTTTTTTTTGCACTTAAGTTGTTGAGAATAACAGCAGGAATGAGGTTCCTGGTATAATTACAGTTTGCTGAGAAAATCGCAGCCTGAAGCAGTGATTCCTTTAGTGCTAGAGACAGATGTTGCTGAAGTCTAATCACAGTCTTCCCACTAACCAGGCCCTGAGTCTAATCTGTCATCAGCTGAGAGGCCGCTGGCTCCCGCCGTGCGTGTGAACCCAAGCTGCTCGGTTTGTTCCTCTCCCCTCATCCAGAGCCAGGCAGTGCCAGAAGGAAGGTATGTTTCCATTCACTCCTTGCCCTCAGTAACAGTGATACCACAACTTCAATGTGCTGCTTATCTCTCCTCCATGCCTAGTATCAAAGCTTTGCTGGAAAGGGCTCAAGTGGTTGTTTTCAACTTACAGTGCGTAGTGACTGCAGTTCAAAAATACAATTTGAGATAAGTTGAAGGAGAGGCTTAATAAGAATGGCCTGTAGCTAATTTGTCCTTCCAAAATGTATGGTATTTTCTGCCTCCTAAGAGGACAAGGCTGCACTCAGTGATGGGTCACATAACCTCTATATATTCATAACAGCAAGACCCAAAAGTGTATGAGTGATGATGAGGAGGAAGAGAGCATAGCAGAACTGGGTATATTGAAAATAGGTAGGAAAGAGCATACATGCAAGAGGGGATTGATTAGTCTCTCCTACGTGTTACACGCAATGACATTGCCACTAAATGTTTTGTAGCTGACATTCAAAGAGCATCGGGTCACAAAGAGCATCAGGCCATGTCTTTGGACTTCTCTGTCGTGGTGAAAGAACCTCAAGAACCAACAGACCCCATCAGTTCAGAAGTGTCCTTGTGCAGGCAAAAGTCACCATTGTAATGGATTAACATCTTTAGATTGGATTCTGGTCATGGAAGGAAACTGGCTGAAGAAGTCTATTTCAAAGGCAAATTACTGCAGCATGAAGAACCAGTGAGAACTGGGAAAGTCCTTAAGCTGGTACCCACCTTTCAGCATCTGTACAGTTAACAAGTGCCCTGAAGCAGCAGGGGAGATGCTAGGTGGGGAGTCATAGACTAGACATCTGTGTTTTGTATAAGTAGCTCTTAAGCAAGGCATAAGGGAGCTGAGTAGGTCATCATTTCTGGTCAGAAGCAAAAGCATATTAAACGAGCTGACTTTCTGAAGCAGCCCATGGCCAACTCAATTTCTTTGTGTTTAGCTTTTTCTGAATCTGCACACGGTAGGTGGGCACACACTGTAACACTCACCACATCTCTGCAGTAAAGGTGTGCAGGGCAGCATCTCAGCCACTGACAGACAGAGGGAAACAAAGTGTAGCATGATGTGTCAGAGTGGGGGAAGAAGTAACTCATACAGGAAGGAAAACAAAGCAAAGATGAACACAGAACATAAAAGAAGTGGCAGACTGTTGGCTGTAAATCAGTTTTCTTGCACTCAGAAGGGTGGGTATTATGGTGAGAGAAGCTGTACTTGACAGTAATGGAAATCCAAGGAAGTTTGATTAAGATTAAATGGCAGTCACAGGCCAACACAGAAAAGAGGCTTTAAGACTAAAATCAAAGACAGGAAGTGACTAAGTAGGTCAGAAGCTGTGGGTAGTGAGCTGCATAGATTAAGTGGGACTTGGAGCAACAGAGTTAGCCCTGCTAAGTGATAACACAATGTACCAAGTTTAACAAATCTGACTCTGAAATCACCTTCAAGGCCTTGATAGCAAATCAGAGATTGCTGAGTCCTAACTGTATCTACATCAGAGCAGATATTGTATGTGTTTTAACAAGAGATCGGTTTTACAGTCACTTTCTGACCCTGCCAAGCTTCCTGTAAATAGAGTGCTGTTTTGTCTGAACAGGATTTCTTCTTGAGGAGCTGGGAAAAATGAATTGACTAACAGAAACCGTGAGACCGAGAAGGATTGCTACTGCAGGTTGAAAAGACAGATGCAACGGAGAAACTTCTTTCCACTCCTCAATTCAATAAGTCTTTGATTCGAGAGCTTTGTTCACATCCAGGGCAGCCGGAAGAGAACAGTCACCTTGTATTTTTGTACCTGATGAGAAAACTCCAGATTGTATGTGTGCATTGGGACAGTTCAATGTGTGTCTATTGCGACTTCAAAGAGGCTTTCAGTGCTCTTTGAGATGTAGGGTGTGAGGAAGGGTGAGAACTGCTAAAGCTAGCCCCATCCTCATTAAATCTTTGCCCTCTCCGGAGCAAGCATGCAAGTGGAGAGAATAGATGATATGCATGAGCAACTGAGCATCTGTGATCTCATGACCTTTGACTGTTGTATTATGGGAAATGTATTCTCTGGTTGCTATGCTTTTCTAATTCATTTGTATTTTCCTTCAGTGACTCCCTTGTATTTTCTTTGGTGCTCCTGTGTAACGGTTTCAAGGAACCAGAGATATCTCCAAGTTAAGCATGCATACAATAGCTTTAATTAAATGTTTGTGGGTATCCCACAGTAAAGCAAGGGAAAGGGAAAGCAAACAGTTTTGTACTCACTTGTAGCTATCCCTTCTGAGCCCTTGCTTGGGTGGAGGCATCTGCACCATTGCCATTTAAGCCTATTTCTAAGCTATTGTGAAATGAAGGGCATCAGGTCCTGCTGCTCTGCATGCAAGCACTTCAGGCATTTCACTCTCATTAAAAAGCTACAGGTCACCTGTGAAAGGTACAATGCTAAGATGTTTTAGACTAGGCCAGAAGAAAGAAAAAATAAACTAGGGGAGACATTTCTTTGCTCCATTTACGAAAATTGAAGATTAGGATTAACCATTTATTAAAATTAACCATTTATTAAAATATACCAAGATGCTATCAAAAGAGTAGCATAAAAGCAAAGATTGTGGTCTTCTTCAATATTCTGAAATTAAAATTTTCTGTTCTCTGTGCCATTGGCACAATCTCACTCTTGATGCCACCCTCCAGAAAAAATTAATTTTTTTTTTTTTTAGATGAGAATCTTTGCTTCTTTTACAAGTAGTTAACTACATTTTTTTTTTTATGTACAGAAGAAAGCTGCAAAGAAATTTGTTGCCATTTCAGGCATTTAAAATAAATATACATGAGGCAAATGAAATTTGGAAGGGGAATTTTCGTCACGCAAAGATGGAGGAATAAGAGACAGGACACAAAGGTTATTGGTTAGTTCTTCGAGTCAAATACAACACAGTTTTACAGCACATAAAGTGTTTAGAGGAAGAATCTTTCTTTTTCTTGTATGATATGGAACAATTAGCAGTATCTGCAAAGATAACTAAGAGGCCTAACACTAATGATTATTGCTAATATTTAGTACTACTATAAAGTACTTGTCTTGAGTTTCTCAATGACTGACATCACTATTATTTCAGAATTGATGCAGGCTAATTTAAAACCACTTTGGCAGAGCTGTATGTATTTTATTGCAAATCCATCCATTACTTTTTAGTGGCTTCCAGAGACAACCTACATTAGAAAATACAAGAATAATGCTAGAAGGCTAGAAAGGAAAAATAAAGGCCAGTTTGATGGAGAATGAACCCATATTTCTGACACTGACCTCGGTTATTTCCCCACAGAAACCAGAGGCTTTGCCAGTTTTTGCAGTCTGACATGCTGGATTTGAGCAGAAGTCGAGTAGAGCAGGGGCTGGCTTAGGTTTGCTGGAGCTTGAGCAGCAGTGACTTTTTAGGAGGGAACAGAAAGCATGGGTTGTTTCCCTCATGTAGCAAGGCACAAACAATAACAGGGTTATCTGAGAAGATTGAGAATTGCTGACATTAGAAATAGGAACTGGCATCTGAAAAGAAGAGTAGGAGTGGGATGAAAGCATTCTTACAAAGCAAAGGAGGAAATCAGAAGGCCAGGGAAGATCTAAAATTGTGGGCAGCTAACAAATGCTGACAAAGACTTCTTTCCTCAAGGGTATGATCCTGAGTACATTCAGGCCAGCTTGAAGATTCCTACTAGGATTTTTGAGATACACTTAGTGAAGATTTCTATTATTCGTCCCTCGCGTAATCTGTAGTCTGTTTCCACTGCATCTTCAGAAAATGCCTCTCAAAAATACACCTAGTTTTGATGATGGCTGAGAGTAAAGAAGGTTTATTCTGAGAGTTGTGTGAAGATAGATCTACACTTCACCCTCCTTCATGTCTGTCATGTCTGTCTGATGCTGTATTCCAGGCAGTTTGGATGGCCAGTGACTGTAGCAAGGATGCAGGGCAGTGGTGCACAGAAGGCACACAGCCTGGCCTTTTTGGGTTTCCTACTCTGATAATGGAGGGGTTTGATTTTTGTAGTTTGGTATTCTGGATTGTTTACTCAAGCTGCCCTGAGCCCTCTACTCCACATAAAACAAGACCTGGTAGGTTTTCAGATTCATAAGCTCCACAGCTCAACCAGCTTAATTTTTATTCATTGCCTTAGACTTTTCTGTATGACATTTATATTTTTTGCTTAGTACTGTTTATATCTCACCTGTCAGTCTCCACTGTTGCTTCTCTGCTTCTTACTATATTGCAGCTGCAAAAGTCTTGCATCAAAACCCAAGTTACTCTTTTGTTTTCCATCCTATCAGGTAATCCATGGACTACTTCTGTCCTTCTCCTCTAGTAGTAACAGCTTATTTACATCACCAAGGCTAAGGCCAGGAAAATCGATGCCTGATTTCCTCCCAGGGCTGAGTTTTTATGGACAGTAATTAGTTACTGTTTTCACCACACAGGTCCTGAAAATACCAACACTAATTAAGGCCCATAGGGATGTTGGTGCAGTAATCTTAGGCCTTGGGCAACAGTAAGTACATTTTGTCTTTGGTTCTTCAGGTTCCATTTCCCTTTGGAAAGTTGTATCTATGTTAATTCACCAAATACACGAAAACCTTGAAGTTAAACATCAAAACTCAGCGCAATCCCTCTACTCTGTGACCTAAACAGTGCAGTTTACTACAAATGCTCTCCCAAATTTTCTACTTTTGTCTTATAAGGAGAGGGAATTGAAAGAGAAGAAAATAGTGATTAGTGACTTCTTTACAACTTCTTTTCATTAGCTTGTTCTAAAAGTAGTTTGGTTCCCCCCACAACAACAAAAAAAATTCCTATCCCTGACATAAAAGCACTTGCAAATGCTACAGAGCTATCTGTACACTGTGAATGCAGTGCTCACGCTACCTGTCACCCCATCAACACCCCAAACAGACTGGGAAAGAAGAAGACAGGTTGAAAAATGAATATAAATACTCTGCATGGAGCCAGTAAGACAGCAAAGTCACAATGGTGGAAAGGAAAATGTCAAAAGTTAATCCCAGGTGTAATACCTCAGAGGTCAGATGCACGTTGTGAAAGGTGTTGTTCAGTTAATATTTATGTTTTGCTTTCCTTCTGTGAACTTTAAGGTAGGCCTTAGCCAGTGAAAGCGGAATTCTCTGTATACGCCTTGCACTACCTGTTGTTGTCTTTCCAAGTTTCTTACTCAATAGCACATTTTTTCCCTTGTTTTCAAATGCTTGCTGGAGTCTTAAGGCATTTTAAATCTAACAATAAAACACCTGCATTTTATTAAGACTTGAGACTTAAGTTCCACCTCCCTCTATTTTACTGAAGTGTTGCAATTACTCAGGTTAACCCTTTCGTAGTCAGTTTTGTTGTCAAAATGAAGTTATATGTCTGCTACATATAGCCAAATTCCACACTCCTATACTGTATTTGGAGGAAAACAAAACCAGCCCTGAGACAGACCCAGAGAGCTCCATCCTGCGCTGACTGGCAAGGGGTGCAGAACCCCTAAACCACAGCTGCAGAAGCTATACCCTCTGTAGAAGCACAACAGCCCTGGAATAACATGTCTGCTGGTAAAACTTAAATGTTCTTACCAACCACTTCTGTTTCAAGACATTTTTGAATTGTATCATAGAAACTTCATTCAACTAAATGGCAAAACTTATTATTCTCTCTGTTCCTTCCCTTCTCTCATTCCAATGTCTTAAATGAGAAACAGAGCAGCACTATACAGTGATTTTTGTGCCTGTATATCCAAGAATATTATTATTCCTATATTAAATTAGAAAAATGGCAGCATGTGAAGTAATTGCTCAAATTCATGCAGCAGTTTAGTAGAAGGGCTGAAAAATTCAATTGTCGATGTGCTAAGCAACTGTGTTGTTACCCAATTGATTTAACTCTTTGATAAGCAATTATTTCTAAGTCCACACACATCAGAGAAGCACTGCACTGCAAAGAGCAACAACTGCTGGCTATTTTACCAAACATGATCAATTCACTGAAGACAGGAGAGAGAATAACTTAATGCAGCTAGATGGGGACTGAGGATCTGGGTATCATGACTTCTGATTCCATTTCTGTTGCTATCTATGTGTTTATGGGCATGTAACTTTAGTTCTTTATGACTCAGCTTCCCATCTATGCAAGAGGGAGAGAAATTCTTCACAGCCAGCAGGAGAACCAAGAGGTCATAGACTTCTGAGATGATTCTGAGCCAGTCATTCATCTTAGGACTTTAGTGGCACACCTATAAAGGGCTAATTGTACTAATATGCATCAGACCTGCATGGAGATGACAGGTACATCACAGATTCAGAAGTTGCTACCCTGTATATTTACCAGTATAATTCATTCAATTGGTGGTTATTATTTACACCATCTGATGTATTAGATACTGTTGTGATTGATACCAATACATCTCTACAACACTGGTATAGGAAATATTATCACATACCTTGGCTCCCATAAAGGGAAAAGTACAAAGTTTATGCTGACCTTGTAAACAAATCATTTCCATTCATTTATACCTACTAGTATATGATTTCAAATCTGCATAGGTATCAATAATCATTGGAAATCGCCTTTATCATCATGGCAGAGGTAGTTTTAGAACATAAGCCTATTGCTATTGCAGAGAATGTCATATGATGTGGGGATCCAGTAGACTGGCACATGCAGCAGTGAAACTCATGTGGTGTGAGAGGAGCAGAGAGCCCCTGTGCCCTCATGCTAGCTGTACCAGGAGTGTACACTTGTGTTCCCATTGAGGAGCACACCTTGCCTCACCTGCTATTTGGGAAGACAAAGGCTGAGAGTAATTTATAAAGGTAATCTAGGCTGGAATTTTTCACATTCGAGTCATGACTCAGAAGATTCTTACTTTTCAATTCAGTATAAACATGCATAAACAATCATTCTGAATTGCTTTTAAACATAGAGGTAAACAGCCTTTCATAGTCTCTCTTAAACCAAATTGATGTAAATCTCACATTTGTTTGAGTTTACACCCTTTAACTAGCATTAGGAAGCTGTGATTTATATTGCTGTGTAAATCACATCTGCTCATAAGCTGTGGTTTAAAAACATTGCACATCTGTGGTATCAAATGTGTGCAAATTAGAGAATTATATGACATTACCAGTCACTTACATGCAAATGTAAGCAATGTAAGCTTGATTTTTTGTGTAGTATTTGAAGTCATGTTATTATGTAGCATAAACTACAATCATCTACTCTCTACTTAGACAGCAATCCAAACAGAAATCTGCAATCCCTTTGCAATCATTTTCCCAGAGCCATACACTCATGTATCCCATCAAGAATGTAAGCTACAAACTGTTATGTGCCCTGAAGCATGCTTATGGCCCTTCTTTATAGGTGGCCTGGTCACCATACTCATTACTTTTGAGTAAATTAGGGGCAGGGTTTCATATTTTGGAGCTTTGCTTGTTGGTAAAGGAATCAGCAATTTGGGAAAACAGAGGGTTTTCAGCTTTACTTCTGTCGTGTATCTGTGACTTCTTTTAGAAGTTAGTACCAGATTGACCACAGCCAGCACCTTCTAATCCATGATCTAGAGGCAGGGGTGGGGAGCTGGTATAATCAACCTCTTTCAACACTATGAAAGGGGTTGTCCCCTGTGCTGCATTTTTCTTCCTCCAAGAGTTTCAAAAGAGAGCATCAGCAAGATTTTCCTCCTTCTATTTCACTGACGTGCTCCTATTTTCATCTCTTTTTACATAAGTACTTTTAAAACCTAGTAATAGGAATGTTCTGCTTTAAATTACAAGTGTTTTTCTTTTCAGTCTTGACTACATTTTTCTTTACCCAAATATTTTTACAAAACTTTCATCAGAGGACCTAACATTACTTATAAGCACCATTAATGAAGCCCAACAAAACAATTCTGCAAAAGCTGTTATCATCTTTACTTTTCACTTGTAATAAATTACAGATGAATATATGACTCAATGTCATACCGTGAATCAATGATAGCAGCTGGAAATGTAGCCCAGGAACTTTGACACCCACACTCCTGCTGGAATTACATGCTCTGAAAACACCAGGACTGTCTCAGACCCACTGTGCCCTACCAACATATCTCTCGTATCACTGAAGTCTTTTTAGGCTATGAAAACTAAAGAAAAGGAAAAATAATGTAAATCAGTGTCTGATTCTACATTGTTTTCCCCTCTGAAATGAAAACACTTCTTCTTGGTTTTTTTTTTTTTCTTGCAGTAGATATTGGCAGGCTGAAAGTTGAAATAAAATAAGAAAAAATAACAAGCATATTTTGAGTGATTACTCAACTGGGGTCCTTTGTGACAGGAAATGCAGCTGCGTGACTAATGGGCCTGACTTTCTCTTGGCTTCCTTCCCCCTTCAAAGATCTTGTTTATTGCCCCAGCCAATTTTCTTTTTTTTAAAATTGCTAGAAGCTAGAATTTTTCAGGAAAAAAAAAAATCTTTGCAAGAGGCAAAGGCAGTAAATCTTAAAAAGATCAAGGGCTGCAGAGCTCTCCCTCATCTACTCCTTTTAGCCTCCCAGGCTCTTGAGTCACGTCATATCTTCCCCCGCTCTGCCCCAAACATGTGTGTAGCAGATCTTTCTGCTTTGGTGAGGGGACAGAGTATGAGAATCACATTTATAGCATTTAACCCTGGAATTCATAAAGGAAGGACTAATTCCATTAAGGAGACCGGGGGCCTCCTTAGCCTTTTGCATTTTGTCTTTTTTATTATTTTTCCTCGCTCCCTCCTTAGCAGTTGTGTGCCCATACTCCATAATGACATGGCTGTTAAGTGTGAGCTATTGAGATTTGACACAGCATAGTCCCATTAGTAAGGGGCCAGGGAGTTTTAAATGTTGTTTGCATTTGGCCTGCTTTGTAAGTCTGCTTTGCTGAGCTTCCTAGGTAACAGCAGATAGGGCAGGACCCAAACCTCCCCCGAACTGGAAGAGGAGCTGTGCATCCAAGCTTCATGGCAGGCCCTTAACCCTGTAATTGATTGCAAAGAAGCCCTGAGCTCCCTCTCAGTACTGGATGGTGTTAGGCATAGGTTGGATAGATCTATGGGAGCAGGGTCCTGTCATCCTTTGGAGAGGCATACCCTGAAGAGCAGCAGTACTGAGCCCTGTGTGGGGGCACAGAGGGCTGACTGAGCTGTCTGAGCTGTGAAGTGCTCCCACAGTCTCGATAAAGCAAACACGGCAGGGTGGGCACTGGAGCTGGAGCCTGTGTGCTGGCAGCTGCAGTGCCAGCATCAGCCCTGCCACAGAGGGAAACGGTAATACTTCAGACGAATGGTGGAGGGTTTATTCCTGCAAGCAGGTTAAAACCCAACCAGACAGGTAGACAACAGCCTCAAAAAACATGATTTACAAGAAGTGGGAGCCATTCTTTAGCCTTCTCTAAAGGCTCTTTTCTTTGGAAAGCTGGGGTATCAAGTCATTGAAGGAGAGTTTGAGGGCTGCGCTGTAATCTGTAATGCTGGCATGGTTTCCTGTGCCTGTAGCAGAGGCTAAAAAAGGTGAATATATTCATTGCCATAAACTGCACAGGGGAACCATCAGAATGGGTATGCTAAAAAAAGAGATGGAACCTTTGCTTATGAACAGACCTAAAAGAATTGAATACATGTGTACAGAGAGATCATTTTCCACTACCTACAAGAGGAAAAATCTCTGGGGAAGTGGCTGATGCCAAATATTTTCTTATGCTTCATGTGTCAGCAGGGTCTGGCAGAACCCCTTAAAAAACAGAGCATGCATTTTGTGCAAATTGAGAATCACAGTTCTAGTGATTTCAATTGCTTCACCAAACTAGAGACATTTCTCCAAAAATACAGCAGATGTTTGATGATGTACCAAGTTTTCAGCATTTACACAGATCAGATGATGTTAAGATCAGCAGAAAAAAACCCAGAGTAACACAGTAAAAGTTTTCAGATCTGTCCTGAAAAAAACTTAAACTGGGTAAGACAGAAAATAAGCTAATTTCTCAAAGGAGCTCTAAAATCCTGGACAAGCTATACAGGAAAGTTACAGAGGAGCTAGACTGGGTGCAGAAGTGGTGGTCACAAGGATTCATTGGAATGGGAGATGTGTGTGGAACCTGGCTGTATGACCTGAGAACACCAGGGCACTGCTGCAAAAATACTGGCAGTATACTTTGAGTACAAAATCTAACAATTCCAGACACTGAAGGATAAAGGGGATTCAGCCCTGAGGTATCTTAAAACTACAAGAGACAGAGCTGTCCCCAAAAAAGAATTAGCCTAACTGTCTTGCAGCTATATGGTCAAAAGTGGAGATCACTAATTTCTGTGCAATGAATGCTAACAGAAGCTGAGTGTCAGTGCATTCTGATAGAAAGGAAGGATTTGGCACTTGTCCATGAATGTAAAAAGTTTCCTGTCCTTTTTTTTGGTGTCTTTTATGAGAAGACTGTTTTAGAAAACTGACCATAACCCACTTACTGCAATTGCCAAAACAGTCTGGCAAAGCCCCTTCTCCTCATGAATACAGGGATTTATTTGCTTCAGTTATAAATTTATGATTTGCAGATTGGGAGGGATTTGGTGGGTTCAAACCTAATCCCTCGAGCATTTGATGAAAAAGCAATGACGCCAAGTCCAGAGCTAGATTTTGTATGCGATGATTTGCTTAAAAATTTTTGCTTGTGATGGTGATAAGACCCAGTGGAAAGTATATGAGCCTGTCACTGAGAATATTTTCAGCCTTGTTGCTGACTTTGGGTGACATACGACTAGTGAATCCTGTCTAGGAAAAATTATATAACCTCTCCTGATTCTTATTTGTACTTCCCTGAGATAATCTTACTATAAGGTAGTACAACTAAACAGGTGGCAGGGTATATCAAGTTTATCACTACTACACATCCTGTGCCTGCTAAGGTAAACAAGATCTGACAGTATAGCAGGAATAAGCATGAGATGTCTTCCATAAAATATGATTTAGCTCTACCACTCTAGTTCTATTATTCCTAATCAGTGAGATAGCAGGAAGCAGTGCCAGAACAAATTCATTACTAATCAAAAGAAAGAATTAGGCTTTGATCTGATTTTAGGTCTATTATATCAACGTATCAAGGTGGAACATACGAAGTCAGTCAACCACTGACATTTTGCTTGACAAAAAAACCCCAAAACAAAAATGCAAACTATTTTTATTCTTGCAGTCTTCCAATTTCCGGACATCTTCAAAGGTGTAATCAAAATCATGGGGGTATCGAAGGAGAGTAAAGAAACAGCCAAGGCACAAAAAACTTAGAATAACATAACTTCCTGCCTCTCTGACAACTGCAGCTGTGATATTCCAGTTCCAGAGATGTAAGAATTCCTGCCCAGTCCTCAGGATTCACCGAGCACAGTTTATGTGATGTTTGTTGTAACTACTTGCAATTGCATATCAGCACAACTTGTCTGAATTTTGTCTCGGAAAACTCAGTGACTTTGGACTTCTGGCACTAAGAACTGCCCTTTCGAGTCTCAGAATTCGATTGAGGTGCTACAAAGTTTTCATTTTATTATGAACAGCTGGATGAAACCAGATGCATAATAAAGCAAATCCTTCATAGACAGCCTAAGCACTGGATGTGCAATGATGACAACTGCATTTCAGCCCAGAGATGGCTGCATTTGAGCCATGGGGAAGTAATCAATTTATAAACAAACTTCTCAAGCACTTTGAGATGAAAACACTACACAGAATCAATTTAATTCACTCTACTTATGTGACAAACTCATGTTATTCATGTCATTGTTTTCCTGGTTTTGCTATGCCAATCACATTGCAATTCCAAATGTCATCACTCTGTGCTGGAACAGCAGTCTGACACGTTAAAAAAAACTTGCAGAATAAAAAAAACTTGTGATGGAAATTGCTCCCGTGTGTGCAGCCTGCTCAGAAATGCAGCTCATGCTCAGAAAGTGTTCATGTTCCATTTCTCTCTGTCTGCTTAATTCTGCTTAATTCTGGGTGTACTTCACCCATTAGTAGCCTGTCCTAGGCACTGTGTTCTGTAGCATGACAGTCGCCCAGCATTCAGGCTCCTGGCTGCCTTCATTTTCTGCTCTGATGCTCTCCTGACTCTGGAAAATCTCACCCCATCAGCAGAAACAACCAAACTATATATCAACAGATTCAAATTCTGGGACAAGTCAGAGATTTTCTCTCCCCTTTTGCTGAATCCTGCAAAAACGGCTATAAGGAGTGTGACACCTAGGAAATCAAAAGGACTGGACCTTCTTTGACCTGGGGAGTATTACTGAAACTAGATGTCAGATGAGGTCTAAATTAGGTGTCTGCTGACTGCATGGTGTAGCTTCACCCAAAACGTAACTGTTAGTACACGCCGGCCGCATCCTGTGCCTTGTTTCTTCACCTGTAACATGCAGGCAGAAGCACTCAGCCATGCAGCAAGTAGTATTTAGAGTTCATTGGCATTCCTGAAGACTTTGGAGATTCTTAGATAAACAGTGCAGTATGAACAGAAACCGGGTGATACCGTATCTTTCTCTTGGTGACACACCCCTGCTGTTGGTATTGTGCTCTCACATTCCTGAGTTAAGGTTGCTTAAGGGACTTGATTTCACTTGGGGTTAAAATCTTTGTTTCGTTTCTCAGAGAGGATGCTGGAATACATAGTAAAGTACAGCAAATCTCTCATGTCCAGAAACTTCACTCTCAAGGCCCCTGCTAAACACTGCCACCTGACCTTCCCCACCTTTTTTAATATACTCAGCCAAGGATGGTGAGAACAACTTCATATATGCGTGCTTTGCACACCCTGCAACCCTGTGCATTTTGAAGGTCAGACAGAGCATTCTCTGCCACAGCAAAGGATTTTGTGTAGATGAGAAGCTTTGCTTTATAGAAAAAAACCTGTTACTATATGCCCATGTGTTTGCAGATTTACAAGAAAAAGCAGAATTTCTGAGCTCTTGATAGTGAGGTATAGTCCCAAGCCTGGATACACATTTTGCTTCAGGAACTGAGCTCTATGTCTATGTGCTTTCAAGAGGCCTTGTGAGTACAACATCATCTTTGTTTCCCCATCTCTAAAACTGGGATTATGATACTCTCCCATAATAGTGGGGTTTAGAAATGTTCATTTCTAGAAGTTTTAAAAAATGTTAAATATCAGTTGTTTTGATCCTACTCCATTACAAAGAAGCCCTTTAATTCTTCCATTCTCTCCTGTTGAAAAGATCATCTTCTCTTGCAGCCTTTATGCTATCTAATTGAATTCTACAGGGTAGTTGCATGAACCAACCTCTTTTATATAACTCCTTTTTGTTGTTACAGAGTGGAAGAAGATGGGCATTTAGACAGCAAGTAACTATTTTGTGAGTAAAACTGAGGGACATGCTGACAATAGGTTTCCATAAATAACTCTTTCCCCTCTGTGCTCTCAAAGCAGCTTTGTCTGTGATAGCTCCTCTCTGACAGTGTGTCTAGGCCAGAACAACCCACAATCAAAAAGTATCAGCAAGTGTGAAAAGCACACCCACACAAGTGTCAGGTCCTAAACCATAATCCGCGTAGCTGTTGAATTTCCCACTTTGCAGCAATGATTCAACTTGGTGATGGCATTGTGAATGGATCAGGAGAAGAATGACAATAATATCAATATCTGTAACAGCAGCTCATTAATGATGACATTAATGAGCGTTTGCATTAAGGTGGAATGTTTCAGGTCTAGTCGGTGGTTTTCCACAAGGATCTCTGTGCTAGAGCACCTTCTACACGGGGCACAGAACTTGAGGCTGGAGGATGGGGATATTCCTTACGGAGTGGGGACTCACAATGAGGGCAATGTATGTCAGGCAATGGTCTGTGTCCAGGAGCAACAAAGAGCTGGGGAGTCCCACTGGCTGCTGTAGCAAGAACTGGGGTCTGAGCTTGCCTGGAGGCATGGGCTTGTCATGCCAGCTCTGTCCTTCATCTGTCCCCTTGAAAGTCACACTCGGCCCACACATTATGGCTGCACGGAGAGAAAGAAGTTCCTTTCAACACATATGCTCACACACTGCTAATGGAACTGGAATTATTGCAGCAGTTTGGAAAAGGGAAAATACATAATGCCAGGCTGGATAAAACAGTAAGACACTGTTGGCTTGATGTGGGCAGAACTCCTGCCAGATGAAGCATTTGCACCTGGATATCCATGAGGCAGAAGACTGGTTGGTGCTGGAGCATTTGTGTTGCCATCAGCAAGGCAGCAGCTCACTCACACGTACTCAGACTCCCAGGAGGCCAGGGCTCAGGGCTCCTCAAGGAGGTCAGTTTTTTATATAGTAAAGCAAACAGTTGAGCTAATCAAGAATTTTTTTTTCTTTTCTTTTTTGAGGCTCTTGGCATCCAGCCCTGTTACTTGCAATCTTTAATTTGTACTGTGGCTTCCTTTTCCCCACTGCCTTCTCACTCAGTCCAATTTTCCCACACACTTATTTCCTAACTCTACCTCTACAGAGGTCTTCATTTAGTTTGGACCCAAATTTATCTCAATCCTACATAAAGCTGATGTTACCTCATCATTTATCCCTGCAAATGACTATCATCAGAAATTCATAAGCCTGAGAATTTTATGAAAAAAAAAAAACAAAGCAATTTTCTGGTTTGTTACTTATAAAGCAACTTTATTCATACACATTTATAGAAATGGGTTGTGGATCAATTTAGAACTTCTTTTTGGTTATACAGCTGCCTGAGTCTTAAAATTGGGGTTTTTAAAGGACCTGTGTATGTCCATGGTAGGGGTGGGCTGAAATTTACACACACTACTCACAAACTGACCATGAAAAAGCCTCTTATCTTAGAGCTTCCACTATAAGGGAGCAGATTCTGATCAAACAAAGTCACATTTTGGCAGATTCTCCCTCCCACTTCCATGATACTATGAAAAGAATGAAAGAGAGAAAGGCATTTTTTCTGTTTAGCACAGCAACATGGTCCAGAACACGTTGTGTCATTTGTGACGAGAAACCAATGAAGGTGATGTCTGTGCAAATATCTCAAGTAAAACCATAGCAAAATCCCAGCAAAAATATACATTTATCTGTATATTGTGAACATGGCAGAGGCTGGCTTGCTCAACAGCTGATGAGACATGTAGGAGCATGAGTGAGATCACTACATTCTGCCTCACGAAAGCACCTTTAAATGGTCTTTTCTGAAAAGCTGCACAGAACCCAAAGCCTTCCTTCAGTCTGTACACACTCTAGGAGCTGCAAAAGAGCACCATGTTGTAACAAATGTACAGCCCCCTCCACACATGCAGATCCACCTGATCTCATATCATTTGAGGTAAATACTTCTCCTTCCCTGTGGTCATTTTCAAACCCATTTCTAGAGAACTCCTCCACCTCAGAATGGAGCCCAAATTGGCAGGACAGTACTGTCCAAGTTGTGAGCAAGCTGCAAACAGCTAACAAAAGCCTGATGCACATTCCCCATATTTTCACTGTAACTGTTCCTCACAGCCACTTCCATGCGAGCACAGAAGGGTTTTTAGAGAATTGCAGTGAAGAAGGGGCTAAAAGCACTGCAAGACACTGAGCTAGCAGGCAGTGGATGGACGGGCTGTGTGTCCATCTTCTGTGTCTCAAACCAGGACATTCTGCAGGGCAGTGGATCACAGACCAGGGCCAGCAGACAGGATGCAACAGGCTGTTACTCACTGCCATCCCTCACAAAGAAGTCCCCTAGGCTGAGCAGAGCCACACATTAGAAAGCAGATGCCGCCAAGTTGTGCACTGTGCACAGTCTGTGAGGCAGTTTGTCCAGTGCTTCTCATAAATTTCAGAATCCACTACTGAAGAAAACACAGCTCTTTATAAGGTGGGACATGTTTTAAAAGAACAGTTGGTGTAGATTCAACTTGCATAAAGCTGCACAGCTCTATTAAATACCAAGGGGTGTTGCTGATTTATACCAGCTGAGAAGTTGGCCAATATCCTTTTGAAGCCATCAACTCTCCCATTGGTAATTGCCAGTAGAAACGCTGGGAAATACAAGAAGAAAGGAAAAATGGAGCACATTTATGTGAAAAACCTTCAATGCAAAACAAATGTCTGCTCACTGCACAAAAGCTGAAATAATACAGTTGTTATTGGAACTGTGCTACAATAAAACAAGCTGGATGAGTCAACCAGCAGTGCATCTAATCTCCAATGGCTGCCTTTCCGGTCCCCAAGCTCCCCATCTATTTTTATCTCTGCTTTCTTCAATACGATTTTTGGTTTACAAGCAATAAATCTACAGCTCTTGGGTCCCCTGTGTGCACTCTTTTAGGCAGGCCATGCAGCATTTAGGATTTTACCCAGACCATTTCAGTTCGAAGACCACAGAACATGGAGGTTTCAGGTTCAAGAGACATTGTGGCCCAGAGAACATAGCAGAGGCATGGGGCATCACAGTTTTCTGCTCTGAAGGAAGTAGGCACCACGCAGGGCCATCTGAGAAGCTTTGGGATGGACTTGCTTCCAGACTTGAAAAAACACACAGGCTGGGGCAGTGCTTTATCTCCACGATGCAGTGTAGGGTACATACACAGCATGTGATGTGCTCAGTGCAATAGCCAGGGGAAGAGCTAACACTAAAATGGCACTGGCGATCAGTTTTGCTGCTGTGCCTATGCAAAGAAAATGTCATTCCCTCTTTCCCCATGGGTGGGTGAATTTTTTAGTGAAGCCATTTGCACCTGGTCTACCCTTGGACCCTATACATTACCCATTACAGAGTGTAATGTTTGAGGCTGAGAAAAAGATAATCCTGATTTCAGAATCATTGGGCAGGTGATGGGAACTGTGTTCATGAAGTGACACTACTGTTTTTTGTTGGCTGGGTGTGGTAGCCCTTTCTTGAGAAAAGTGTAGGTGAAATTTTGGAATCACAACACTCCTGCTTCATTTTTCTCTGACAACCACATTATGGTCCTAGAAACAGAGCAATTATTTTTCTAATTTTTCTCTGTTCTCTTTAATGATTTCATTACAAAGACATACAGATAGTCACCTTGAGCTCATACATGCTGGGAAACATCTGTTAATTGAATAATAAGATAGCCAGAGTGTTATAATGGATAGAAACTACTGGGATATGATGCTAGCCCACAGCCTTCCCTCTCATTCCAAGAGTACGTGCTTCAGGGAGCAAGGGAGAAGAGTATATGAATTTAATTTCAGACATTCATGTTTTAGGTGGCCCCAAGGGACGTACCCATTTCCTATATAAGGTTTGGTCTGTTTGCAATTAAGCTCTCTTCTTTGCATATTTCCGGATAGATTAAAAATAGCAATATCAGCTTATTCTTGGACTTCTGGAGATAAACAAAGCCATTGCTTCCAGGGCTTTTAAAGCCCTGATCAGACTCATAGATCTTGAAGGCAGAATTTGTCTGTGAAATTTTTATGCTGGATAAATTAGCATTTCCAAAGATAAGAGAAAAGGTAGGAGCACATTTCTAGAACTGGAGACCTTTTAAAGCAACTTAACTTTTGCAGCCTTCATTTCTAAACAAAGCTTAATGTTGATCAAAAGTTAAGTTGAATACTCTTTATACAGAAAGCTCAAGCAGTTCAAACCTCTCTCACCATTCTTACAACCAATGGATCAATTCCACAGCTGAGAGGCTTGCTGAGCTCCGATTACAGTTTTCCTCTTATTCTTTTTCTGTTGGGATTACCATCATCAATCCATTTAATCCAAAATGTAAAGCTGTTTTTTGTGATGCAGTCATCCATTCTCAAGGACCTTTACAGAAACAACTCATTTATAATAGTGCCTAAATTGCTATCAGATGGGATTGATTCCCATATATCCCTAACAGCCTGAGGTTGGACACATGATAGTGATCTGCAACTGATAATTTCTTCCCTGCTGTTTAGGTCTCTCATTTGCAGAAACTACCTGGAACAGGGGCCATTTTCCAAAGAAGTGCCTGACCACCATGTTGTGAATTTAAGTCTCCTGGCAGTGTTTTTGTGTTTTCATTTATCTTTTGCAGACTGCTTAGGAGTCAGTGGACCCTGATGGAACCATGGACAATGGGATTAAAATCACTGATACAGTGGTTTTAACATCAGTTATTCACAGTCTTGTGTGCTGACAACAGAACAAGGATTCAACCAAATACAAGCAAAATAATTTGTTAGCTTTCCTAAAATCCAGAAAACACTTAGCACTACATTCAACTCAGTAGTGGAAATAACTCCCACTGTCTTTCTAGGAATTGTGTTAATTTCTCCTCAACTTTAATTTTACTAGCAGACTGAATTAAAGACTCAGATCAGCATTGAACTCTTAATCTTGAAAATTCAATCATGGCATACATGCACCTCAAAATTATAATCTCTAATTCTGGTTGTGTTTGAGCTTCCTTATCCAAACAATCTGATTACTTCCCTACAAATGAACCTTTAGCGACTTTTAGTGCCTCATACATTGAGAACAGACAAGTGTAAAAAACAGTGAGAAAGGCTATGATTCTGCAACAGTATAATCTGACCTAAACTGTGGCTGCATCAACTCTGCCTCCTATAGCCCCTGATCACAGTCCTTCATTTCCTTTCTTGTGCTCCACTGGTGCTCATCCAGCCTTGCAAGAAATTGGTCCAGGGGAGGGTGAAAACTTACTTTTTTGCAGTGTTCACTTTCATCCAGTTTAGCTCCCTGAACTGTGCTATTCCAGGGTCAGATACAAACCATTGTTTGTATTGAGGAAACACTGGAGCATGGCTGGGCAATAGCAGCCCTGATTTACGTTAGCTGGAATGGATGTGGAATTGTACTTTAACTACTCTGCGGGCAGTGTTGTTAAAAACATATGGGGTGACTTACAAAAAACTGCTTGCAGCAATTCGTTAAAGATTCCATTTCCAAAGCAGAACTTCCAGACCAGTAGTCAGTACAAGTCATTGTGAAATTCATGGGATATTTTTAGAGTATCAGGTAAGGGTCTGACTGATGAAAGACTTGACAGTCTGACAGGGTAAATTGCAAGGAGATTCTGGCAGATATTTAGGCCTAGAAGCAAGGAGTAGATTCCAGAGAGTGTGTGGAATGGGTACCAGCTTGATAGAGCACAAGGACTGGAAGAACAAGTATACTGCAACCTGGGACCAGGGTACATGAGCAGCAAAGCTGAGACCCCCAGATTGTAGGAGCAAGACTAGCTAAGTCTGAGATGAACTGGTAGAACTAGATTGTGGATGCTGCACAGAGCCTGTCCACACAATGCCTGGCTCTTACATACCTTCTAGGCCCTCATTTCTCAAGTGCTGCATTGCCCCAACAAAAATCAAGAATGATACTGAAACTGATGATTCAGGAGGGAGAGAAGATTACAGCACCACAACAGCCATGTGAACAAGGAACACATTTACTGTTGACTAGTACATATTTTGGAAAAATCCACATGGCCATTAGTGGAGGGGAGGAAACAGACACAGTTAAGCAAGATACTAATGCAGTGGCCCACACCACCAGGCTGCACTTTGTTCCTCTCCTGTGCAGTGGCATGGGAAAGACTGGTGGCCCATTCCATGACTCCTGTGATGGCAGAAGGATTCTTCCCTACCACACTTGATTCCCAGGACCCTACAAAGAGCAGTACTCAGTACCATAATCCTTACAGACATAAGTAGCCTTGAAGAAGTCAACAGGACTATTCAAGCAGGACTGATTATAAGAGCCCACGTTGCAAAATGAGCCCCTTATTTTGGTAAAGAGAAGCACAGTAACAAGTCCTATTATTCTAGCAACATAAACACTATTCCTGAGGACCTATTAAAGGTTCTGCTGTGTGACAGGAGTCACAAACAGACCTTACAAAATAATACAGACTTTTGTAAAAGCAGGACAAAATGTGTTAAGTTTTTTTAAAAAATATTCTTCAAAATGAAATTGCTCTTGACCCATTTTGGCTCCCAGCAACGTTAAGGACATGAAGATCTTTCTGGTACCACGGCCTGTAAAGAGTCAACTCCCTGAGCTCCTAAATGTGCTCCTGCATATTTTCCAGGACATTTGTTGAAAAAAAAAAATTCCCAAACAACAGAATAACCTTCTGTCCATCAAGCAAGATTTCACAATTACAGTACCAGGCGCAGAGAACTCTGCCTGTCTGGCCCACAGCCACACCGCGGGCGGCAAACTTTCTAGCTCTCACAAACTAATTAGGCTCAGGTCAGGTATGTGACTGAGAACTCCAGGGAGAGTGCAGGGTGAAGCAGGAAGCAGTGCTCATGATTCTACAAGGGATCGTCTTGAAAACAATTTTAAAGTTGTTTCTTCAGAAATAAGTTTTGGATGTGAAAGGCAAGTGATCTGTGTCTGTGTGTCTAAGAGTGCAGAAAGGGAAAACTTTCTGGTACAAAAATGAAAGTGAGGACTCTTTGTTTAGTAAGTAAAGAAGCAATGGATTCATTAGTCAAAAAGTTTATGGTGACAGTTTACGGTGTCTAACAGTGGAGTGGGACAGGTGACAAGAAGGCAAAACCACTTCCAGTTGCTATTATCAGCTCTCAAGACAATCTTTCTTTCTAGTAAGAAACTAGAGCTGCAAGGGAAATAATTTTGAAATTCCAGCAAAGCTTTCTGCACACATAGACAGCACAGGAGTGACTCCAATGTCTGCACATGCAATCAGAGGAATGAAAAAGACTCACCGCTGGATTTTGTATTAGATACTGCAAACCTTTAGTAGTAGACATAACCTAGGGCTATGCAGGGTTGCTTTGTGCCATTCTATACTGTGAGGAGTGGCTGATGTTTAACACCTTTCTCCCAAAGCCAAAAAACTACAAACTATGGTTCACAGCAGCTACAAGCAACTTGAGTACTGTTCCATCCAAACACTGTATCTGGCTCCTCAAAAAGGCTGCTGCCAAGTTAAAGTAGTGCAATGACGAAATACTCTCATATTCTTTATTTCTTAATGTCTTCAAATCACAGCTTTGTGGGAATTCCCTAGGTCAAGTATAGGGCATTATGCTTAAGGCAGAGTGACCAGAGAAGAGCCTGTGGTCAGTGTTATACAGGTCATCCTTGGTTCTGTAGTGGGTATTTTTAATAACGTAATTCTACCATCAGTAGATGCAAAAAATGTCCAAGTGAACAACCGTCTTTCTGGATAGTGCTCATCAGCTTTCAGGTCCAGTTTTTAGTTGCCTGTGCCTGTTTGCTATGTGGCAACAACAGAAGCAACATGGCAGAGCTGTGGTGGGGAGAGATGGATGTGAACTTCAGAGGATCAGGTATGCCTCATTCCACCTGTGGCTCTTTCAGATATGTCAGTATAAGCATGGAGGATCTCCCACTGTGTTTGCACTGAGCATCAGAAAAAACCTTTTCACTGGGTGAGTAGTACAGTGCTGGAATGGGTTACTCAGGTTGTGCAATCCCCATCCTTACATGTTTTCATGACTTGGCTAGACAAAATCACAGCTGACCTGATCAGTGCTGGCAACAGTTCTGCTTTTATCAGGATGTTGGAATAGAGACCTCCAGAGGTCCCTCCCAAACCTACATTTCTATAATGCTATGTCTCTTGGATCCCAGAGCTGAGCTGACAAACCATGTTTTGGAAGGACCTTGTAGGGTGAGAGGCCATGGCTGGTAACATCTACCAAGCTGGAATGGTTGGAATGGTTTATGTGGAGCAAACTAAGTGTCTGAGTGGAGGCCTCCCACACCTACATGTAAAGCCTCCTTTTGAACAGAGACTGAATGGCAGAGATATTGTGAAATTCTGCTTATGAGGTAGCAGTAATTATGGAATGGTGATGCTGCTCAATTTCCTTATGCAACCGAGGCTTCAGCCAAGAAAAGGTGTTAGCCTCCTGCAGTGTTCTTGTGCCACTCTTTTGTAGCAGTGGTGAGAGGGCAATTGTACTAGTGTTTGTTCACTGGCATGCTGAGATGTTGCTCAAAGAGGGTAGGCTTATGGCTGAGTTACAGGCTGGCATATACCTCAATGTTTTGTTTCCTGCTTTCAAGACAATTATATTTAGCTGCTTCCCACACTAAAGGGACAGGAAGAGCCTGCACTCTTCCACTATACAGGGAGACAGATCCCAGACTGGAGTGGTTGCAGGAACATGCTGTAGTCGTGGAAAAGCTGATAATTCAGTGGGGATACTTCTATACAGGCTGACAGACATAGTAGAAATATGCACAAAACAGACACAATCATTTCCACAAAAACACCATTTGATTAGTTCTGCCACACTTCATTCATCCATAGCTCTTTGCTGATTTGTTCCTGGCACACTCATTTCTCCCCCCCAGTCCAGAACAACTCGCCCACTGCTACAATATCCTTATCTCTGCCATTCCTTTAATCGCTCTCATAACCTCAGTATATTTCCTGCTTTTAGCACAGAGATGTCTAGCAGAGATGATGGAACCCAAGAAGTGCATGTACTAGTTGGACATAGGGAGAGCCAGGAGAATGCTGGCCCCAGGTGAGAACTTCTCCATTAGCAAACACAAGTTGAGATGTCTCTGAACAAATCATGTTCTCTAAAAACTGCCAGGAGAACAGCTCAACTCAAATGGAGCTTGATCTAAGAATCACAGCATATCACCTGGAGTTACCAATGTGCTAAAGAAATTATTTTCCATGAAAAAAGCCCTAACCACAGTTTACATCAGTGTGACATGTACTGATGTGGACATTCAAATGACCACAAATAACATTTCAGAAATTATCTTCTCTTGTATATTAGCTTGAACAAATATTGAGCAGCTGAGAAAGAGTCTGAATCTTAACACTAGACCTTACACAGGCACAGAAAAATATTTAAAGAATGAGATAATTTTGAAGAATGCTGTGATGTTTTTAACAGGGGCTGTTTCTCAGGAACTTTGGCTGATACAACCCTAATACCAGGACTACCAGTGCTTTCTGGGACCTCCATGAAACATGAACCAACTTCATCACCCTTTCAGCTGGTAGGATGCTTGAGAGTATTTAGAGCAGTAGATATTGGGATCTGCTATACAGAATAATTACATTTATCTCCAATAGGTTTGATAGTCATAAATATATTAATCTCAGTTTTCTCCATAGAAAAGCCTAAATATATTTAGGAGCTTTAAACAATGAAACTATGATGGCAGTTAAATCACAGTCACACAAAACAGCAGGATGTATGCTCAAAAAGCCTCTTCATGCCAAGTCAATAGAGAGTAAAAGCTTCTCACACCCTACAAATACAAATAAAGATCTTTATCTACTTCCTAATAATGACATAGGGATAAACTCTGTTCACTCTTGCATATATATGTGTAAGAAACCTTCTCTCCATACAGCTCCTATGCAAGGGACTAGCTTCAGTCACAGTCTTTTGCATCCCTGTTCTGCTTCCTCCAAAATTGTCCATTCCATATTAATGCCTGCCTGCCAAATCACATTAATTCCATAGCTGTATCCCTGTCATAAGCCATTAGTTCCACAGTCTTACTACACATAATACATACATTCCACATTCTTTTCCTTAATATGCAAATCTTCCCAACCATGGTCTCTTTTGTTTTGGTGCCTCTCAACCCAGCAGAATATGCAGGAGGGCTCACAAACTGATCCTCTGTGATATACTCAAACACAACCAGTATGTTCTTTGTGATTCATATGTAACAACAGGAGTGAGGTTTTGAGGTTCCCTCCCAAGCCTTCAATTGCCTAAGTATTGCCCAGATTCCTGATGCCTTTCATCTGCACCAGGTGGTTTACACTGGTCATTATGAATTTCCTTTCAAGGCTGCTAAGAGCTAAATTTGTTTACAGTAAGAAACTTTTGCAATGGCTCAAACTAGTATTTTGAGTCAACAGCAAGGCTTAGGTGAACAGCCACATTACTGTCACTATCTCCTGGTGTCAGAACCTCATCAGGACCTTACAGGACTCATGGCTATGCATTGCATTCAAGCAGTTAGAAATATTTGTTTTAGGAAGAGTATCTCATTGTTTTCATATAAGTTGCCAGTCCTAACAGTTCTTGACTTTATTTTGTCCAAATTGAATCTCTTCAAAATCTGCAGCGGGAACCTACTAAACAGTCATCTGAACATTTTAATTGGTCAAAAATATGGCAGAATACATAAAGCGACATTGTGCCCCAACAAAATTCAGGATGTTGCCCTTGCTTCAGCAAATTCTCTTACATGATAAGGTTGTGATACTCAAGACCTATACTTTGTTTCATGGACAGCTGTAGTCAACAGACACTTGGAGCTGGCAAAGTCCATGATAAAACTCTGAAGTTCTGGACACTACTAACAGTACAATTTAGGCCCTGGGGTGTGAAGCCAGATTTTGCCATTCATTGGGTATAATGTACAACACAATTCTTCCCACAATTTTTGCTGTTCTCCCAATTGCAATGGCTGGCACCATCTCTCTCTGAGCAGGGAGACGGCTGAGGAACAGCTGAGAACTTGGTCTTACCAGCCAGATTTATCACTATATTTAATTTGCACACATGCTATGGTGACGTGTGCATTACATATGCTTAGACTGCATGGTTGAATGCTGTTATATCAAGCTGTGGATGATTTTACAGCTGGCTGTGCTCCTTGAGCAATGGGAGCAGCTCTTGCGCATTTCTGAAAGACAAACGACAGCCAAGTGGCTGGAGCTGTAATTCTCCAGCCTGATCTCTCCCATCCCAAGTACCGTGACTCCCTCGTGCCCCGACATTCTTTGCCGCTTTGTTTATGCTCTAGAAAACATCTGTGAGGGTATACGGCCAAGGTGAAAGCTTTTGGCAACCAGTTATTTTTCACAGCTCAGCTTAAAGGGAAAATATGAAGACTGCCCCTCCTTCTCAGAGAAGAGGAAGGGTGGGGTTGAAAAATGAGATCTGACTGCAGCCAGGCCAAATAGCAGACTTGCTTGTCCCACTAGCCCCTTTAAAGGAAAAGGGAAGTGTTTTTTCAGTAGAACGAACTTCGCTGTAGAACAGGAAAGGTTTAACTGAAATAAACTGGATTAACTTTTAGAGGAACCATTTAGATAAATGTATCAGGAAAATCTTCAAGATGTTGGGATGTGTTAGGCTAAGCATAATATTTCCAGAAAAAGCATAAATCATGCTGCAGAGGTCGTTTAAAAGCAGGCTGACATAACAATAAAAATCTGTAACAGAGAACACCCCCATACTACTAGGAGATGGACTCAATTACACTGCAGGTCTTTTTCAATGTTTAACTTCTATGAGTGCTTATAGAATTGGGGCCCTGTAAGGGGAAGGAGAAAAAACATTGGCTTATTACCTTTGTTGATTAACAGATCAACTTTCTCAAGCATTACAGTGCTTTATAGGCCTACAAAATATACACTGTAGGTAGAGAGTTGCAGATTTCCCTGACAAGGTGTAGTTTATTACTGACATTCTGCAGTGGCGCAGAGATGACAGCACATGGCACTTGCATTTATCTGCCTTTCTCAGGTTGGCTTTGGAAGATTGGGAAGGAGAGATGAAAATCCCTGCTGGGAAGTGAAGGACTTGCGGGATGACAAGGAGATTACAGAATTGCTTTAAGGACCTGTAAAAGGCATGCACCACTTCATTCCTCCCCAAATTGCAGCCACTCCTAGGTGAAACAGCAAAACAGATTACAAAACACAGGGAAGCTTAGGATAGGAGGTGAGGAATGGTGTGTTATTGCTTAAGAGGAAATTGGAACAAAAAGTCAGGAATCACTCAGAAGCACTGTGCTACAATGATAAACGAAAAGGCCCGCCTGGAGCTTAAGTCCCGCTCTGTCCCCAGTCACACTCAGGACATTCCCCTCTCTTGCCATTAAGTCAGTCACTGCTCACACACAAGGAAGCTCAGCTACTGCCAGATACACCCACTGGGATGTAGCAGCTACATAACCTCCAGGACAGAGACAAACAAAGCTATCTCAGAGCTTGGAGCAGAAAGATGGCACAGGCTGAGTACTCAGGATCCATCTATGATCTGTCACGAGCAGTTGCACAGCTGACCAGCGAGAGAGGGCACTGCTAGTGGGGGCATGCAGCCACACAAGCAACCACTGCCTCTTCCACCCTCCTCTCCCTCTGTCTGCCCTTCACCCAGATCTAGATAGGCTCCAAATTAATTTTACAACCTGGAACGCTGTTAACACAATCAAATTACGAAAGAAAAGCTCATCTTGAGGGAAGGCAAAAATCAGCTCCCTTCTCTGTCTCACAGCTGTCCCCTCCTCCTCACCATGTGTTCCTGAAACCTGGGGCTGTTCCAAGCACTAAACGCACTGGAAAGCATAACCTTGGGCCAGCTGTGATCTGATCATGGCACACTGGCTGCGGGTGAATCAGAAACCAACTGATAGGCCCAGGAACAATGTGGCCCCTTGTTAGGCTCTGAGAACAGCCATCGCCTTCAGCCTCTCCCACTCCTTCCCCAGCAGAGCGGGATGCCAGGACAGCTTCTGTAACATGTCCTGCATGATCCTTTCCCACCAGCCCTGTGTTGAACTGCAGCTATTTTCTGGCTTGAATGACATGCTCCTTGTGTTGTGAGAGACCCTGGGTGGGGACTGTTGCAGCCTCTTTGCAAGTGGGTGCACAGCAAATGACAGGCTGATACTAATATTTATGTGCAAGCTGCTACGGGGCAGCCCCGACAGCAGCACCTGGGGTCATGGTTCCTCTGGAATTCCAAGGGTTGGCAACCTCCAAGAAAGCTGCTTCTCATCGGCCTCATAGAGCACTCAGTGGATTGCACAGATCCTAGGAACCAGATTTTATCTGGCCTCACAACTTTGCCGATGTTTTGTAGGCTTTGTATGTTTATGACATTAAGTAAGCATTATGGAAATTAAGCAATGGCACAGAGCCAGAGCCCTCTGTTTTTCCCAGCCCTTCTCACAGCAAGGCTGTTGCAATTCTCAGGAGCAGATGCTGCAGGAATGGGGTTAGTGGTGGGACAGGGTTCAGTCTTCTCCAAGGCAATATTCTGAGGGGGAGCAGAGTGTTGTCTGGAGAGAGAAGGCATGGCCAACACAGATTTGAGGCAGTTTATAAAAGATTGTGGAGAAATTTAACCCTGGTGCATTACCAAGTCTCAAAATTAATAGTTCTTTGCATTTATATTGAATTACTGTGCCAAAGCACCAACCAGGATTGCCCAATGTTTTGCAGTACAGGCCCATCTTCAGGGTAAATATGCTTTGCCAAACAATTCCCACTGCAATTTCGATTAGACACAAAAATTTCCTTGCTTCCTGCCCTAAAGACTTGCCATGTTGTACCACAGCTGCATTTCAATAGTGGATAAAGGATCCAAATGCATTGGTTCTAGCAAATTTCAGTGTAAATATGGACCTGAAATTGGGATCCTTCCAATCAGAAAATACTGCACTGGTGCAAGACATTACTAATTGTTGATAAATGAAAACTACAGATTTGTTCTGTGCCTTTTGCTAGCCTAAACTGCTTTATAAACTAGGAATACTGCATGCACTATATGGGAACTACTTACCATTACCAAAACAGTCACTTGCCTGATGGGAAGCTGTTATGAGGATACCAGCACCAGCTCACAAAAGAAACAGAACAGAAAGTTAATTTTCCTGAAAATTAGTGTTGACTTGGATAGCTGTAATAAGTTTCTAATCACATCCAAACTGATTCTGCAGCTGTGGCTCAAATTTATATATACTTTTCCACTCTACTGACTTTTGCTGTGGAACTTCCACATTTTGGGCTGAAATATCCCTGAAGCTGGTCCTGACATTACAGTGTACTGCAGCTGCACCAGAAGTGAAAACTGCCTGGCTAGATCAGACCTAAATAATTGAAATGTACAGTGAGATGTGTGCAGAGATTAAATCTTTTACGAAATATGTAAGTCAGCAAGAACCATATATTGGGCCATCATAACAATGAATATGGGGTACAGCAACTGAGTATAAAGCCAGCAAAAATTTAACATGAGTAAATTTTACTAAACCTTAATCTGCATTCTACAAAGAAAACTATCAGGATTTTCTTGATACATTGAACTCAATAAAGTTCTTTTGAATAGCTGACTGTGAGTGTGACAGAGAGAGAATTAGTCTGGAATGCTACAAGGATGTCAGCCAAGCTCCCAGCATCTGGAAAGCAGAAAGCAGAACTATATTTAGTGCACAATGACTTGCAATAATTTGGTGGGGAGCAGAGAGGAATAAAAAGAGCAAGAAAAAAGAACAAAACTTAAGTTGGCTGTGTTGGACAATTAAAGTAATTATAAAGAAAAAAGAACAATGAGGCTGGGAGAAGGATAAATGAAACCCTGGGGTATATGTTATTATAAGAGTTTCTACAAGCAGAAATGCTGTATAGAGTTAGCAGACATACTTATAAACATGCTATAGATAATGCATACTTCAGTATAAATACCACCTCTAAGAATTTCTGGCACAGAACAGTTAGGGCACTGACCTCTGCTGTACATTCATTTCCTTTATGTGGCTAATGAAATGGCCTAAATATGTTCCTTAGTTAGGCATGGGAAACTTTTCCCATACGGTAACTGCATCTGCAAGAGTACTCCGTGGTGTAACTGTACTCAGTTTAGAAAGTGTTATGAACTCTTTGCAAGGCATGTAGAGGTTACTGTGTGTTCCCCTACACCTACTTGTGAACAGAACAAGCACCAAGTAAAAGGCTAACTTTCATTGCTGCAGTACATTCAAAATAAAAATGGTGTAACACTTTCTAAGTTCCTTATTGATATTATAAAAACAAGTTACTGAACAACCAAGTTCTCCTTCTATCACTTACACAGTTTTTGTTCTATCCATCACTTGACTTAAACATCCCATCAACTAACCCTTCCGTGTCACTCTTGTTTCCTGGCAGTTTCTCAGACCTGAGATCCCTGGACTCCAGAGCCTCCATTTTCAGCACTTCAAAGGAAATCTCAAATAACAAACATAACCTATTAAAACTGAGGTACAGATCTCAGGCAGACTGAAGCTGTTTAAAGGATAACTAGGATGAAAGTAAACAGTATTACTAACAAAACAGTAAAAAGTTGATTATATTCATAAACGTCCAAGTATTTTCTCGTGTTCAAGTTAATCTAGCTTTCAGCTTCTAGGAAGCAATGTGCTGCCAAAAGATGATGTGTGGCCAAGAGAGAGATGCCAAAAGTGAGCAGGAAGTGTTACCTGTGCACAGGCAGCAACTCCCTAAGCTTGGTGAAAGACAGCAGAGATCTGGGGCCTGTAACATGGGAGGAAAAGCTGGGTCCTGCCTGCAGTGCCAGGCAAAGAGCAGAATATTGCCTTTGAAGCACAGTCCAGAGCAGCAGACATTTTGAGAAGACGCAAGGGCTGCTTCTGTGATTTGGCTGCTTTAGTCATCAGTCTGTACTTCACTCGTATTTAACTTCCCTTGTATTAACAGCCAAAAAAAGCAAAAAACTGCTTCATTCTGAAACAGGCAGTTTGGGAGAAAGTCAAAAACCAGCAGCCATTTTCCATGTGGCTTCAAGATCAGCTGACATTTGTAGGGACCTGTATAGTCTCTTACTTGTAAACTTCAAGTTGTGGCTCTCTCTAAATCAGAACTCTCATGTGCCTTGTGTGCAGGTACAGGCTGCTTTTGAGATGTACTCTTGCTGGCTCTCTATGTATTAGACTGTATTACTTATATGTCCTATTTTGCTGTCCCTAAGGGTAAAAGGAGAGACCTTGTTCCTTGGTGTACTAAATACGTAGTTTCTAGACTAGACTCTGCTAATTAATGTACCAGCATTTGTGATATATGTGTATATGAACTGGAGTTAGACCAAACCTACCCACAGAAGCTACAGGGCTGTAACTGAGGTACCTATTCTGCAGTGTCTCACATGCTCTTCACCAGTTATACAACACACATAATTTAAAACAATGAACAATTTTTCACTACAGTACAAGGGGTGACACCAGCATTGAATCTCTTTTTAGACCCATAGATATCCAGCAACAGAAAGGATGGGGACTAGGTACCTTTACTACCTCAGAAGCAGAGTGGAAACAGGGCAACCCACAAGATTCACAAAACAAGGAGACAAGGATGCCAAATAAAAGGAGGTAAGGATTGTGATAACTACAGAGAAACTGTAGCAATGCCCATAATACCATCTGCAAGGGCAATGTCAGAAACAATAATGTAAATCTTTGTATCAGTCCTTCAGTTGATATAGGAATTGGGGAAATGAGGACACTTGGGGCCAAACAACAGTAGATGTGGACAATGCAGACACTGGAGTACAGCTCTGCAATGGGATCTGACTTGTCCCACAAAGTGAGATCACAGTGCCTAGGAAAAAAGAAAAGAAGACACTGCTGCTCTCATCAGACATGGCATGAAGCTTTCTTTTCCTCACACTGCCCTCAAGCAGAGCACTCACACATGTCCTGTTTTCCAAGGAAAAACATATGTTTGAAATATTATAAATGAAAGCTGCTAAAGAAAACTGCTATTACGAATGAGTAGATTTTGATACATGTTTTACATTCTTTGGGGTCTGAGATCCCATTTGAACCATAACTGCTGTCTGCAAACACCCTGCTGAAGTCAGCAGAAGATGAGGATTTACTGTAATCACTACAGCACTGGGCAGTGAGCTAGGCTCATTCCTGAACAGTTTCCTAAGAGATGTTAACAGCCTCAGCTGGGTGCTCTTTGTAGTTCTGGCAGAGGTCAGCTCTGTCTCTAAGCACAAATCAGAAAAGTAAATCTAGTCTAAACAATTCTCTGTACTGTTCCAGAAGCAATTAAAGGCACTTTGCTTTGTGTATTTCCTCCAGGTGTGAGCAGACACTTCCCACAGACAGTTTGCACAGCAAAAGCTCAAAAGGCATAAACTCTTTGCAGAGGAAAAGGCAAAGAAACCTCCTCCTTTATGCATGTAACTCTGAACTGGACTAAACAGTGCAGGATTAGCTTATCCAGGCAATGCCTATGACCTGTACTTGGACAAAAGTAATGGTAAAACAATCCCAGTTCAAATCTTCTAACTGCATCAGGCTCTCTATTAGCAAGGTTAATACCAACAGATTAGGTATTCACTTCTCCATTTAGTATTGTTTAGCTAGGAATGAAAATGTAATGTGCTCCATCAACATGACACCTACATTCATGACAGAGATACTACCATGCATGAAGCTAAAAACATCACTCATCCATGAGCTTTATAAAACCAGCAATGATGTGAAAAGGGTAGAAAGAAGTGAGTACAAAGTTAACTCTCACACATTTTTAAATTATTATCTTTGTTAAAGTGCATTTGACTGTTTCTTTGTTCATGATTCTCCAAAAATGGAACAATAAATACAATTACTAGTAAGTATTCATATAATACTAGGTATACTCACTATACCTAAAAACTCCCACTCGTTTTGCTAGAAGCCAGGACTAGCAGTCCTGGGAATTCAACACATTGTCCATGAATCTCCTGTGTATTAGCACTGGTATGTTGTTAATTTTTCAAAACAGAAATCTACCCATATAACTAGCATCATGATAGTGGGGATGAAACATGAGTTTCAGAAATTATTCAAATGTTTATAATACAGTAAACATGGCTTCTCCACTCTCTCTGACAGTGGGTTAGAGGAGAAGCTAGGGCACACAAAGACAAGCTATTTGCAGATATTTGCCCCTGAGGTGCCAAGCTATCATTCATAACACGACTAACCCAAAGCATTAATCCAGCAGAAGACAAAGCATACCTGGATTTATTTCAAATTGTTTTCTCACATACAACTACAAGGGAGGGAACGGGCAGCTCTCTGTTCTCATCGATGAAACCCTAAGCAGGAAGAATTCTTTACTGGGTAGCTGACTGTCCTAAGGCCTTTTTATACTTTCACATGGCTTAATAGACCAGAGAATCAGAATTGTTGGGGTTTATTCAGCTAACAAATACTAAGTATCTTGGTTTCATTAACAGTATCCTTTTGAAGCTGTGAAGAGCCGTTTATGTATTTATGTATTGATTTCTGTCCAGAATCCCAGCTGAAATGAAAGTCATGAAGAGCCTCATCATGCGAGCCTTCAGCTGCTATCATAAAATCACTGCAGAACATAGTTTAATTAAGCCCGATTTTCAATTGCATTTTAAAACACATCCTGGCCTCATCTCTCTTGACTAAACTTGAGGTGATCCAGCAGTGCCATGTGGGTTTACCCACTAAAATTATCCAAATGTGTGCAGACCAGACTGGAGGTGCTTTGGTTGTGAGATTCAGGACCAAAAGCACAGGCAGGAGCTACAGCCTTGTTGTGAAATAGCAGGAACAAAGCTGTGAGGAGGAAGTTTGCAGAGTGCTACGGCTGCCTGGAGCTGGCACTCCCAGTCTTTCACTTTTCTGCCCACCAGACATGTCTAAATATCTTGAGAAAACAAGAAACAAAACAATAGGTGACTGTAGTGTGAATTATAAAAGCCTGGCTTCCCTGTTGGAACCTGACTGCTGCTCTTAAACTGCCCCAGCTGTGCTTTCACAGTTCAGGATGTCAGCACAACTGCTCCAGTGAATTAATGCCTTGTGTTCCCTCCAGGGCCATCTACAGCACCCTTTTATAGACTGTATAGTAAGACTGGGGCAGGTTTCTGAGCCAGAAGGTCAGCACTACAGCCTCTCTACTCCAGAAAGATAGGTTCTCTATGATACTATACCAGCAACAGAAAAAAACCCCAACAAACCAACCCAAGGTGAAAATAATACTGCATATGGAATGCACTGAGTTGTGAGTAGTACAGTGTTTTGTTTCTAGCAGGAACAGGTAGAGCAGATATTAGAACTACTCACTGACAGATCCTGAAGGATTCTCTGGTAGAGCAAAACGTTTTCTAAGTATATGATAGACTGTGTGACTCTACGAGCTCACTCAGAGGCAAGGGCCAAATTAGTCCTGGCTGAAACGACATGGATTTCAGGCAGCTCCCTAAAATGAATGTGTCCCTACAACAAGTGCAGTTTTTCTTGCACTACCAGGAGCCCTCCTCTGTCTAAATCATTCCAAGCAAATATTGGACTTCATTTACTGTGTGTTTTGATTTTTTGAGAAGATGAAAAGACATACCATGCAACCATCTTAAGTAGTTCTCTTTTGTAACTGCAGTCAGTTCTTCAAATGCTGGTGTGCTGTCCTGCTGCCAACTACAACATCAGAATCTTTCCTTCCTTCCTCTTGTTTCCAGTGACAGAAGAGCAAATCATAAGCCAGGTCTGCTTCAGACTGTGTCTCAGTGGGTATCAGCTATCTGAAAAGGCATGCCCTTCCCTTTGTGTCAGTGCAGTGTTCCCCTGGTTTCTACTCATCTTGGTTATGGAATAGAAGAGTGAAATCACTCCAGTACTTTTCATCAGGTTCAAATCTACTTAAAAATAGATACAAGAGGAAAAAGAAAATATATACTCTTTGTTGATTTATCTGTGAGTACTGCAGAGCAGTTGTATCACTGATGTTTTGGAGAAGGATCAGACACCTTAGTAGTCTAACAGCACCATCCAACATATGGCAGTAGATGAAGGCTGCTTTTTCCCTCTCATATTCACTCTGAATCCTTTAAAATCACCCCTGGTAACACAATACAATCCTTGAAGATCATTAACAAACGTCAGAAGAGTAAATTCTCACTTATGTAATAGGTTAGGTTGCACCAAACAGCAGGTATGAAAAGTTCCCTGGGGGAAGACACCTGCACAGTCTGTTCCTTGACCTTCAGCTCTGCTGCTCCTACAGATGAATGATGTTCGACTCAGCACTGCAGTAGCAGCACATATGCAAAGTATGTCTCAGGAACAAAACATTAGCTCTTCTGAAAAAGATCAGTCTTATAGTTTCATTTGTCAGGTGATGCTTCCTTCCAATTTTGATCAAATGGAAAGCACTCCTGGTTAACAAAGCTGGTTAAAATAAGAAACAATTGAATATATTCCCCAACTCATTCTCTTTGTGAAAACACATATCTTGGAGAGCAAAACATTTAAACACAGATTGTTGTTGGAAGCATTTTTCTGTAAGAGGCCCTCAAACATTAAAAACACATTAAGATATTCTATTAATGAGCTGAGGTCCCCTTAGCAGAGTCTGGAGAACACTGTAACTCACATGCCACTGGTAAAATTCTTGTTTTTTCTGACCGCAGTGTGTATTTCAGGTAAATGTAAACAGAATCAATGTAAAACTTATACCTGAATTTCTCTCTGATCTCCCAAGCAAACAGAGATGGGACTTCCCAAGGAAATATATACACATGGACTTCCCGACAAGCATGAACAGATATTTAAATGTTCTTTAAAGAGAAATAAAAAGGAAGAAGCAGATGAGGAATTTCTAGTCTGTCAGGTCAAACGTTTGCATGCTACAGAAGGAAAAATATGCTATTGATCCCAGTATAGTAGCTTTCCTCACGTCCTTCAAGGCTCATCTGCTCAGTGTATCAGGCACTCCTGTTATCCTTGGAGATACAGGGGCTGACTTGACAACAAAGTGGAGAAAAGCCACTTGAAACCTTTTTCTTCCTCAGCACAGTACTCTCAAAGAAAACAAATCTTAACACAGTACATCTCCTCACATATTAGCAAGCATGTTTTTTACACTGGAAAGAAGGGAAGGATCTTTTCACTTTAAAAGTGCAGTGAAATTTTTCTTCTGCAGACTTTTTATTGGGATGTACTTTGTTGGAGCACTGAGGTGCTATTTCATTACATGTACATATTAGGAATTTCTAATTCATTTGCTCTTCTTCCAATCCACAGTTCATTTTCTACCAGTTCATAAAAGATCCGCTCTCAGTATTTGGAGAAAAGGCAAGAGAGAGCCTGGCTGTGCTCACATTATGCAATGACTGACTTAAGTGGGAACTCATGGGACTGAAGGATTTGGCCCAAATATCCAGTAGCTCATAGGAAAGTCCAAGATGTCAGGTGCCAGAAGATTTGGAATGTGAGATGTGTAGTTACTAGAGCATCTGCCACTGTGGCAGGTAAAGTCTGAAAGCAAAGTGGGAGATTCTAGTTTGGAAGGAAGCAGATGACACTACATTATCAGTACAATATTAGACAGATACAGCTGGATTTCATCAGGATTGCATCTTCCTATGAACAGCAACAAGAAGCTGTTTGCAGACACAGCCAAATCAGAGAGGGAAGCAAAACCTACATGGTATTCAACCTGCCTGAGTGTAAATGGGACCTGCACTCTTGCTGTGGGAAAGCAGAGTCCTCACTAGGAGTAGAAAGACAACTTCTACATGTAGTGATTACCCCTTCCTCAGCTCAAATCACCTTGAGTCAAGAATCCCTCTTGACCTTCCTGGTTTCTCTGGCTCTGCATTCATTGCTGAACTCCCTACTCGAGTTAAGGCCCAAATGTATTTTGTGAGTGAGAAAATCTATTTAATCTCTCCCAAATGTTCCATGTCAAAGTAATGGCATAATACCTGGCTCATTCTTTCAGCTCCACCAAACAATAACTGCCAGGAAAACAGCTTACTTCAGCCATTCCTAACAGAATACAGTTAGGTCTTTAACACACGGCCTTCTTTTTACTTGGGCTGCTGCTTTTTTGTGCAGTGCTTTGTAGATTCCCTTGGTTGTAATGCCAGCTGCATTCCTCCTCCAGAGAGCAACTTGCTTCTTGTAGAAACAAATACATTTACATTTGGAGAATTTTACAGCTGGAGCATTTCCTAAATCCTTCCACTTCTGACATCACCTTTTTTTTCCTGACAGCCTGCACAGGCACCACCTGAAGGCAAGGTACTGGTCTTAGCTTTGTCTCTCAAAACAAATGATCTCTTCCAGTGAATGTTAAAGTTGGAAAAGCCAAATAACTCTCTCTCTGTGCTAAAATGGTGAAAGTTGCCACACAAACACATTTAAAATGGACTTAGAACCAAACAACAGTAGATGACAGAGTCCATACCTCCCTGCCAGATGTATTAGAGACCACTATGGAAACAGCTCGGTGGGCACTAGGTACATGCAAGGGCTTTGAAGCAGGAGGCTGAGAAGAAGCAGTTAAGGACACATAGAGATGTGGAAAGAGGGAGGAAAAGGTCTGAAAAATCCTAAAAGAAAATAATCTAGTGCACGAATGAAAAGATTTCTCTAGTGCCAATCCCTCTTGGAGCTTTTGCTCATTCAGCTGTAGTGAACTGACCAAGACCCACTGGATGGCTACACTCTGCCCAAGGACTATCTCTGCAATGTGACAGCGAAGAGGCCACGGCAAGGAAAGGAAGCAGGAATCTCTTGGAAGTATCATAAAAGGCTAACTGATTCCCCTTCATATGCTAGTTTCCACCAGACTCTGGGAGAACATTGAAAAAGCCCTATGGTATTTTCTTCTTCTTTGAAAGGGACCTGTACACTGTTCATAGTCCCTGTCCCTGTTACAGACTTACAAGTGAGACATGCACTGTCCGGTCACTCTCTGCCTAATGGAACAGGGTCTTGTTTGTGAACTTTCCTGGGGCACTGTATGTGACAGGAGATAGTATGCAACACAAGAGCCAACAGTTTACTGAATAAGACTGGATCATACAACACATGGATTCAATTTCTGACTCTGGTACAGACTTCTATAAGAGAAGACTTCACCAAGAGACCCATTCAATGCTTTCGTTATATCTCGTCTGAGTAAGATGACAATAACACCCTCTCACCACGTATTAATACTTTACCATAGAGATACTAATTCCTACTTGTACTCAATCCTGTACTAGGGAAGCAAACATGGCAAAGACAAGGATGTCTGCACCTGCACAGCCTAAGCAAATAGAGCAAGTCCCCTGAAGAATTCTGATATGCAATCCATTACATATTTATACAATTGCTTTAGTGGCAAATACAGCCTTACAAGGCTTCTGCAGTGTTGTAGACCTTACTTTCAATGATTTTAGCTTTCATGGACTTCAAATGATTACGCAAAGGCGTTACAATGCACCTTCAAGTGGCCCTTAATAGATAGGTTTTGCTTTAGAAAGGGTTTCTTACTGAGTCTACCATGAAATATTTGCATGTGAAATTACAAAATTTGAATTATAACAGTTTTGTTTATTTTAGAACACACTAGAGCCACCCACTGCACAGCTGAGTTTCCAGCACACCAGTACTGGATGCCAAGGAGCTTCAATGAAACAAGTAACAGAATGGAAAACTGAGCAGCTTAGCTTTTTTTCACATTAGTTGCCAAAACTGGGCAGCACCACTGAAATAATATTGTATAAAATCTCCTCTTAACTCAAGAAGCTTACTGTTTATTTCCTATCCAGTGTCTATGCGTAGAAATCCCAAAAGATTGCAGGAAAAAACACTAACTCTACATTTATGCAGCAAACCAAAGGTAATCTTCATGAAAAGAATTAGTAGGTTTAGGATCAAGAACAAGATGCATATTATTATTGTACATCTGCATGTACTCAAGCAACATTTTTTTCTTGGAATGCAAAGCAGCTCTTGAAAAGCAGCTCAGAACAAGCATCGTTGTAGCAGTTAAAACAATACCATGTAAGTGCCTTGTACAGAAGGCTAGAACATCACCTTTCTAACTTAAATATAAGTAAAAGTCTTATTGAAAAGCATCCTTAACAAGCATGAGGAGATGAGGCCCTGGCTTAACATCTCATCTGATGTAAGAGGCTGAGATGTGTGCTGCTGTGTTAACATCCTTCCAGGGAAGTACTTTAATTCCAAATCAAGAAGGAACATCACCATCTCTTGAGTCATCAGTATAACTTCCTGCCTTTCTGTGTGCATGTTCATAGGAAATCTTTCATCTAATTTTTTTCAAAGCCCAATCCCACTTGGCTAGCAAGCTCAGGCAAGATCCAGCCAAAAACAGTATAGGCACAACAAGTTTCAACAAAAATATTTGTTGCAAGAACGCTCTTTGATTCATTTGCTCTTCCTTGGCTGAACCTCGACTACACCCATCCTGATGCACATTTGCAGAGTGCCGTTGCCATGCCAGAGGATCCAAGTTCAATTTCTGCATACCCTAGTGATTTCTTTTGGCTTTGAACACTATCCAGGTGGCTGCACAAGGGGCTACAGAAATTACAGGGAGATGGCAGAGTTGGTGAGAGTGCTTGCCTGAGAAGCAAAGAAAGGGGAGATACCCACATTCTACCAGCCCATCCCCATCCAATCTGCCCACAATATGCTGTTGCAAAGAGTTTGCAGTGAAGCTGGGGATTTGGCACTAACATGGTGTGGAATAGTCATCAGATATTTAAAACAGAGCTGAGAGAACAAAGAAGGGCTTTGTAATGCAAGGCAGCACTGAAAACCCTGAACTCCTGCCAGCCGGCTTGCATGGAGTGTTTGCTAATGTACACAGTGGAGTGCATTCCTCGCATTTGATTACATGACAGTTTTATATACCAGGTATATTCAGAGGGTTTTTCTTAACTCTTTAAGTCCTCCATAATTTATAAATCCTAAAGGGACTCGCAGTGGTTTTACTTCTGCTGTCTTGTACCTGTATGCAACTTCAGTCATGAAAGGCTGAGCATGTGCTGTGGGCTACTGCTTGTCAATGTGTAAGTACACTTATTTCTGTTGCTATAAACAGTAGAAGTTATTAAGCATGAAAGAATTAGAAAACAAATTCTCTCCTTACTCATGCTATAGTGTTCTTCATCTCCCTTGATTTAAGCAGTGAGTATTAAGAGGCTTGTTTAAAGGACCACTACTGTTGCCTCTCCATATTGTAAAATGAAGGATGCAGAGACTGCTATTAAAGCTCCCGCTGGTTAGACCAGGGAGAAGGGAGCCAGGAACCCCTGGCTGGCTAACGCCACATTCTACCATATACTTTATTAGAGGGTGTCTACCATAAAATGAGGATAATTTTATGTGCTCTTCTTGGTGAAGTTCTTTGAGATCTATGGCTAAAATATGTTGCCTATGACCAGGCATTGCTCCATGCATTCAGGCAAAAGAACCCCTCATTCATATGATGTGAGGCATACAGATGGAGTGCAGGACCAAGGCCTAAACTGCAGGGCTTGGATGCTTTAGTGCCAAGTGGATGAGAAGGGCAAATTCTTACTTTCCTGTTCTGCTAATGCACAAAGTAAATTTTTTAGCCATGATTTTAATAATACACAATTATATTTTCAGAAGATCTGACGTGGTGTCTTTCGTAAGCTCTAAGCTGTAGAGCTATTAATTTATAAAGTTAGAAGATTAATGTCTGTTTATTAAGTTAAAAGAAAAAGAAGGGCACCGAAAGAGATATTTGTGGTTAAACTCTCCAGCACCCATACTGTTGCCTGTATTTTTAATGTTAGCAGCTCATAGACCAACATCTAATTAAGCCCACATTTAAGCAGAAATAATTTTTTCTGCTTAGTCACCCAGGGAAACAATCAAGAGACGAAAGTTAAAGCATCTTGACCAATATTTGGGTGTCAGAGGTAGCATTATTATTCATGAGATTTCTACTCCCATACTCCAACTATGTAACAAAGCAGAATTTGCCTTTTAGGTAGAGAGGAAGTGCTTGGTGTCTGGAATTAGATGGGCAGAGAGAAAGGAAGGTAAAAGAAGGCAAAGGTTATTACAATGGTGGGGAAAGTGGCAGATAAGGTTGGTGCAAGATGAGTGAGAATTAGGCCAGACTAAAGGCAAACTAAGACACCGACCTAAGTCTCTGTAAGTCATTTAAAGATTCTTACCATAGTGAGAATGATTCCAAAATAGATCCCAAAATATATGGGTGTAAATAAAGGACTCAGGAAAACAGTGATGGGAGTACTACATTTTGTAGACATGAGCAGGCAGACTCTTGGTGGAATATTTACATGTGCTTGAATTTGTAAAGAAGAGGAGGAATCATTTCCCAAACCAGAAATTGCATGATTAGATACCACAAGCACAGAGACACAGGCAAGAAGCACCAGATATCCTGTTTCTAAACTATAGGTATTTTCACTAATGAATGACAGAAAAATTGCCATATTGGCAGAACTTACAAAAGAAAAGCACTTTTTGAAGTTTCTACTTAAACCGTGATAGGCCTTTAAAACTATTATTAGCTGTGAGATCGTCCTTTGGACAGCAGAAGAAAATGTTACATTTTTAAGGGCATAAGGGAACTGGAAGCATCACAGAGGTTCTTACGGGAAAGTCGATGTTTCATAACGTGTACTGCAGATGATACATTCAGACAAGTATCTGCATACTATTTCTGAAACAGGACTGTTTCTGTGTTATTCTTAATTACTTTTTCCTACTGTTAGATTGTGCAACTTGGAAATAATGTGACACTTCTGAAAGAGAAATATTTTCTAATATGGAAATTTATTTTTCACTATGAGGAAAGGGATGGAAAGTAGTCAGATAATAGTATTTCTCAGCAATCTTTAGCTGTAATGATCACAGAATGCTGCTGCCTCTCTTTAACACTTAGCTGCATGTGAATGTAAAAGACCAAGACTCATCTCACATTCCTTCTCCTCCCAAAGGGTCATGATATACTAACACACTTCTGCAACCACAGAGGCCCACATGGCTCAGTTATCTTTCCCATGCCATAAGACATGTATAAATGTGTGAGAGACAGCACCCTTGGATGCCAGGAGAGCATTTATGACACCTAACTACATACTGCCTTCACTTTACAACAGATACCACCATGTCCCAGCCATCTGAATTCCTCAGCTCAAAAAAAAAAAAAAAAAAAAAGTCAAAGAAAAACCCTGCTGCCAAGTCAACCACAGAAAAACAGAGGTGATGCTGCCAGAAGAGGTGAAATTTAGCCACACTAGCAATTATCATGCTGTGATCAAAGAACAGACTACTGTCACAGTGGCACAGAGGATCAAGATCTCCTGATGTAGGATATGGAAACAACTATGACAGTCAAAAAAAGCTGGTCTACACAGTGACTCTTAAGGAACATGGCCCTATTCTAATGTTCAAGGCCATGGACACGTGAGTGTACAACTCTGAGGACTGGAATCACAGTGTGATGTGCACCTTTATGGCCTCAAGCTTTACTTTCAGTAGGTACTGCATTTGGGATGATTTGAAGAGTTTTGATTTCACTTGCTATGCAGCATCCTGGTTAGTTAATCGCAAGCCACCTCTCCTGGCACAAGTGACCTGTTCAGTTTAAGGCCTTCCGATCTTTTCAGGAAGATAAATATAAGAAATTTGACATGTAAAAGGGATGAATCTTCAAAACTCCCTTAGGAGAAGAGCTAACAGTGGACATAAATTTCAGTAGCTTCAGGAAACTCCTTTGCAATCCTCTACACTGCTTTTTAAACGATAATTGATGTGGAAAATACAGAGCTGTACTGACCGTTATCTCAGAGGAGAAAGCAGAAATTTAAGTGAAAAATCAAGCTGATTATTAAAACAGTGTGCTTTATATTGAGTCCAGAAAGAAAGACAGAACAGAGAAAAAGGACCCTTGTTTCACATAATGTTACTTTATCAAGTTCACAGAGTATTAATAAGGGAATATAATGACTTCTCAAACATATTCTACAAGCAAATATTAAACCTCCACACCCATCCTGTGCATGGCTGCAATTAACGTATATAGCCTTCCGATGTAATAGCCTTCCTCTAACATCACATGTGGCTTACATAACACCGAATCCTGCCAAAACATCTCTGGTTATGCATCAATAAAGTCATGAATGCACAGCTCTGGGAATGGTGTTGGTTATGTTCTACACAGGAATCAGTAAAAGGAACACATAACACTGTGGCTTTTGAGTTCTACGAAATAATGGAAATGGTATCTTTTTTCCCTCCTCTCAGTGGAGCAATGGAACAGTAGATAAACTGTGCAAAACCACAGCAAAATATTTAGAACCCACAAGGAAAAAGTCCTTTGAACAAATCAAGCAATTTCACTTACAGACTGGGAAGGGAAAGAGAGACAGAAGGTTTGTTATTGTTATTTCTATTTTTAAATACATATGAGATGCTCAGATACTATTTTGATAGGGGCTACATAAGCACCAAAAGAAAGAAGGATAGGATTTTTTTCCATGATGTTCTTATATCTTTATATTTATAATCTGACCTTCAGCTTTTAGCAGCACCTTTGCCAATCAAGACATCTGGAAATGTCTCAAAACCATTTCAAAAATCAGTGGAAATTCTGCAATACAAAGCATGACCTTCAGGCCATCTGGAGTTATGATGGGTATTTGGAATTCCCAGGGATTTCCTCTAAAATGACTATGTTCACTGTCTGTTCCTTGCCCACTATCACACAGCTGATGTTTTTCATTTAAAGAATGCTCAAAGGCTGACAAGAAAAGTTACTTAGAAGTTTTGAAGTATGTTTGAATTCACTGAGTAATTTTATTATTTAATATTCTGTACCTCACTTTTCCCATCTTTAAAAGATTTTACTGTTAAAAGACATTTACTTATCTAAGAGGATTATTAGGAAGCTAATGAATATTTTAAAAATATTTAAAGAAGGCTAAAGAAAAGCATGGAAAAATTGTGATTTGAAACACAAAATGAAAGGGACGAGAAGAAACATACAGGGAAGGAATTGAAGGTTATCTCTACATAACAGGACAGAAACTGGCAACATAGTATATACACAAATCCTGGATCCTATTCTTCATTATGCTTTAAAGTAAAACCCCCACAGATGAAGTGCACCTACAATGAAAATGAATATTTCAGTTTCCTTGTTGGTTTCATATTGATCAAACTAATTGTGTAAGAAATTTAGTGACCCTCTCCTAAGAAGAAAAAACCTGTTTCTCAGAGTTTCCAGGGGTTAAAACAAAAATTAAAAAAAGAAAGTAAAAAAAAAAAAAAAAGAAAAGGAAAGAAAAAAGTATTTTTAAAAAATCCTTAAGAAAGAAGCAAAGATAATCGACTCAGATATAAATAAAGATAAATCTTCTCAGTTCAGAGACTGTGAGGACTAGACAGGTTGTCTTCATGCCTCAATGACAAGTCTGTTAACCAGTGACCATATACTCAGGTTTGCAGCTGAGAAATCATAAAATCTTTCCTAAATATTAATTAGTTTACATTTCACAGTCCACCAGCAAGATTTAACCAGTATATCCTCCAGAACAACTTGTATTGCTGACTACCTCCAGTCACACCTGGCTGCAAATGCCTCAGTGGTGAGGCAAGACACTTTGAATTGAGGTCTTCATCTGTTTTGGATCCAATCTACTGTCTAGAACATATGTTAAATATCTGCAATACATGAGGAAGAGAAATTAAAAAAAAAAAAAAAAGCACATTTTTAAGGTACTTGCTCCTGCATCTGAAAGCAGCTTTGCTGAGGAGTGAAATTTGAGACAGTCCCACCACTTTGCATTTAAGTATCTTTCACTGCAAGGTCTTTTTTACTTACTAAGCTAAATGAGCTTTTAAACATCATTCAGGATTGTATCACTGATCTATTTCATGCCCAGATATGTTCAGACAGAATGTACAATGAGTTAGCTGATTTTTTGGGGTTTATATAAAAAACCACAGAGCTATGCTGGGATGAGGATTCAGGAGCCCTGCCTCCCACCCTGGCACCACCGTGTGCACCACTAGCCAGCCACCATTCAGGGCTCCGGTGCTAGCTTAGCTTGTCTGGCCCAGTAATAATGAAAGGAAGAAAGGATTTTTCACTAGGAATTTGGAGTATTTTCTCATTATAACCAACCAGCAGGACCAGAAAAAAGACTCCTGATGCAATCCGTGGGCCTAGTTCTCACTCCCCCGCTGGCAGGGCCTAAAAGACTGCTGGGGCCACAAGCCCCACTCCTCCAGGAGAGGGGAGGGAGAATGGGCTAAAACCAGATCCTGTCCGTCAGGTCTTGTATCCTGCCTTCAGCACTGCCCAGAGCTTCACGGTTCAGGGAAAAGCAAACAAACAAAAAATCCCCCCTGCTTCCCCCTTCCAGCACCCGTGGCCTGTGGTGCAGTAACCAAGGAAGCGGCTCGTCCCATTACTGGCAGCCTGCCCTTCAAAAGATGAGGATTGGGCAAGGATAAACTCCAGCTAAAATCCCAACTCCGGTCTTGTTCTTCAGACCAAAGCTAGAAAATAGGACAGGATGGGCAGAATTTGGTATCTTAAGGGCCCTCATGGCTTGAAACAAGGTCACCTCGGCATGCTGTGGGGGGTAAATAGTGGTCTGGGGTAGGTCAGTGCACAGAGGGATAACAGGCTTTTCCACTGGCACTTCAGCAGTATGCCCAGGGTGTTGATTACTGCCCACCAAAAAAGCAGGTCATTGGAGGGGGATTTTCTTCTTTCCTCTCTGATAATCACCCTCAACACTACAGCAGCAGCTGAGGGGCCTTCTCCTGGAGAAGGCACAGCAGGAGTAATCCCACAGGTTGTGAGGCAAGGGCAGAGGCCGGAGGGCAGGGAAGGTCAGCACTAGGCAGGCACGACGTGGAGCTGCCGAAGCAGGCAGAAGGTCTGAGTCCTCCAAGCCCTGCTGCCAGAAACTTAAGATGCACTTTGGTAGACCCAGGGGCCAGGCTCACGGTAACCCGCAGTAACAGACAGCTGATGGCTCTGTCCTGGGAGCGGGAGCAGGAGCAGGGGGAGGAAAGCGCTCCGCCCTTTGTCCCCGCTGGTGTGACTGCGTTGTTCGGTTTGCAGCGGTGCAGCCTCAATGTGCTTGTGGTTTCTCGTGCAATGAGACTGTGAACCCAGAGACAGAGAGGAGGTGCCAGCTGACGCAGCACAAGGGAGGCGAGAACGCTGACAAGGTTTTACTCACTGCAAAGTGTGGGTGCACCTTTTCCAATACAGATGAAAGAAACAATGCAATGCCACAACACAGATTTGCACCAGGCCATCGGAAGTCCTCAGCTGTGTGCTCCACTCTGCTACGGACCTCCTTGGCTTAACACTTCTTTCACACACAGTCACAAGTCAGAGTGAATCTTTTGCTGTTGATGGAGTCACAGCCCTGTACAAAAGTCACAAGAGACAACCAGACCCACCATGTGACTCTGGGTCTCAAGTCTTGCTCTTCCTGTAACAGGGATAAAGACCATCATGCTTGTCCACTCAGGCTGAAGGTGCACTTCTGGCACTCCTTGAGGCTTGTTGTGACCCTGAGAAGGTGCTGGGGGAACTAGAGGGGTCAGAGTGGTTTGTACCACCCCATACACAAACCAAGGCCTCAGGCAGGAATCAGCTACATACTGCTTTCAACTCCAGTCCAACACTGGGAACTTCCTCCTCTCTGCCACCAGATTTTCTCTTTCCTTTTCACTGAAACACAAGTAACTGGAATTTTATTTTTCCTCATGGAATTTTGTGATTACATGAGGTTGTGCAGGATAAGCACATAGTAGATCCATTCTCCCTCTGCCCTGCCTATTCCTTCCATCAGGCCCATTCTTTGGCCTTGTCATCACCCTGTCATACAATCTGCTTTTCACAATCTTGTGAGAATGTGGTCACAGTGAGACTCAAAGCCTTCCTAACAGCTCTTACACAAGCCCTTCATTGCTAGTAACTGAGAACAAGACAGCGGAGGCAGGCAGCATTTTTCCTGAAAGCCATGTTGGATTTGCCCAGTAAGAGAGGCCAGGCAGACAGTAACACAGGCTTCTTGTACCAGATCATGCCAGTAGTCTGTTTCCTGCAAAAGTCAACTTATTCAGAAGAAAACAAAATAAGTTAGTGTACATAGCCAGTTGCAAAGTGGAGTAGACAGAAATATTCCTCTCTTTCTTTCCTTGACAGGGCAGCCAAAGAAACATTGTTACATTGAGATTTTTTTCTGCCTCCTTTTTCCCCCCATCTGATTTCATTTACCTCACCATGGTTTCTGGCTAGTAGCAGAAACAAGAATTTCATTTCAATATGTTTGAATCTGGAACCAAACTTTCTTAGAAAACAGGAATGTTCGGTTTTGTGTGTGTTTTGATTTAGCCCATTATTTTGCTGCATTAATCCAATTAGAAATCTGAATACGTCTGACACTACCCAAAGTTAAAGCTCTGAAGCATCTTCAGCAGAAACAGAAACCAAATAAAAATAAGGAGACAGGAATTAAAAAGGAGATTGACAAAACACTTTTAAGGGGGCAACTACTAAATTTCACAAAAATGTGCTACCTGCAGATTTGGAATATTCCCTTTCCGCTTGAGATACTACAGGTCCTGGTTATCAGAGTGCTAATTTTCAGGATGCAAAGCTGTGACAAAACAACTTCATTCCAAATACTGCCAAGCACACTGGGATTTTTCCCTATAATTTTTATCATCCAAAGAGAGAGCAATTCTCCTTCTTCCTGAAATTAATTCTTTGCCTCTGGTAAGGAAGCCCCAAAGAAGCAAGTTGGCTGTACAGGACTCAGAGGCTGCATAGACTGAAAGAAAAAACCATGAAGCACTACCTTTTGCTCCAAATGGGCACAGGCGCTGCTTTTTTTGGGCATGGGTGACTTAGGATTTGAAGATATTTGCTGGCATGTATTTAATTGCCATGCTTTTTACTAACTTCTCTGCATGATGGATGAGGTTTTTTTGTTGAAATGAGGTCACTATGTTTTACCTTTCCCTCCCATGCTGGGACTGTTTGCTGTGTCAATTCGCATAGCTAAGAAAAATATATGCACATCCTCTGAGCTGCATCCTGGCACCATAAAGCGAAGCCAATTTTGGGTTCCTCCACTTGGCAGTAGTGGAAGCCGGGAGCCTTTGAGTGCACAGACTGCCCTCCACTGTGCATGCACCTCTCCCAGGCCACAAGGGACATCGGGCAACTTTGGCCTTGAAAGTATAGGGTAATCATGTGCCTTGCCAGGACCCACCTCTCAGACTGCCATCCCACACTGGGGACTAAGAGGGATCCTGGGCTCGTCTCTCCAGTGCAATTTCAGGGAGAGGCTCTGGCCCTCTGCTTCTTGTCAGCACCACACAACAAACCCACTGCTCTTGTCATTTCTATCATTCCAGCCACCCTCCATGGAGGAGTTCTGGATGTGTGCTCAAAGCTGCACTTACTGACCTCCTCTTTCTTTCCAGTTCTCCTCACCCTCTGCATAAATAACTCTACTCTTTCAAAAGCAGTTCAAGTAAAACTAAGAATTTCAAGAGAGGGTGGACACTGCTGATATGCACCCAGCCCGAAACATATCTGCCAAACTCTAGAGCCATGAGCCAGCTGGCCTGGGCAGGATGGAGAAGGAAGGAGTCCTATGCCAGTGCACTGCCCAAACTTGATTCAAAAGGAAAAAGCCTTTAATGTGACAACACACATAGGGCACTACTTCCCATTTCCACACAACCAATGCCCCTGGACAGCTTTGATCAGTACGCTGTCTGGAATGTATAAGGTTCAGTATATAGTGACTTCAGCCACTCAGCCTCCCAAATCAGCCCTGGAAAAAAAGGAGAAAACAAATACAGCCATTTGCTCCTTTCCCCAGTTTGAACTTGCAACAATTTATGGCCTTCCCCAAAGATGGGCTGCTTTCTTGTCCCTGACCTTTGCTGTGAACTCCAGCATTGTCATTACCTCCGTTAGAGCCTTCTGAGTATGTTCTATTGCCCTCTGAGCCTGGCACTGGCTAAGGACACACCAGACAGCACTCTGTTTACATGCAGGCTCTGTTTACATGGCAGACACCCAACAACTCATCAACCTCCTTAAAAGCCATGAGAAGATATGGGAAGCAAGCAGAACTGCTGCAGTAACAACATTGTTTGTTCTGACCCCTAACCACTCTGGCTCCACAACAGCAAGATGGTGAAGACATTTAATTAAAAAGTGGACTTCAGTAAAGTAACTACTGTCCTTGCCAAACACTAATCTCAGTCCCTTTGGAAGGCTCTCCCTGGAGTCCATAGTCACACCCGGACAAGTAGGGTGTTCCACAACTGAGCGCTCTCTGTGCCTTGTCTTTGTGCTCTCCAATCCCTTGCTTTTTGGGAATTACAGCCTGGGGACGTCAGAAGCCCCAATCACATCAAATGAAGCTGTGGCAGACAGCCCTAAATTATTAATGTCTTTTAATACTAAGTGCACTCGGGAACCAATTCAGCCTCCAGCACAAAGGCTGTGCACCAACATGGTCCCAAAGGGGTCACAGAAAAAAAAACCTCACTAAGGACTGCGAAGCAGCAGTTCTGTTTGCATTGAGACATTTGTCTCTCCCATGGACAGAGGATACACACAGTCATGAATCACTCCATTTTGACCCATGTCCACTCTTCTCTTGCTATTTCAGCCACTCCTTGTCCCCGGAAGATACACAGCAGTCCTAACCAAAGCTCCATTTTATTTACATCCAAGAAGGTAGTCTTGCAAGCTGTGAGATGACTTTTCAGTTATATGGCAAGAGAATAATATCTCCACATCTACAATTTTATTTGATTCTGTCACTGGAAAGACCACAATTCATTAACATATCTCTGCTATGACAGTTTGATATTTCTCTTTAACCACATCCCTTTAAAACTAACCTTACTGACAATTTACTTCTGTAAACTTCCATTTTGTTTTTGATTTAGTTTCATCCCCCTATGACATCCTACCTCTGGCTCCTCACTACTACCACAACTGGCCTGCAGATAACAACCCTGACTTGGATGTTGTGTTTATTAACAGTTTGCTGTTTTCATGCAGCTTTATTGTGTTTCAAGAGGAACTGATGCTGATTTTTGCTCCTGTTTCAACATTTGGCAAATGCATGAAATTCCGCATGTTGTAGGAAACAGGAAGAAAGCTTTAACTTCAACTGTTTAGAAGCTACAGGCACAAACAACACAATCAAAGTACATGTTCCTCCTGTTTACCTCCTCCACACCTCAATATTTCTGTTCTCTTTCTCTGCCCTTCTGGGAATGTATCTCTTTCACTTCTGCTCATCTCCCTCCCACACCCACAGGCATGCACTGATTTGTTATTGTTAGGTCACTTGTGATTAAAGGTCTGGATACACTAGTTTATTGCAGGGTTGTCCCTGGCTTGATAGGCTGTTTGCTGTTTTGTTATTTTAGTGCTGAAGCCTCATTCTTGCAGTTTGCTGCCTTTCACACACACACACCCCCACACCACCACCACCACCACAACATATTTATTTTGAAATGGCAAACACAAAAATTTACTCAGGGCTTGCAAACAATTTGAAAGGGAATGAGAGAAAGGGGGTACAGGTCCTAGAAATGCAGCCTCCCTGCCCCGCCTGACTTCTCTCAGTGTTTGCCATTTTTTCTGTGGTACTGGAATAAAAAGCTTCAAGTGCCAGAAAAGCTGCATGCCTGTTTGCTTTGCTTGGCTGCAGAAAACTCAGGCACAGCATATTCATCTGGGAAGCTGTTAGTTGGGGTTGGGGAAAATCGCTGGTTCCTTTTAGCTATACAGACTTTGACAACAGCTTTAACAAGTTGGATTTGGCTTTCTGAGCAACAGGCAAAAACCAAAAAGAACTGAAAACCTCTAAAAATTATTATGGATGTATTTACTTATCAAATATAACAGCAAGCCCCTCCTCCTGAAATGTTTTAGGCCCCTTCCAAAAAAAAAGGGGGTTTTCAAAAGCAAAGCTCACAGCAGACAGAATTTAAGTTCTATTTTGAAAAGTCCTGTGTATAACCCTACTGCATTCCTCTTCTTCCCCCTCCTACCAAAAAAAAAAAAAAAAAAAAAAAAAAAAAAGGCAAACTTCTGGGAATAGCTTAAAAGCCAGAAAACCTCCTCCATGTGTGTATTCTCCAGCTCCACTGCAGATACTTGGAGTTACATAAAACTGGGCAGTTAGTGATTCTGGCAGTTGAAAAATTACAAAGTTCAGGGGCTGAGGAGGGCGTGGGCCAAGCTGAAGTTTTCCAGAGAGCTGTACCAGATGGAACAGAGAAAAAATGCTTCTCTTTCGGCTCAGGAAGGTGGCGTTAAAAGCTCTGAACCTTAAACAAATTTCAGGGAATTTCTCCATTCCCTGTTCCCTGTGAACACTGGCATTGGTAGTGCTGGTTATCAAGGATGATTTGGACCTTAAAAAGCAACGAATGTGCCTTTCTGCATGAGACAATGCAATGCTTTTACAGTGACACAGCAGAGAGTGATGTGCTGCAGTTACCCTGTCAGCCAGAGCTCTGTGAGCCTTCTCCCTTATGAACCAGCAGCATGTTTCCATTTCCAACTGGATGGTTGATGCATAAGGATGAAATTGAAGTGCATTGTGCAATAAACTGCACTAGCTACCAAACATGCTCCAAGTCAGCACATATACACTAGAATGTAACTGTTTACTGGGATGATGCTAAATTTACCTGTTATATTTAAATTATAATAACTCCTCAGATTTGGACTTAAGTCTACCCAGATAGGAAGAGTCACGTTTCTTATCTAAGTGCTAAATAGTGTGTTAGTTAGCCCATATTTTAAGATGTTGGAATTTTTCAGTGTAAGTAGTCCCAACTGTGTTTTAAAACATCCTGGCTAGTCAGGCTTAATTTTCTACCTCTGGACAGGGTTTAAAAACATGCTTTCAAGTATGACCAGCTGTGATCACACTAAGGGAAAAATAGCCTTTAACCATGTGTTAGTCAACAAAGACTGTAATATTGTGTCCAGCTCACTGCATACACTGCAAGAAAGACATTGTAAGCTGAGGTGAAGTCCAGTGGGGGACCCTAAAATGGTTAGGGGCTGGCATGTAAGAAAGGCTGGGAGAGCTCAAATTCTTCATCCTAGAGAAGGCTAAGGCAGGAGAGTTTGTATAAGAAAACAAAGTATTTGAACTTTATTATTTTAATGAAAATGCTGATTAAGAAGCCAAATTTAGATGCTTTTCAGAAGATAAATTGTCCACTAGGATCTGGAATAACTCACTTCACATGAGTGAAAACCAACCATTTGATTTTTTGATTCTTTTAACTATCTGACATGGAAACCAGCCCAAATGACCTGGAGAGGACACCCTGTATATAACACATTACCAACTACAACAAGGAACTGATTCATATAGTATTAACGATGGAAATTTGTTTTAAAGACTGAATTTTCTGCTTGGTGTTATCAGTTCTCAGTGAAATAGGTATGGCAAGGTCAACTCTCTTTACCTATTAACTATGACACAAAAGACAAACTTCTCTAACTCAGCATGGAATCAGTCAGCTAACTAAATAAAGTAACTACTTACGTGCAATGTGGTCTTGGTCAAGTCCCTCAAAACCTTACCACTTGAGATTATGGTTCTGTAGCAGTCGAAATTAAAATAACAGTTGGCTTATGTGGTACAGCTCTGACTATGCATTCCCATTCTTTCCTTACACCCAACATTGCACCTTTTTCCAAGCTGTTTCCCTGATCTAGGTCAACATAAAGCTCACCTAACAAAAATTAACATGGTCTTTGGTACAAAACAGGATCATAATAATAGCTAAACCTATAGGCAAGAAATAACATTTAATTTCAAGTTCCCATTTCATTTTAGACAGCTGCAATTTTCCTCAGATTTGGGAGTTGCAGGGATTGTGAAGTTTTGGAAGATTCAATAAAGTGATTGCTCTTATATGCAAAATAAAATTTCAACATGCTTTCTCTGTTACTGCCAATTCACATTCCTTAGGAAAAAGCTGAACTGAAAATTAATGAAATTCAGTGAATGCTTGCTGGAAAATATTTTCTTTATAATGAAAATATAGGCATGTCATAACAATACCTAGAATGGAATACAGAAAGCATTTCAGCCATTTTTTATACTCTTAGAGAACATGATGTAATTTGTTACTTAGATGTCATTAAGCTACACACACAAAAAATACTAGACATACCAAAAAAAAATTATTAAAAAGCCCTTTCCCACTTCCCTTTCCCGCCCCCCCCGTAGGATCCAGGGTTCTGACCCTGCTAAGACCCTCCGTCTGGCAAGCAACTATTGCAAGCTCCAGCTGCACCAAAGCTCTCTCCCTCTATGCTGGAGTCAGTCCCCTTGCAGACTACAGTGATCTGCACAAGCCGATTCTTTCCCTCTCTGGGATCTGGCAATGGCCCCCTGCAACCTAACTGATCTCCCCACCAGCCTTTTCTCCAGGCTGTGTGTTGACCTGGCAAATGCTTCTAGCTGTAAGGAGATGAAAAGAAGGTAAGGAAAAAATGGGAAAAAAAGCACAAGCCCTGCAGATGAAAGTCTGAGGCAGTGTTTTCCTTTCCAAAGTGCTGCTACATTCCCATAAGCTTGTGGTTTCCTGCATTCTGTTAGAGGGCTTTTTTTCTTTTTCTTTTTTTTTAAATCCTTCTGGTGATATCTGAAGAGGGAAAATGTCCAGCACTAACAGGAGGCCTTTTGTTCTATTCGTTTCTAAGTGGACTTTAACCCAGTTACTACAGACCGAGTCACTGTAGAAACAAATAAAATAAAAGCTCTCTGTTTTGTCCCTCTGGACAGGTCAGGGACATGTTAAGTTCTGTTCTCCCTTTCCTACTTTTTGGAAGCAGTACTAAATCTGGAATTGCACTGCAATAATAATGAACATAGTTTATAGCTGTTCTTTTTTATATATCCTGGCAACCCCTACAGAGCTGATATGCCAATAAAGCTAGCATTTCATTAACAAAATAAATGCACAAGGGGCATATCTTTGGGTAATGAGATGAAATGAAACCAGAGAAAGGCTGGCTACCAGGAACTGTAAGATATGAGTGTGACACATATAGGTGCATATCTGAGCTATTTCGGTACCTCGTCAGATCTCAATTTTTTTAATGACTCACAGCAAATAACCGCTTGTCTGAATATGACTGTAACAGATTCCCTCACTCTCAGGCTGAATTTTAGGCTGAATCTGAGGGTTGAATTTCAGTCCATTTGTTGCAGTTCTGAATGCTATGACAAGTTATATCCTGTCACCATACATCAATTTTAGGGTAAATCATTATCTATTTAGATTCCAACCACCTAAATTAAAACATCTAAAAGAAAAGCATCCTGGGGCTTACTGATCTCTGGAGGCTCTGGAAAGTCTGCGCACAAGAGGATTGCTCCTCCTCTTTTCCCCTTCTCTCATCAGCCGGCTTTCCCTGAAAATCTTTTTAACTCTTTAGTGTCCCCTTATTTATGAGGCCTCAGCTCTGGCAAAACACCTGCCTGTTGCGGCTGGCAAGTGCAGACGCTGGCTACAAGCTTGCTTTTGCCCCTCATTTGTGCCCTCCCCTACAGCTGGTTACGCAGTTGCTTATCTAAAACCATTGTTTTTTTCCAACAGCCCTCTTCCTGGTCCAATTTGTTTTTAATGTAGGAAGTTTTATACCGGCGAGAAGTTAGTAGGAGGAAGAAGTTGTAGTAGGAGGTACTTAGTAGCAGTACAATATGTTTTTCAGCTGGACAATGGGTTGTCATGCAAAGCTAGGACAGAGAGAAACAGCAGCACTTAAGAGAGGATTTTGTACAAGAACATGACCATGCAGTGCTGCATGGAGAACTAAACACAGGTAAAACCAAGGCTGTTCTGGGCCATGGGTGTGAGTCAGTAGGAGTTTCACATGTGGCTGGTATTGTACTGGGCATGGGAGGACAGAGAGCACAGAGCCAGAAGACTGTACTGATGCCAGAGCTGGGATGCAGTCGGGACTGAGCTCAGTACCATGCCAGGCCTCCTGTGGCTCCCCTTTCTCTCCTCTATTTCCCAGCAAAACTGGCATCTTACAGTCACGGCACTCTACCTGGCACAAACGGCATCTGTTCCCACCGGCTCAAATCTGTGCGGAAATACTCTCCGAGCTGCTGAGGTTTGCTGGATATGTACTTTGGTCATGCCTCCTTCTCCTGGTTTGATTTCTTGTGCCAATTTTGATGTTCCTCAACTCTGAAACACTCCAGAAATGTTTGGTGAACCTCTTATGCTGTGCCAGAAGAGAGCTTCTGTTAGCCTTTTACTCTTATAAAAAGAGTAAAATGCAAAGCAAATGAAAAGTGAATATGAACTGTTATGCTTTTGACTTCTTAACACACTGCATTCTGTCTGCAGGAATTTACGAGTCTACACAAGCCACAGCGGGAGTCCGGCAAAGGCTCTGTGATCAAGGTGCTACATAGTATCATTATTCTTACCTAATTTATCTTTTGATATATTTTGCAACAGCCATAAGAGGCCAGAATATGGTCCAGGTTTAGCACAAGTTGGGAGCATAGGTGGCTGCATTACTCTTTCCTTGTTAGAGTAACAGCAAGGGAAACACAGAGAGACTCTTCCTTTACTTTGTTTCTTCCTACTACACTACCAGGGTTTCACTGAGATGGTCCTCACATCATTTGGGATGATAGAACAAATGCAAAAGAGATTCCATCCCAACTGGGGATCTGGATGGGTTTCAGGGCTTGTCAAGAGCAAGTAAAGTAGCAAAACATTCTCAAGCTCACATGGCAGATTCTTTGGAATAGTTTCCAAGCAAATTTATCTTCATTTCTTGGCTGAATACTACTCGAAATAGAACTTAGACTGGTGAACATGGGGAGAAATTTGTGATCAGCAGAAGCGAAACATCTGTTTTACTGGAGACAACTGAACTCCAGATGTTGTCAAAACTGCATAATTCTAGAAGTGCCAATCTCTTTGTGGGTTGCTGTGAGAAAGGTCATGTCACTGAACTCTTGGTGACTGAATGGCTTTTGTCCTGGAAAATTCACTCCCAGATGTGCAGTGCATGCTGGAGTCTGATGCCATTTGCTTTGTTAACTTAGGCAGAGGGAAGAAAGGTATCACAAGGAGATACCCTACGTTATGAGAGTAAGCTTGTCTCATAGATCCTGCATGACTTGTGCTTGTTTTCATTCCTATTGAAACCTGTGGGACATGTTCACTGCTATAGGATGCTGCCTCCAGCTGTCAGTAAGATAATCAAATACCTTTGCCTCAGCCTGGTCGGTTCACAGGAATGGCACTCATCAATATAGGTCCAGGTTACAAATCAGAGTCAATGCTGACACTGTTTTTACGTTCCTCTGGAGGACATCATGCTGAGAGAAGTACTAACCTAGGTTGGTGTTAGAGCATGATTCCATGCCAGCAAATAGCGTAGACAGATGGAAAACATTTGAGTCTCTTTTCAGTACAGAGTTCTTTCCCAGTTCTGGGCAGGAACAACGGGGCTCCTCTGTTGTTCTTTTGCCTCTTAGCCTTTGAGTCCCTGACACCAATAAAATGCTGACCATCAATGTTAGAAGCACTGTAACGCTCACATCACGTGTCATCTGTTTCCCTTCTCTATTTCACACACAGTCTGTAGGCCGTGTTTGTGCATGTGACAGAGGGAGGAGAAATAAATGACACATGATCAGGGGGGTTACAGTGAGACTACGTGCATCTGCTTCAGGACACAACGCATGGCACAAACGAGTGCAGTGTGTTTGTATGACATGGAGGCACATGACTATGCATACCACTGGGCAGCTCTGTGAACATGCCAGTGGAACGGATTTTCTTCTGTAAGAGCTGTTCTCCCTGCCATATTTTCCCTTTTTGGTCACAATGCTACTATTACTTTGCAACATGAGAAGATTCTCTGTGAAATCTCTTTTCTTGACACTGTAGATACTAGGAAAGCCTAAGAATTTTCTGATGCAGAGTCAAAATGCACAGCAGCGACATGCAGCACATTATATATAAAATTGATTAGAAAATGTGTTTAAGCAATAGAATAATATAACTTGCATCCATCTGTCATTCAAGAAGGGATGCACAAAAGAGTCTGTCACTTAATTCAGTAGGGTGATCAGTGGGTCTGCCTGGGAACGTACTTATTTACAAAAGGACACATTATGGCTTTAGAGCTTGTTGGAATGAAGCAGGCTTAAATGTGAGTGTGCATATGAATTGTTCTATTTTATAACTTGTAAATTGCTCTTTCTGATGTACTCCACCCTCCAGTGACCTTTTGCTCAGAAATTAACCTAATCCTCACAGAAACTGAGCTTCCCTGGTTCATCACTATCACAACAGCTGTTTTCTACCGATTCGTCCCGAGCACAAAACTTCAGTTACCCTTTTATTTTTATAGCTACTGAAACCAGTTTATGGTAAGTTTTACCAGTTGCTAACAGCAGGTTGAACTGCTTACATTTAGTAAGCAGTATGGCCAGGCATGAGGTCTAAAAAGATTTTGCATCAACAAACAAAATAATAAAAAAGTGTGGAAAGCAATTTGAGCAGAAGACTGAATTTCTGCTAAGACCTTTGACAGCAGATTCGTTGGTTTCCGGCTGATGAGACAGACTTTAAGCTCCTTGCTGGCTTTATTCTCGCGCGATCTGAAGGCATTTGGATAGTGCATTTTAAACCAGTTGGTTATTTTGTTAGAGTCCACATAGAGGTCGGGGAGAAAGGGGAGTATCTTTCTTGCTAATGTTAGCCAGACAATGGCAGCTTAACTGTAAAGCCCCCTAAAAGAGAATAAGCCTATTGTATCCCCAGTGTGTTTCCCACATTTCAAAGGCCACTAAGTAGCACCAGCATCTTTGCCTCTGGGTTACTGAGAAGACAGACTCTTATGCTTATTAAACGATGTCTTTCCCTAATGATTTGAAACAAGAAAGGCACACACATACAAAACCAGAGATGTGCACATTTAAGGCTTCTCCTGCCATAAGGTCAAATACATGAAAAGACAGAAAAAAAAGTTTGGCCTCAAGATATCAGAGTAGATCCACTTGCCCATCTCTCCCACACTGGCCCTGACTCTATTTTCTGCTGCGAGAGCCCCCAGTTCCTGCACAATTAAGCGCGGCACCAATGGCATTTCTGCTGCCGCTCCTTCCACTTGGCTTCACTGCTGAGAAAGGAGCTTGTTCGGCGGGGAGGCGGGCACTGCTGCCTGAATAGTCTCTGAAGCATTCATTATCTCCTGCCTAATTACATGGCCGGCATAGTGGTGGTGTTGTGGGAACATTGCATCACATTAATCAGCAAGGGGATGTGCCAAGATGAAAGGGTCCCCTTGTGTCTGCTCTCTGCTGTGGAAAATGGGCAGGAGGGTGGGGGAAGGAGTGGGGTATTTATCAAGTGGCAAGTAGGGAAGGCACAGCGGGGGCACCCCAGCTTGGCCTGGCCAAGCCGCCATCTTCCCAGGTCAGTGCTTTGGTAGCAAATACACCTTTTGTGTTCATGTATGTTGATGGATCAATAGCTCCAGAGGCTAAAAGCCTTCACCACAGCCCAAGTATAAGCAAGAGCTGTAAGCCAACACACCACTCAGTTGCTCCAAGAGGGAGTGAGAGCTGGTCCTCCATAGCCTGTCCTGCCCTCAGCCCACTCTGATTACAAATAGGATCACCTGTTAGAACAGGCCCAGATTCAGCTGCAACCTGGCCTCAAGGCTTCACAGAAAGTCACTGTCCTTCAAAACACTCTCCAAACACATTCGCCTCCAACAGTCTTCGAGTCAAATGTTAAATAGTAGCTGTGATGGGGCTCTTGAATTAAAGTCAAGCTGGTATACAAAAGCAAAAGTTTCATTTCCCAAAGCCTGCTGGTGAGAACCCCAGTTCACCCACATAGTATAAAATTTAAATGGACTCTTGAAATCTGAGAAGAGATCTCATTTCCTCCTATCTTTGTCCCACTTGCAGGACATTTGAAAGGCTTTGTAAGGCTTTGCATAGATGCTCCTCTGTGTGTTCGGGCTGGGGGGAGGGTTGAGGCATCCACAGTGGGGTTGTTTGGCACCCTGCGAAATACTGGGTCAGACTGGAATACAAAATGACAGTCCTTGGCTGAGCTGCTTATTGCTGTGAGATGGAACAGCAGCGCTCTAGAGAGAATAAGGAAAGGTAATGGAAAAATGAAGACATTACAAATACAGTTCTTTGCATTCATTAACCTCTCCCATTCACTTTTGATTCAATCAGTTCACATCAACCCTCTTTAAAATCCTCCAAGGACAGCAGCAGCTCATGATCTACTCTCTTCCCATTTGGCTTCCTGCAGGCCTTCTGTCCATCACAGCTTCTCTGCGCTGGAACTGTGCTTCAGGTTAAATTCACTTGCTTGGAATGGAAGTGTCTTGCCTCTAAAGCCCATTGTTTTTGCAATGCATCTGGCTTATTAATGCACGCTGTTAAAGCCACTTTGGAAGCATATTTACTGAGATAAAGATAAGTTTATCTGCCACAAAGTAGGTGTGAATGCCAGTTACTCCTGCAGTGACTGTTGCCAAGTCCTCCCACTGCTATCCCATGCTGTTCTGCGGACAATTGGGGCAGCCTGCTTATCTGTGTGCCACCTGTTGTGCTGGAGTCACCCTGACCCAGTGCCACCTTTCTATTCAGATACTGTTGCCTAGTCAGGTGGTGTTCTTTGGGTTTCAGCACACAGAGGGCATCGCTTATGTAATGCCAGACAGGCCTATACTAACAGACTTGACTTCATTGCCCTCTGGTGAGAGGAGTATATACAACAAGGCCTATCATTTTTTTTTCTTTTTTTTTTCTTTTTTTTTGGTGGGGACAAAAACTGGGACCTGCCTTGGTTACAAGTGACAATCGAACAGAGGAAGGAGAAACTTCTGGTTATCTTGTCACATATAACATAAACTGAGTTTATGGAGCAGGAGGGAACATTTAATATAGCTCAGCTCCAGATATCAGCTCTCCATCTTGGGCTTTTAATGATTACAACATTGCTCTGGTTTTCCTCTGCTTCTTGATCTTTGGGCACAAGAAAATAAATGTCCACTGTGATACTTTAAATCCAGCATGGGGACTGCATGATCAAGGAGCTCACTTAGTCTCAGTGCCACAATTCCTGTTTAAATTTCACTCTAGTTTCAGTGCTGGAGATCTACAGCAGCAAAGAGCATCTCAGCATAGTTTCCACATTTGCCAGGTTTGAATAGAATCCTTCCTCTGCCATTTGGGAACAAAATCCTTTAAACAAATTAACATAGTATATATGCACCTTCTAGCTCCTCTTCTCTGCTAGGTCTTTGGCTGACCACCCTGCCTTGAACACAAAACTCTTGGTACTTTATTAATCTTTCCCTCAAGTCACCAGGACAGTAGTGCTGTAGCCATCTCCTTCCCAACAGAGACCCAGAAATTCCGTAAGATGGAGAACATTTTTCCAGGCCCACACTCATTAAAGATTGATAAAAACCACGGGATTGGAATTCCAACCTCAAGACAAAGCAGTTTTATCCCCAGTGGTATTAAGGTTACTATCTGAACAACAACTAGCTGTCCTTTTCATCTCACATTTGCCTGACAAAAGTGAGATACTAAACTTTGATCACTGCAATGTATCCTGTGCTAAAACTGGCCACTTTACATTGGAGGAAAAAAGCTTGAGAGATAACATAGTGAAAAACTCTGGTCTCTAATCCAACAGACACAGATAGAAAGATAGAAGCAGAGGGAAGAAATCCTATGACATGATACAAGGGAGATAATGACAGAGAAATGTGTCAGACTTTATAATTACTGTTAATGAGGTTAATCTAAGGGCAACTAATCCTGTGGGAGAATATGGTGGATTTGTGATCAAGGCCTTTTCTGAAATACAAGAGTCCTCTGCAGTCCTCAATCCCAATGCCTCTCCCCTTCTGGGACACCTACTGCCCCCCAGCACAGAAATGTCTCCTTTTCTCATGGAGCCACCCCAGCAGTGTGCAATTGTCATGCCTACCCCACAAAGGCAGTGGCTTATCACTGGCAACTTGCAACCCAAGCAAAGAACAGGTTTGTCTCCTGCTTGTATTAGCTCCTGACTGCATAGGCACGAGCTTGTGTGTGCACTGAAGTTTGATTTGAAAAGTGCCTTTTGACTTGTGTTTTACCACCACTGCCAGTTAATCCAAGACTTGAGTGTAGCCACTGGGAAGACCAAATGCAGATGCAGCAGATGAAGAGCTCTAGAAGAGGCCGAGAGTAAAAGCCAGTCCAGTTTCCACCTCTTCCTCTTTTTAGTGTGCCCCACTCACTGCCATATTTATGGTGGCTATGCAGGACATTCCTACAGCAAGTTCTGTGTAGTAAACACTGTGCAAATCACCAGTTTTGGGAATGTAACTTTGAAACCACTCTTTTTTTTTTTTAGAGGCAAAAGAAAGGTGATGGTACAAAATAACCATGGGAATTCTAGTTTTGACCCAAAATTTCATTGCTTCTGAAGAGGAAAACCAACATCACAAACATTCTCCCTTCCAGCAGAGAGAAGGAAAACGGGGCAAGAAGTTGCTCCACATAAAGCTGTCCAGCCCTGAAATGGAAGTCTGTCCAAAGGTCTACAGGCTGCTGAGGCACATCTGCAAAGCCCACAACACATCCCAACACAGTTAAGTTCTGTTTCACAGTTTCACCCCCACTCTTCATGTGACGGCTTTCTTTACAATCCCACAGTACCTCTTTCTCACCTGGAAATATCATCTCTGGCTGTTCTTTTTCCTTGTCGTGGTCTCTGGTTTCCAATGGACTGTTAACTGAGAACCTCTTTTCTCCACTGTATCTATGTTCCTCTTAACCCTGCTTTACATATTCTATGACAGAAAAGAAAATCAAACTTCAACTGCATAAAAAAGGATTCAAGCAATTTGATGGTAACTGCAGCGTTAATGCCTATCTCTCACTGGTGCCAAAGCTGATTGGAATTTTAGTAATTCAATAGATAGATAAGATATGGGAGTTTATTTGATTTAGTATTTGGCTGTACCATGTTTCTAAAATACTCTGCAGCTAAAATATGTAAAGATCACATGATATGTTTCTTTAGGGTAAATGAAACAACTTCTTCTAAAGCAATATGCTCATTGCAGGTGTAATTATCATATTTTAAACACTTTGCTGCAAGTTCCATTTAAGGGAAGCTCTTATCCAACAGCTCTGTGGTGATTTTTAAGTAATTCCCCTCCCTCCACATGCCCACACTAACACCAACAGGGCTTACAAGGAAATCCCAACAGGCAGACTGTTATTCAGTGTATTTCTGCATTTCTAAGGCTCATCGACCTTTCTTTTGTCAGATAAAAGCTTCCCATCTCTTTAAGCCCTTCATTCTTGCAATAGTCCCACAGAAAAGTTGACATCCTTGGCAAGGAGAGTGAAAAGCAGATTGTCCGCCCTTCCCAATAGGCCAGGCTGGAGTTGTTTTAGCCTGTTTAAATCTCTCCCCTATTTATATGCTAATGTTCTGGTATCAGCAGAAAGTATAAACAGTGTTGTTTACAGCTCCCTATAGTCTGTGAGCACCAAGCTGCCAGGAGAATACTGTGTACTGGGCAAAGAGATATATTTATTGAAATTAAAATGGCCTCTTCTAAGACCATGAGAAACAAAACTGAACTGTAAAAATGCAGTGTCAGCCAACAATATAACATACAAAAAAGGACTGGCAAAAAGCCATTAGCCAGGGGGTCAGTCATGGGCTCTGGGGAGCTAAAAGATTTCATATTTAACAGGGAGAGATCTGGGGAGACCTTCAGCACAGAGACCTCTGAGAAAAGAGAGCATCAAGTTCTTTGGCAAGGCAGCTTACATGCTCCATTTGCTATTACTGCAGATTTTTGTTAGTGGATAATGGCTCAAAGCTTAGCTCACGGCTCTCCTGGATCCTGAAGTGAATTAAACTCTCCTAAGGAAAACAGCATGGTGTAAAGGAGCAAGTACAGGAATTCTTGAGTTTAGATCTTGTCTCTTCAGTTTGTGGTGACTTTTCACCAGTAGAGCACCAGGTCTTAAGAGTAACAGCAAAACCAGGCAGCAGTAAGGATGTACAACAAAGATGTTTGTGCAATGTCAAACCCTCTGAACATTAGGGCACAGAGCTTGTGTCTTCTTTACATTAGTCAACAAAATATTGACAATTGTAATGGCAATCCCTGTTCAAATCCGGGGAAATACCTGCTTCCATTAGTAATGCTTTGTCTTCCAGTAAATAAATATTTAAAAGCCTTTAAAAAATCCTTGTTTACCGTAATGCCTGCTGTATGCAGTTCTCACACAAATGAGAAAAGATGCCAAAAAAAGATTCTGAACTGGTTGACCTCATAATCCTCATTGTATAGTTTTCTATTGAAAGTCAGAAAAAGATGGGGCAATTTAACTCATATACTCCTACTGTATATATTTCAGTTCTCACCATGTGAGATTCAGCACTCTACTTTCAAGAGGAAAAATGCAGGGTACTTCAGTGAGGGCTCTTGTGAGCCCAGGCCACACAGGCCAGCTGAGGCACATCCAGTGCCTGCACTGAAAATACTGCACTCTGCTGTCTTTAGAGTGGGACTCCAGTGGCCGGATAACCAGTCCTGCTTGTCTCTGTCATCCAAAGCCACATCACGTCCACCAGTACCACTGCCTCTCTTGCTGGGCAGTCTCAGACAAGGTACCAAGAAAGGACTGAGTCTTTTTTTAGCCCTCACAGTCCTGCAAAACCAGTGCAGAGGCACCTCAGTAGGACAACATGTAGCTGCTTGGCTGTTACTAGAGAAGTATATATATACTGCAAATAAAAGGAAGTAATCTACTCAATAACTTTATATCAGCAGCACTAGATTGCTGAAAGGGTAAAATGCCAAGAGGACCACTTGCAATGACATTGTGCCTTGTCAGAGCAGCACAATCACAGAAAGAGTTTGAGGTGCTGAACAATGAGAGTATTACACTGGAAAAGATGTGCTTTTCTTCCAGTGGGAATTCAGTTGCTAAGTGCACCAGAAGCATTTACAGCAACCCTTTGCTGTAATAACTAAACATAGGCCTGCATGAAAATCCCACATTTGGCTGTGGCACACTGGCTAAACTACTCTGTCTCCTTCTAGTAGTGTGTTCCCAAAGAAGGAAACAGTTTATTTTTGCTACTATAGTACATCTGAAATTAAGTAGTAGTCTGCCAAATTTTTCAACGCAGAAAGTTCCTCTGTCTTCTGAGTTAATCTGCATGTGGTCTTGCGCATATTACTTACATCATCTTTTTAAGAGACTAAATCTAGCCAGTTGTGAGCTTTGAAGTTTTGCTGTACAATGGTAAAGGGTTAAGACTACTCAGACTGCATCAGGTGCCCTGCACACATTACACCATGTATTCTGCAGGATTACAAGTGCTTATCAACAGTGCAAATAAACCAGCTCAGTGCTTTTATTCCACTCAAGACCATCTGAAACATGTTCATTTCTAATAACTGACAGCTAAACCACTAAACCAGGTAGGGATGATGCTTGTTGGAGTCATTTTAAGCTTCAGCAGCAGTTTCTAAATTTCCTTCCATTACTTATTATTAATTACTGCTTGCTAAGCACCAGCAGTAGGAGACAAATACAGGCAGCTCCGTAGCAAGGGGTTAACTTTTAAGTAAGAGGCATATTGATTAAAACCACAATATGAACAGTGAGAGACATCTTGAATCCGAAGCCACGAGTTGGGATTGTAGTGTTTGTATTTTTGGCGTCTGTTTCTGAAAGATGACAAAAAGGCACATAAGTGTTTTTAAGGGTAGCTGGGTGTTTTGGTCAAAGAGAAAGCTGACACATCTAAAACTAGGTAAAGAGAGAACTGTAGATGTACTTCTTAAAGATGCGTCTACAGAAATAATAATAAAGAAGAGGCTAGAATGTAGTCTTACATAATTCATTGCTGCTTGGACGTGGGCCGGGAGGGAAGAATGGAAAAAACAGTCCATAAAGATGCCAATAGTTTCTAAGCAGAAACATCTGTTGAGGTCTTAAAAACAGTCAGGCCTGCAGCAAGCTCAGCAACAGGAAAGTCTGCAGTTGATCACTCCTAGCCTCATCAGTCCCATGAGCTCCCACCCCTGGGACTGGATCGGAGCTTGGAAGATAGCTGACACCATGAATCAAACACAGCTCCTTTCTTAAAGTGGAAAAGGGGAGGAACAGAGAACCAGGATAGGTGCCTGGGGAAAACAAATTATTACTTGGAATGGAGGTATTCAGGAAGAGTTACAAAAGAGTAAGGGAATATGCAAAGGGAGACCCAGTGGCTTATCCACTCTGTCCCATGGGGTGCTTGTACACTGAATTTCCATTGCTTTGTCCAATCTAATTTTAAATGTCTCAAGCAAAAGGCCTTGCTCCTCTTGGGAGGCTATTGTGAAATCTCACAGATCATCTTTGCCTTTTACATGACTGTCTCTTCCTTTGCAATAGTTCATTTAACTTTGTTTTCTCTTGATACTCAATAGTGCTCCTAGACATATCAGTTCCAAACAGAAATTTCTTCTTCCTGAAAGCATTTGTTCCCCTTTGCTCTCTTCTCTTAAGAAAGGATTTATCTTAAAAATATCTGTGGAAACTCTATTTTGTTCATCACTGCAGAATCTGCATCTGCCAACAGGAAGGAGCATGGTTCTACTGGATCTTACAAGGATCAGTAATTGGAGGGCCTTAGCTGCTGTATTACAGGAGATGTGTACATTGGCAAAAGTTCTTATAAAGCAGGGTTTGGAGCATTCTCTTTACCATCTCTAATAATTTCAGATGCCAATTTTGACTAATTGCTCATGTTAAAGCTTCTTACAGAATGTGAACCTTTATCGACCAAGAAGGCCAAACTTCAATCAATGACAATAAAAATTTTAACTACTGGTCCTTAGGTAGAGGTTCCATTTTTGCTGCAAATGCAAAACTCCAGCAGCCTGCCATATCCATGGGAGTGGGCAGTAACCTAGCAGTGAATTTCTGAGTTTGCAAAAGTTTCTACTTTAGAGTTAGTGGTGACTGAAATACCATGCAACCTATACTTCATTTCTCAAAAAAGTGTAGTATTTGAGTGCTTGGTACTTTGGAAGTATTTACCCTACACTTTTGAAAATCTAAGCAGAATCCTTTTGCCCCCTTAAACTAATCACTAAAATTTTCCTAGCAATAGTTGTTCTATATAAATTTAGACTGAAGCATCAACATGTGGGTTACTGGAACTTTTGCTGTGAAATTACCCTTGCAGTCCACAACCAGCACCCCCATAACAATAACAAAAGCGAGCAGAGTAGTGGTTGAAGTGTTTAGATGTTCAAAAACAAACTCTGCAGTTCTCAGAATCATCAGTTTTCAGATTTTGACCTGCTCTAGACCCGCACTCCAAAATGGCACAGTGCGATTTGCTTCCTGGTGCAAAAGTTCCCAAGTTCTCAGCACTGAACATCAAAGAAAGCCTGCTGCTCAAGGAATCTATTCCATCCTGCCTGGCTCCCTGCTCTTCTTCCCCACCTTTTGCATTTTTTCATTAGATTAGCAGCTTTGAACAAGAAACTATGGCACTATCTGAAACTCCAAGGACCCATTTACTGGCCTGTAAGATTCTCCATCTTCATACTTGCTTTCTGGCTATGTCCATAATCATTGTATCAGGGGAGGACTTTGTGAGAGTGAACTTGTTCATATTTCTAGTTGTCAAGTCAGTTGGATAACTTAGTGTTGATGGTGGGACAAATAACATTACTAGGAGTACTGGTATTACACAGTTTTTCATGTCATGCAGTCAAAATTACTGATCAAAAGGCCTTATCAGTAGCTTGGCTTTCCTTTCAGGTGTGGAGCAAATTTGTCACACTGCATGTGAGGCACTGGATGACTTCAAAGACTGAGAAACAAAAAGACTTAGAAAGCTTCTTGCATCCCGCTATTCCTCCTGCAGATTTCTAACCAGCCTCAACCAGTGCCTACATCCAATCTGGTCTCATGAAGCCCCAATTCCCTGCAGGTCCTCTGGCAGCACACAAGAAGGGAATGGTCTCCAACAATGCAGGAGTAAAGGGAACTTTTAACTCAATGTTAAGCCTCTTAAAAAATGAGCTGAGGTTCCTCTAAGATTTTATTAAATCTGCCAGCCTGTGAAATACTGCCCATTGGATCAAAGACACAATGCACCCTTTCTTAGCTTGTGTTGAGCTCTTCATGGATCTCCAAAGGGCAGTAGGGCTGTAATGTCTCGTTAGGTCAGTCATTAAATACAAGGAACTGAAAAATTCACCAGAGACCAAGAGTCAGGATGGGACTCTGCCATCCCTTCAGGAGCACAACGTCTGACCCTTTTAATTCATCTTCACTCCATTCTCCCCCAGTACACTGGGAACTACTCACTGTTGCTGATGTATAAAACCCTGCCACGACAACTACTAAAAAGGGCAGCTCCATGCTGGCATTGATCCTGCCTTCATCTCACTGCATTCTTTGTCTAAGAGAACAGAGGCAGGATTAGAAGGCGGTTTAGAGTGCAACCAGGCAGTAAGATTAATAACTGCTCTTAGCTTCATTCATGATCAATTGAGTGTATGTGAATCTGCAGAGGACCTTCTCCAAACAATCAGTAGGGATAGTAGTGGCAGCCATGGAACCATAAATCCAAAGCAAATTTCAGTGACACAGCATTTCTTTAGGGAAAAATTACGTTTTGCTATCTCTTGATCAGCAAATACTGCTCTGCTTGTGTAGGTCTGCCAATACTTACCCCCAAATCTGTTATGCACCCTATCTTATTACCTAGAATGTCCACTGACTCCAGTGGGCACACAGGCAAGTCTTCTGTGAGGGAAAGTTTGCTGTTTGGAGTGCTTTCAGCCACACATTTGAAATGTCTCAGCTACTCTTTAAACAAATCAAAGCCTACAACATAAAATTTTTCACCTGACTTACTCCAACTTGATCTCCCACAAGTAATGCAGATAAATCACATGGTCTGGCTCCTTTTTCTTGAAGGGGTTAGCACTTTGTTTATGAATTCTCGCATATGTGAATACAAGCTATAGCATGCAGAGTGGCCAGAAAGGTGACCATCACATGTGTTCCCTAATGACCAGCATGTTGGTTAAGACCTGACTGGTCAAAATTCAGTAGTTGCTAGTGTAAAAGCAAAAAATGCTTTTACTTGTGTGAAGGAAAGGTGGCCATCTTTTATAATCATTATGTAATTCTGTTAACATCACACAACAAAGTATTTTTGTAGCACTTTGGTCACTTGCTAAGACATGCAGTATAAGGAGTGACTCCAGGCAGTGTGTGCCTGCAAGGCTTTGGGACACCACTCTGGTGGGAGCAAAACCCTGTGGGAAAGGCATGTGCAGGGGTTTGATTTCAGAGTGTAGAACATCAGATTTTTTTTTTTTTTCAGAGATGCCCCTATTTTCAATCTGTACATCACTTTTTATTCTAGAAAATATCAAAGTAGAGAGGACCAAGCTACACAGAGTAATGCCTTTATCCACAACTGAAATAGAGCTGGGGCAGCAGTCAGCCACATGGACAGCACTACACAACAGCTGAGGAAGAACATGACAAGTTTCCCTTTCAAATGGCCAACAATACCTTGCAGGCATGTCTGTACAGACTTGGAATGCCTGGAGACAGGTTTCAAAAATGTACTGTCTAGGCATTTTGTTTGGCCTGACAATGGAGAGGAAGGTTGATTTGCCCTTACCACACTTCCTAACATGTCCTGTAACATGTTCTGCAGGGCCAAATTTCTTACTTCAAGTAATGGAGTGTTACCTGAAGAGTCATCCCACAGTCTGTACACAGCAGCTGGCTGTATTCCCAAGCATTTAGAAATTTGCCATCCCTATTTAATTGAAACAGCAGGGGAATTTATGGAAGCAGAATTGAATTCCCTTAACTGATAACTGAAAGATTAACTTCTGGAGGGAATGCCTTGAGATTTTCAATGACCACATATGATTAACACATTGGCTTAATATATCATCCATCCACACTGTACTGACTAAAACAGGGTTGATGGTAGAAAAAAAGAAGAAAAACCATATAGGCCTCTGCCATCTGAAATATGGTATAAAGAGGTTACTGCAGCAGCCCCACAAAATCTGTCTGCCCAAGGAATTTCTTGCTGATTAACAGCTCATACTGGCATCAGTGAGAAAGAGTCCAGGCAAAACAAAGCTGCTCCAGCATGTTTTAAAACAAAACAAAACAAAACAAAACAAAACAAAACAAAAAAATCCCACATTCTCCCACAGGCTCTTGTTTTCACTAGGCCAAGTGCTACTGACTTCTGCAGACCAAGATCATTACCTGTCAGACTCGGACTATATGGGACCACCATATGAGACTTGTGTTCACTCTTCACAGCAATTTAAATTCTGTTTCCAATTCACACTAACCTCTTACCTCCCCAGAAGCATTCATGAAAAATAAATGCTGGCATTGAAGGGAGACTTTACATCCAACATGATATACTGCAGCAGGGGATGGGTGAAATCTCAAAGTGGGCAGTGCAGTGAGGGTCTAATTCTGCAGGTTCTCTGCCCAATCTACAGGCCCAGGATAGCTCAGTAACTTTGAAATATTGCTTTTTCATGACAGGGCTATATTACTCCATTGGATTATTTAGAATTAGATCTTGTTAAATGATGCCTCTTTGACAGTTTTAGCCTAGAACTGACCATGGAAATATCCTTTTTTGCTCACATGAAAGGACTTCGCCTTGGGATTGAAGCACACACAGCAATAAGGAGAATATGGAGCAAGCAGTAAACACCAATCTTCAGTGCTGTCATACCAACATTAAATTTACTTAAAAAAACAGTTGAGAGAGACGAATGGTAAGATATCTAAGAATGCTGATACTTCTGAGAAGGGGAGCAAGACAAGGGTCATTTGTAAAAATAGCAGAAACCCTGTCTGTAACTTCAGCAACGTTCAATTTCTGTATTTAAAAGAGTCCTCTGAGGCTGCAGCTTTCACGCACATACCCCGGCTTTCACAGGGAGCATGGGAAAATAAGCTCATTGTGTCAGAAGGCCTTGAAAGGGAAAGGAGGCTTGCAGCAGGAGGGGAGGAGGGGAAGAGCTAGAGCCCAGCTTGAAAACGCATGGAGAGAAATCGAAAACAAACACGTACCTACCCCCAACATGCACATGCACACACATGCCAGCCCTAAACTCTGACTGAACTCTGAAATCGGAGACCAAGCTGCTTTGGAAGCCACTGCTAACTTTTCTTCTCTCCTTGTCTTTGTTTGCTTTTGTGGTTTGGGTTTTTTTTGGTTTTTTTTTTTTTTTGTTTTGTTTTTGGGTGGGGGGGTTGTTTGTTTTGTTTNGGGTGTTGTTTTGTTTTGTTTTTTACCTTTATAAGGAGGAAAAGAAAATCAGCAAACTTGTGTGTGTGTGTGCATGTGTGTATCTCCTGGGTAGCTCAGAAAGAGCAAGTTGTCAAAAGCCCACTCCAGCATCTATCTGTCTTGTTCCTGGTGAGGATTTTATAAATATTTGGGAGGTTGCATGGGGCTGGGGGGGGGATAGCTGGGGAGAGTGGAGGCTGCAGGAGGGAGGCTAGATAACTTTTGGGCCCACACAGCACAGAAGTTTTGAAAGCCTGCTTTTCATTAGCATTGCCTAGCAACCAACTCATCTGCTGCAAATCTCATCACGCCCTGCAAAGCATCCACGGCATGCTAATCTTTTCATTTAATAGAAAAGCTGCTGTAATCTTTCTTCCTTTTCCTTTCTAAAAAAGCAGACAATAATAATAATAATAATAATGATAAAAAAAGATTCCGTCCCTGCTCCTCCTGCTGCCCTGCACCCCCCCCAGTGCTCTTGTTGATCCAACACTTTGCTGAGTTCCCATGGATGACCTACATGTGTGTGTTCTGGCTGATAAGTCCCAGCTGCAAAGGCAAGCTTGGGTCGGTTTCTGCTTTCTGTGTTGTGTGTGCTGGAAAGGGAGGGCGGTGAGGGGGAGGATTTTTCTGGCTGGGAGCTGAGAGAGGAAGGAGGCAGGCAAGGCTACAGCACTCAGAGTCCGGATGGGTCCAAATGGCTTAAATGAAATCTCTGGCTTCAGATGCTGTAACTGAAGCCTTCCCAGCAGACAGGGAAGAACTGGTTTGTTCTGGTGTGTGCGCATACATGCGTGTGCATGCTTCTGTGTGCGTGCACAAATCCAAGTTCTCCCCATATCTGCAGGAGAAGAGCGGGTCTTGCTTTGTTGCTGATGAATTCCATGTCCAGCCAGCTGCAAACAAGCCGTACTCTGGAATCTCCCTGGGCTTTGCCTGTCCTTTCACTCTGAAAATATCATGCCTAAGGGTAGGGGAAGTGGTTTGGACAAAATAAGACTTGACCTGAGCATCTGCCCAGAACTGAAACCAAACGTCTGTCTTCCTGAATTTTTGGCTTTTCATAAAGCTCAGATAATTTCTCCTGCCACCTGCCCATCTTCAAGCATGTCTGCGCTTTATGGTTCCACATGGAAACACTAACCTATCATGAAACAGGCCATGCATGCAGCTTCTGAGCTGGTGAGAAGCAGGAACCTGAAAACTTGCAGACGAGCACATTCGCAAATATCCAGCCCCATTTTTACAGACACACACCCCATGAGCAGGATGTGTGCCACCTCGCCCTTCGCTCTTTCCTCAGTCTCCTCCCCTCTTTCTAGTCTCTGTATTTCCTCTACCTTATTTGTACTTTAAAGTGCTGCTGAGGATGTCTTGTCCTCCCCACTCAAAAAATAGTCAACTATTTCGAAGTGCAATCCTGGGGCCATTTCACATTCTGCTTAACAATCTGTCCTCTTTCCTGCTCCTCTGAGCTGTGAACCTTGAACATAATACGCTTCACTTCTACCCACGTGATGATTGAGAGCAGACTCCTTTACAAAGATGTTTCCTCTTCTCCTCTACAGCACACTGCTGGAAGCATTCCCACTAGAGAGGTGCTATAAAGATGACTGCAACATCACAAGGCCCTAAAGCAGAGATTAAGTCACTCTGGCCAATAATGTTATCATACCTAAGGAAATGACAATGTGGCCATTGTGCAACAGTTCAGGTAGAGATAAGATACTATGAATTTCCCAAGAAATCCATGCTAAAACTGGAGCAATATGAGGCCTGGAAAGCAGTAAATCTTACGTAAAATTGTAAAGGATAACGTAATTGTGGAAGGTATTTCAATGTCACACTTCTTTGCATTTTTATGTAATACATGGTGAACAATAATTTTCAGGCCTACTCTTACAAAGTCCTAAAGGATAGATAGGTGCAGTAACAAAACTTTTAACAGTGTAACTGAAGGAATGGCTGTAAGGCCAGTGAACAGGACAGCAAGAAAGTTCAACCAATCTCGGCTTCAACCTCTGGCAACCATTTCAAAGGGTTTCATGGAGCAGAGTGCCCACAAGCCGATGAAATGAGACCCTTCATGTGCCATTTACTGCACTTGACTGGGAAGAATTACCAGCTTTTCAAAAACACATCCCCGACCTCTCTCTTATCTTCTAAACGACTCCAGTGCTACCAGCTTCAGCACTCTGTGCTGCAAGCGCTTTCATAGTCATCAATCAAATGAAAACCCTTTCCCCTATGCACACACTGGGCTTGAAACCATTACGGGCTGGCTCTGCTCCCACAGCCAGCTGGAGACAGAGGTGCTTCAAATGCATTCGACAGGAAAGGAAATAAAACCCCCACCTTTGCTGGCTTTTAATTAAAAAAAATCTCAAGCCTCATTGGTCTCAGGAAAACACAGAGTTGGCTCATGTTTAAAGTGATAGTATGGAAATAAAATTAGTATTTTAACAAATTCCATTCCCAATGTTAGTAAGACCTTTAACAAAAAAGCTGTTCACCATAAAAATAAGACTTTTTGGTCATTGGAAGGCAGATATTTTGGACTCAAAAGAAGACTACTAAAAGAAGCTACTAATTGCCTCCTCTTTGGGATTTCTACCTATCCTTTCACAGACCTGCATTTCTTTGAAATCAATTCTAGGCCATTCCAGGGACAGTGAGCTCTGTTAGGCTGGATAAAAAGTAACAGATAGCAAAGCAATAGCACCAGATGGCAGAAAGAAGCAAGTGAGGAACTGAATGCCACTTACCCACATGGCAGATCATTTGCTGTGAACTACCATCACTGTTGTGATGGAAAAGGATAGATTCTTGTGAGTGGAAAATGAACTGGAATGGAGACAAGATTCCTTGGTTTGGGTGCAAATGGTGATTATAGTAATTTTTCTGTAGTGTCCCAAAGAGCAGAAATTAAATATGTGACAAGTCTCAGGCCTCTCTTGTCCTTGGTGAACTTACATGCGGGTTTCAAATACCCTAGCCTAACTAGTAGTCTCATTATCAGAATGAGCTGAGAAGCCAAAAATTGAATGAACATCCTTCAGGTCCCCAGACGATGACAAAGGACTTAAAGGTTCGTGGGTTTTTTTCATCAACCTAAAGGTAAGGAAACATAATTACAAGCTCCTCTTGTTAACGCTGAGTTCTAGTCTATGGATGTCTGATCCTCATGGCCTCTGCTGGAGAAAAAATTCTTAATCAAAGAGCAGCAGCAAGTTACCTGATATGATCCACTCTTGGGAAAGACTCAGGCCTAAGCAAACAGTAGATCCTTATCAGCATCAACCTTTTCTTTTTTTCTTTTTTTTTTTAATTTTAGCAAGTTGTAACAGCTTTTTTCTAAGATATACTCTTGTTTTATAGCAGACATGTTCTTCCAGCATTAATAAAATGACAGCTTCCAATGAACAGTGCATAGAAGACTTACAGTATTGGACAAGGCTGAGAAATGCTGGCTTTCATGGTGTTCAAAGTGAGGAAAGTTTGTCACTTTGGCAGAATATTAGCTGAGGGAAAGAAAAATGTGTGAAGGCAGTTAAATAAGGTTACACAGGTGCTGCTACTTCAGACTGTGGAAAAAAAAAATAAATTATAATACATGTGAAAGAAAATAATCTCCCTAACATTTGAGTGTTCTTACTGCAGGGATAAAACCACAAGTTTACTTTAGGAGTGCTGCCCTCCTTTAACTCGCCAAACATCACACTGACATTCTTTAGTGACTTGTTGTTTGGAGAGATGGCTATATGCAAAACTGAGGTCTACACACTTCTTAGAACTAGAAACTATTTGAGTATGTTCTGGTAAACTTTGAGATGCAATTAAGCCAAAGACAATTTTACATGCTAATGGAACTCCATCTCATGATAAATGTTATAGTCTCTTAAGACAATTTTATCATTTAGGCCACTCCTTACTCCTCACAAATCAAGAGATAGTTTCCAGTTTTAGGGAGGAAATGAGAAGGGCTTAAATGCTGCCAATATCAAAACAGAGCATTTTCAGAACAGCCAGAGTTTTGAAGCAAGATCTCTGATTGCTAGGAATAGGTCAAACTCAAATTACATTCACAAGCACTCCAAAAGTTTAAAGAAACTTAGGGAGAGGAAGTAAAAAGATGTCCTTACCATGAACTCGTTTGTACTGAAGAAATAGATAAAATTTTCCCCAAGAGATCATTAAAATTTAAATTGTTATTTAGGCAGAATTCTTGCCTTGTAGTTCAGCAAAGTCCCCCTTGCTCTGGACAGAATTACTGAACTGCTTTCTTCAAAGGACTGATAAATGAGATGCCCTTAATGTCTTCACAGAATAGACATCAGCATTGGAACTTGTTGCCATACATGGCACTTTCCCCCCAAATTTACTGAGTTTCAGTTGTATTAAGGCATCAAATCCTAGAGCCAAAATATCAGGTTTTGGTTTAGTGTTGTCAAACACTTATTAATTTAAAATGTCAAATTGCATTCCATCAGAGAAAAACACTGGTATTTTTAGAGTTTGGGTAGCTTTAGATCTAAGGTGTACACTTTTAACTGCATGCACAAATAGGAAGCACACTGTTCTTTCTAAAAGTAAGAGGGAAATGAAGCAAGTATCTTGTCAGCCAAGTGCTATGCAACAGTGAAATATAGCAAGATTCAAAACCCTCAGCATATAATTAAGGTCTGGAGAGCTCCTTTAAGCTATTTCTTCCTACATGGATCTCCTCTTAGGCCACACCAATTTTAAACCTCATCGTGGCTATTACTTCCACAGTTTTCTGCTTCAACAGGTTCCCAGCTCATCACTGCCATGATTCTAGTGCTCGCTGCTTTCCATTCCGGTTCCTTCAAGATGCCCAGTCAGGTACTGTGAAACGGGGGACACATTAATTTCTTGCATCCAATATTGCCTTACTGACTCAACAGTTCTTAAAGGTAAGGAAAAGGAATTTCAAAAGAAAATGGACTCAACCTTGTGCTGGAGCACACCTAGAATATGACTATCTGTGGTAAATTTTTATGTGAAAATAAAAGTCCTTTCCCTTTTTTTCTCCTAACACCCCACTCATCAATAATGTGCAATCCGTGCCCAAAAATGGAGGCCACAGAGCTTCCTAGAAAAGGAGAATTGCTTTCCATCAGTTGTAAAACAACCACTTTCTTCATAACTCAGTTCAAACTTTTTGAAGAAACTTTCTATCAAATCCATTCAGAAACAAGTCCCTTATATTAGCCTTTTTGGCTCAAATGCTGTGGTAAATTATAATTAGATGAAAACAGGATATTATAATGGAGGTATTAGACAACTGCAACAGTCACGGGGTGACTACCTCTGCCTGTCAATCAATAATAAGGTGAGGGCAATTACAAATGTCCAAATGACCAAAAACATCCAAAAATGAGCTTAAACTCCTCAACAGATTACTTAGGACACATTGATACACCCAGATGCTTCCTGCTCCCCAGATAATAGGGGCAATTCCATGCCTATCTCTGCACTAGTCTAAATCCATATACTTCCTGTGAAGGTCACTGGCTGGGCTTTCATGTGTCTGCAACTTTGTTGTAGATGCTTTCTGGTATTGCAGGTGTAGGGGTGCGTGCTTCTGTGCTTACAAACACAGCCATCTATTAACTCCTTATCACCCTCCTTTGCCAGGGATTACTCAATAGATACTGAAAACATAGGGAAAACAAACCAGGATTGCATGATCAAAGTTTTTTATTCTGTTCTGCCTGTAAATTAGTGTTGCTCAAAAATAAAAAGCCCTAAGAATGCTGAGATCTAACTACAAAACACGAGGATAAGCAGCAACACAAGCTTCCCCACTGTCTGATGCTGCATGGTCACTCAGGCAGAGGAAGGCTAAGGACAGGAATGATGTACTGCCTCTGACCATTCATTCTGGGACTTCTCTGCTGACATCAGTGACAAAGGTTTCAGGTGGTTTTCCCTAGTTAACCTCACGTTGGACCACTGACTCTTAGCAGAAAGACCAAAGATGAGAAGAAGGAGTATAGTTCTAGGTCCCACCCTAGATGTGTATGCTGCTCTGCAGTCCAGTATGTCAACATGGAGTAAGGATCCCTTATGGAGGGAATCAAGGTGATCAACTGCTCTCTGCTGGGAGGGAGAAGAAACAGACTACAGCAAAGAGAATTCTAACCCCTGCTCTTGCTAGAGACTTCCAAAAGGCAAATGCCTTTGAACTGTTAGTGACTTAGAGACAAAGTAGGCCCAATCTTATAGAGCAAAATATCTAAGTCTGAAGACTTACACTATCCTACTGAAACTGAACTCATCATGGTGTTAGAGAGCCTAAACAGCAATTAAGTTAGGACACTCTTTTCAGTGGTTTTAAGAATACATATTAGTACATTCTTATGGAAAGTCCTGGCTGCATGGAGAATTCATTTGTAAGTCAGCTGTGAAACATAGGCTACCAAATTCAGAAACTGTCCTGGAAAAAGCACCAGCCAGAGCTGTCTTATGTAATGGGAAAGCTTAGAGGAACTGATGAACGATTATCTAAAGATGCCATTCCATGGCACCTTCAACCAGTCTCAGCTGAGTGGCCTAAAAAAATTCCCCTGGATTGTTTTTCAGCCAGTTTAAGCCAGTTCATGCAACTATTCAGGTCAGGAAAGTGCCAGTGCCAGAGCAAGAGAAGGAGAGGGAGCTGGGACCTGAATGAGTAGGAGCACAGCAGACTGAGCAGTTTAAATTGCTATGGAGCTGAACCATGAAACTATTTCATCCTTTTTAGTTGCTACTGAATGTAGCACATGAGCTCCTACATGTTCACTTCTTAATTCTAAAGCACTTTTTCAGATATTTACAAAAGATCTTCCCTGATTATCACAGAGGTAACTGGACACTGCAGCACTTCCACTGAAGGCACTGGAAAGAAAACAGGCTGCTTTCAGTCAACAATGGCAAACCAAGCAAGGAGTGAAACTGAAAAGCAGCTGTGCAGAGATATCCTACAATTAGAATTACAGACAGTAAAGAAACCCTGAAGAGAAATGGCAAGTGAAGCCATTGGATTTTGAACTGAAACTTGCTCTCTTGAATATTCTGCACTAACTGGGAAATGGAAACGATTTACAGGAGGCAAATCTCCTGATGTCTGACAGCTTGAATGTAGTGGATGGAAGTGGCACAGTAGTGGATAGAAGTCGATGCTCCTTGACTCGTAAATTAAATCAACTGTGAAGTCTTTAATAAAGGGTAAAGTGTGAATAAGCTGGTTGAAGGAACCCTATATTGTGTGGAAATTAGCTGATGGGGAGATGCTCACTCTGCGTACAGCTGTCCTAGTCTGAGAGACTGCTGCCCTCCAGCTGCCTCTATCTGCCACCCCGCTCAGGGCTGCTGTCTCCCCAGCAGCTGGCAGAGCCGCCGGGGTGAGCGCTTCCAGCCAGGATTCCTCACACCAATTTAAATGAGTGGTTTGAGCTAATGAACCTTTACCCTACACCCCAAAATGTACTGGGGAGTGTACACACAAACCCTGTCCATGGCTGAGCAGTTGGCAGTGGCCAACAGAGGACTGTGGTAAGTAACTAAGCTCAGCAACGCCTTCCAGCTGTGTCCGGAGGAAGGGGGCTGTCCATGGGTTTTGACTTCACTCTTGTTTACATAGGGAAATTACACTGCTTTAAGTAAATGCACAGTTTATATCCAATTTACCTAAACTATTGCAAACCCTTGTGTAAGCACTTAGTGAAATGCAGCTTGAACAGAGGAGGAACATGGGTGTGGCACAAGTTCCAGTAAACCTATTAAGCTTATTTAAATTAAACCAGTGGGAATTCCACGTATTAACAAATCTTTTGCAACTCCATAAGGGTAAATTCTCCCATTATGTCTATATCCATGCAGGAGTAAACATGTATGCAGTAGGACTAAATCACTTCAGAATTTGGCTCTCCACTAAGCCCAGACCAAGTTTTAGATTGTAACCAATCCTAAGCACCAAATCACAGCAAACCTCGTATTCCTTTACTATCACTCCCAGGGCAAACACACTACCCGAAATGTGGGGAATATGAAGTTTTCGGTCATTATGATCCCTGTACCTGTCTTCCTCAGGCTCAGGCTTTGAAAAGAAATGAGAAAGAGCCACGGTCTCGTAGTACATCAAAGACTAGAGACCTTGTAAATCTTAATATCCTGCCTGCTCCAGAGAATGGAGCAGAGCTGGGTTTGGGTATGGGGGAGGAGAAAGGAAGTGCTCATAGGCCTGAGTGCAACCAGCACATACAGTAGGTCTAATTCTTGTCCTATCGGCCTTGACGCAATGTGTCCTTTTCCTTCAGCTATTTCAGATAAACAGGAAAGGAACAGAAAAAAAAAAATCAGTGCTGGAAAAAATACAAGTCAGTTTGGAAAGAAAACGTTATTGTCAAATGTTCTAATGGCAATTTCAAACAATAGTGAGTACAGTATGTCATATGAAAAACAGGGCTATTGCTATGACAGTCAATCATACCAGAAACAGAAAAAAAGAGACTAAAAAAAAAATGGTGCTACAATAAGAATAGCTAGTGATTTGGAGCATTAAGCATTACAGCTTATGAGTAACAAAGCCTGAAGAGTGGTAATATACTTACACCCATTTTTCTGACAAGGAAGGCTCTTTACAGATAGTTAAAGTGGTTTGTTGTGGTTTGCAAACAATCCCTGAGTGTACCTAGGCTACTGCCTAGCAAAACCATGAACAGCACTACCTTCCTCTACCCATTAAACTATTCCAAGAAGTATTCTTTCATTAATGTCTTCATACGCAAAAACAGGTGAAAACTCGTTACACAGTAGGAGTAATCTGGTTTGGCACTCAATACTACTTCCAGAAGCCAAGTCAACTTTCTGGTGTAACTGTGGGACCATTAAAACCTCTGAAAGGGCTCAGTCTACAACTGAAGACTATAAAACATACTTTCACAATTATTTTTGTATCTCTGGTGCAGAAATCCCTAATGAAAATAGACATAGGTTATGACACCATACTGTCTCACTTAAAAAAATTCTGAATTTATAAATTTTGTTTATAAAAACACTGGACCTACTAAGCAAAATCATTACAGATAGGCATAGCTCCGTGTAAATCAGCGTAAACCCAGTGATGTGATGAAAAAATTTGACTCAAGCAAATCTCTTTTCGGTGGGTTTTTTTATCATTTGTAGTGTGGACATAAAAGGTCTGATGAGACACATTCATCTGTTTAGTTAATTTAATTTAATTTTACACCGTGCAGTATAATGCACTGTCATAACTACAAGAAATAGGGAAACTGGTCTCTTCAAAACATTTTGCAGATGCTAACTAATTATTCCAAGCATTTTCACAAAGCAGTTCAATATTACTAACTACTAGCTGAAACTGTTCACCAGTGTTATCTATTGTCCCTCAACAAGTCCAGAGCTGAGCAAACATTAGAATGGAGCTCCTAGTTTCCACCAACACCTTCTACTCATTAGACTATGCTTCTTACTCACATTCTTAAGGAGTTGGCTGGGAGTAAAAATTGATTACTATTTTTATCTCAGTTACCCATCAAATACCCCTTTATTCAGTGAATGGGCTGTATGGCATGGGCTTCTATTCCAGTTCTTAGAGAGTATCTTCATAACACAAAAAACACCCTTGTTAAAATTGCCCTTAAATGAGTCTCTTGAAGTTTTGTGGATGGACTGGACAATGCTGACAATACTCTCCTTTGACCCCACCTTAGTTGTTCTGTGGAAGGGACTGTAACACGTTATTAAAGCTAAGAGAAGACAGATGCTCTGAAAGACACATCTGGAGGACGCGGAGTTGCTGATGCAGGGTTTGCCTGGTCAGGTGAGGTGGTTTCAGCTCTCCACTCATTCAGTCCCTGCACACCCTGTGATGCTGTACATGACTCAGTCGTGCTCTGCCACTGCCTGGGGTTGTTTTGTTCATCCACCTGTTCAAAAGTCAAGAGTCAATCAACATTTTCACCTTCCTCATGCTTCACTATAATACAACTTCTGATGGAATTCTTGACTCTTCCCATACAGCAGGACATGATAGTTGACTTTCTCTACTGCTGTCTCCTGCTGACATTTTTCTCTTGTACTTCTTGCTCTGCTTTTTCTCTCTTTCCTTAAAGCCAGTTGACAGGACTATCTTTTTGGGCTGTGCCTTTTGGCTGCAGGAGTATTGAACCATATTCCTAAGAAGAAGCCTTGACTTCTGAAATGCAGGTTGAATAAGTTAGCACTTCTGTGAACTAAGTATTCTCCTTTTATAATATTTTAAAAAGAGAACTGATTGACAAAAGAACAAAACACCAGAAAGGTTTATAAGTCCTAACAGAAACCATCTGCTTGAACATAAAGCTGAGAATGTATTGGTATTTTTAATTCAGGCTCAGGAGAGCTGGGAAAAAGAACACCAGTCTGCAGGCTGTTACTCAGACTTATCTTTCTATTAATGAAACAGTTTTTGCAAGAGAAGTGTTACAATATCCTTAAAAAAACAAACAAAAAATACTTTCAGAAAACCCCAGCATACTCTTTTATGAAGCTGAACATTTCCCTCTCACACTCCAAAGAAAAAGGACATGCTGCAACTCCACACAAAATACTGCTTGCCATTATAAATCAGAAGGAACAGAAACAAAGACCTGATTCTGTAGTTGTTCTCTATTAAGAATTTTTAACTAAAGTTGTTTATTAAAATATCCAACACTGATATTCTACAAAAAACACAACCCAACGAAACTCAAGCCTGTGAATTTTGACCATTATGGGAATTTTTGCTTCTCCTCTCTTGAAAATAACATGACCCATGGCCTATTTTTCAAGCCAGATTTCAATCCTCTCCAGCCAGCTGTCAGGAAACCACAGAAGGTGCTTGAAAGAGCACAAGAAATGGCTGGTTCTAATCTGAAGGGGAAAAAAAGTTAAGGAACAAGGCAGCTACTTGTGGCAGAATGTTATTTTTTCTTCAGTCTCTGCCTGCATATTTTCCCAACATGTGTACTCTGTTACCCCATCACTTCCCTCTTTTCCTTGGGTAAATATCTCTGCTTTGGAATAAAAGAAGGCCCAGGGGTGCTACTTGTAAGGACTACACTCGCCTTGATATGTTGTTTTTGAACTGAACACATACAATGGACACATTTCAAACTTGGACCTTTGCCATCATACATGTTGCTTTTAGTTTAACCTTCTCAGATGATGGGGGGAGGTTGGAGGTAAGGAAGAGGCTGAAAATGGGGTCATACACTCTATCCTTTACCAGATGTGGGATCTCGTGGTAGCCAAGTGTGATAGCCCACACAAACCCCTCTAAGCACACAACATAATGGAGAGAGAGGAATGCAAATTGACCCTCTCCAAGTGCCAGTTCTTTGCAAAATCAAATACAGTGGGTGACTAGGTCGTACCTTTGCCATCCAGCTGCTTAGATAAAAAAAGGGTAGTGTGAATAATACTTTATTTTTAAAAAGAAATACCTGTGTACAACTTCTATGTGAGTAGAACTAAAAGGAGAAAAGGAGATTTCTCCCCATTTTCACCCTGTAAACTGCATGCCCTGTTAAATGACTGTGTTTCATGTATGTGATTTAACATGCTATTTGGAACTCAACAGATGGACTGAACTAGATTAGACATCTGTTCTGGAGAAGAATTAGATACAGAATTGGGACCTAGGAAATTCTGGGTTAAACTGGCTCAAAGGCTACCCTACACTAAAATACTAACCCAGTTAAGGACACTGGGTAAGACACACTTTTCACCACCCTTCTCATGGATCAAATGACAGTGCAGCAACAGGCAGGAGAAGGACAAGAGCTGGCAATGGGCTCACTCTGTTACATGTGTAACTCATGGCAAGTTAATTCCAAGTGGCATGTGACTGAAGCCTGAAGCCCTGAAAGCTGCCATGTGTGCTAAGCAACCTGGAGATGGGAAGAGCTGCCAGTGGGGATGAGGATAGTGCTGCAGCAAAACTAATTTGGGAACAAAAGGAAGTATTGAATAGTTTCTGGAAGGTGCTAGGAAGGTCAGAAATAGTTGAGAATTCTCAGTACTACACAGTATTGAGTCCAGCTCTGCGAAGCATTCTTGAATATGTATTTTACATACATGTACTCACTTAATTTGATAATATACCCAACCTAATTTGATCTCAAACCTGGCAACAGGTCACCTGAAGAATCATGGTTAAAGGCTTGGTCTGTACAAATCATCTCCCCCTCCCTGATCTCTCCAATTATCCTAATCTGATCGCTTCTTCATCTTCCAAAAATAATACATCTAGTAAGGTCTTACTTTCCCATCATGGTATTGTAACTTCTTTCCCAGATCATCCCTTTATAGTGAATTCTTTTCTCCTTGATGCTCCTTACATACTTCACTAACTCAACATATAATTTCCCTCCCTACTTACTCACTTCCCATGGGGTTATCCCATCTTTAGCTCTACAGCTCTGAGGAGTAACCAGCCACTTGTACAGAGCACAGATAAATCAGAAACCTTATGGCTGCACATGTGGGTACCTTTCCCTTTCTCCTGGCAAGTGCCATTCAAAGAACCATTTCTCTCTCTAAACCAGCAAGTAATTTGCCAGCATGCAAATGAAAAGATTGGGCAGATGATATTTAACTTTGTATTTACATCTTATGAGTGTGCTTCCATAGCCTTGGTATTAGATATCTGTAACTTTGATACCCACTAAAGATCCTTGAAAACTATGGTGGCATACTGTAATTCTCATGTCACATGTTATACTCCTTTTTCCAACAATGTACCTTGTCTAGAGTACAAAGAGTGACAGATAGTCAAGTGAGGTGTTGTAAGAAAAATGCTATAAATGGGCATATACTGGAGCAATCACTAGCATGTGTTATGTGTAGAGATTGAGCCAGTCTCTTGGATAGCCCTGAGACAAGAGGAATTAAAATCATCTTTATCATGTGTGTTTTACAGTGTAGAGGGACTTAGCAGACATATTCTAAATCTAGGTTTTTTGTATCAAAACAGACGCAAAAATAGAAAACCCAGTCACTGTTCAGTTGTTTGAGAAATTATTGTTTTTCTTACTGCTCCGTCAAAAAAATACAGGAATGAAAATAGCCCATAACTGGGAGTCTATCAGGCTTTAGAGCATTTTACAGCCTAGAACCCTGGAAGTCCGAAATAGCTCCACAACGAAAAATATTTTCCAGAAGTTGTGGATTTTTTTATATATACCCAACCTATCTGTGAAAACTCCAAGAGAGTTTCTGAATACAATAAACTTAAAATTTCTTTAGCTCCTTTACTAACCAACTGAACTTAAGTTTGTGTCAGGTTTTCATCTGCTAAGATGCAAACAACTCTGGAGCAAAACACAGCAGTACATTGTAGGAGCCAAGCAGTGTTACACAGTGGCAAAAAACATATATAGAAATCTAATAACATTACAGGAGGAGAATTTAGGTCCCACATAAGGTTAAGGAACATCAGATACTCTTTGGCATGGAAGGGCTAACAGGGTTTTTACCTACAGTATATGTGCTATCTTGCCAGTGATACAGGAGCCAGTTCTGTGCTGTGACAAATGGCTTTTCTCAGTCTAGTGAAGCAGAAGTCTTCTGTCCCGCTGAGTACTCTTGGGAAAAGAAAGGAGTTACCACGGAAGGGCACAGAAAGCTGCTCAGAACATGGGAAATTCAATCAGTATCCCTGGGACAGCTGGCATCCTCTGGCACACACTGGACAGCTTATCAGGTGAAGTGACAGAAGCCCCAAAGCTCCATTTCAGATGTTGCTGCTGCTCAGCCCAGAAGTTGGGTAGCAGTCCTCACGAGGCTAACTCTGCAGTGGAAAACTTAATCTAAAAGGATACGTAAGAAATGAAAAGGTGTAGGAACTGCCAAATCACTAAACCTTGTAACATGATACTAGCAATGGTACGTGTGCAAGAAAATAGGGCAACACCACAGACAGCTAAAAAAAGGTGTTGTCATGACCTGGTAACTTCAGATAAAATGATGCAGGCCCTGCTGCTGTATGCCCTGTAAAGAAAGAGGGGGCTCACATATGCAACTCTTCACCAGCTCCTTTCTCACTTTTACAGTTTTGACTCGAGTAACATCACCCTGTGAAGTGGCAGAACTCCAGAGTCACCTAATGAACCTCTGAAATCCACCACTGCTTAATAGGGAGCCAAGATTTCAAGACATTAAAGGTAAAATAATTTCCAGTAGGTCTCCTAAGAACATCTTAATGTGTCTGTACTGAGCGGTATTTTCACACCGTTCCCTTCCTCTCTCCTTTGACTGGATAAAGAGCTCAGAGGAGAAAAAAAAGTACCTATGAATACCGATGTGCAGGGAGCCCTCGTAAATTCACTTCCCGTCAGTCCAACAAATGAGCTCCCCCTGGGAAGTCATGAGAGAGAGCCTTCTCACAACAGCCTGATTATCAAAAGTCTGTTCTCCCGTGAAATACTCTAATCTCACAGGGACAAGTATAATAATAATATGAAAGTATCATAATAGATTGAGGACTGTAAATTACTTTTGTAACTTTGGATGTGAGGGGCACATTTCCGGCAGGTTGGTTCCCAGTGATGCTGTTTGCCTCTCTGTATCACTTGAGAATTACCCCAAGCATGAAAGATTCATGTGCTGTAAAAATTCAATTTCAGAACAGAAATGCAATTCTCCATATATCAGATTTCAGGCAGTCACTGCATCCATCATAATTTTAGCAAGCTGGCTTTATCACTGCCTTGTTCTCCTCAGAAATATAATGCATGTTACCTGTTACAGTCCACCCAGTATTTCAAAATTTTCTAGAAATAAGCTGCTCATTGATTTTGTTCTTCAGAGTTTGCCATAAGTCTACAGTACTTGAGTACTGATGGCATTTCTGTCAATTTCCAGATTTGCCTTTCACAGTTCTCTGTCTTGGATCTTTTCAATTTTTGCTGTTTTCAGATCCATCCACATTTTGCAGCTTTTTGGGTGTGAAAGCATCCTACATAATAATCTGAGGAGTTAGCTCCTGCTTTTGTTTTATTTCTTTCCAGTCTCCCTAGAGCTTCTGAGGCAGCACTTTTTCATGTCCATACAGAAAGATAACCTCACCTTTATCCTTCTCCTAACGCTAAAAAAGAGACTGCCTTTACAGCCACGTTTCATTTCAGTTGTATCGGTAAAACCCCAAACCCTGAGAAACCAGAATGAACTAGAGTAAATCAAACAGTGCTCTTACCACTTAGACCCGCCCTGCAACCCTTTCCAATCAGGGAATCTAAAATTACCATATTTACAGCATCTGCAGCAGAGCCAAGTACAAAACAAGATGAATAGCTGTGACGCACGAGGCAGAGTGTGGAAGTATGCAGCTGGGCCTGCAAACAATATAGGCACTCGGCGCTGAAGTCCATCTAATGCTTTTCACAGACCAGAGTGACTAAAGGGGGAAGGAGGGGGAGGGAGGAGAAGAGAAATTCCAGGAAGATGAGTGAAAACACAGCAGAAATCCCAGGCTGCTTCGCTAATGGGTAATTGAAATGACTCACAAAAGGTCTAGTAGGGAATTCAATTAATTAGGGATGTGACTGGGCAGAGAGGAGGAGGGAAAGAAAAGAATGCCGGTGATACAAGAAAATCACTCCTCTCCATTCACTTAGAAAAGGGTCTGGAAGAAAACCTCAAGGAGAGAAAAAGCCAAGTTTTTCAAGACAGGGCCTCTACCCCTTCTTATGCACAGAAAAGGACAAATAAGCACACCCCTTTTGCTTGTCCTCCTTCCCCCAGATTTCTAATGAAAAGGAAGAAACAAGAAATTTGATATATTAAATACATCAAGGCAACTGGTAAGAAGAAACTATGAGGACAAGACAGAAGAATGATGCAGAATAGATGAATGCAGTGCTGCTAATAGCACCCCCCCTTGTCATAACACCACTGCTTATTCCATGTGACAATGAGGGGAGGGAGATAGGAAGCAGTAGGAAGATGAGTAAATTAAAAATACGTGGGGATGTATGAAGGAAAAAATAAAATGCTGGAAAGGGAGAGTAGTAGGAATAGTAGCATGCAAGAGGACTGGAATTGACAAGAGCAGGGAGAGAAAAATGTAACATGAGTGGATGGAGGGAAGGTGAAGGGAAATGGCAAAGGTCATGGGTGAGAGAAGCAGGAGGGGGAAAACCTGAAAAGGAGAAGAACAGATGCAGGAGGGGTCAGGGAAAGAATGATAAGTTTCACAATCAGTCAGCAGTTAGGACTCACTTTGATGGGTACTTGAGAACAGCAATGTTGATTCAGCAACTATTTATTGACAAATACTACTTTTGACCAAGCCTCAGAGACTAAATATACACTAGTGCTAGTTTAGAAATCTTCAAGAATGTGTGACCTAAACTTTCCAGGCCCACAACTGGTCATTCCTGGAAGTGGAACAACAGGGAGAGATACAATGACCAGGAGCAAGTGCTCACTCACGGGATGGAAAGTGGGATCTGCAACCTTTGAGAATAAAGTTACCATAGCCTGAAACATAGCTCTTTTTAATTCTGACTCAGAGCTGTTATTGCCAGGCTGGCTGTTCAATAGCTTCACAAAGGAAACTCAGGGTCATTGTTTACCTTCGTGAATCATGAAGAGAGCTAACAAAAAGTACTTCTTAGGCCCTATGGGGTTCAGCACTGATTGCCCTCTGAAGGCTTAGATATGCTCTCACGCTCAAGGATCAAGATACTATCGCTGTGAAAGGTTGGCAAAGTTTGCAATATGCTGCATGTTTGGGCAATTAGCTGAGTATTTCTGTTCCCAAGGCTGTCAATCTGACATCTTAGCAAGAAAACATATAAATCAAACCATATACCTCTGCCAGTGAACTGATCATTAACGTCAGCTCCACAATCAAATAACTTTCAGAAAAGCAAAAGATTTTTTATAGGATTTATATTTTCTGTAGAGCAAAGAAGATACAACAGTGCCCAAGAAAACACTTTTTAGGCTGTTAAGACATACTGGACCAGAAGGAAAAATATACTATTTAGGTAACAAGAACCAGTATGAATGATACCAGTATCTTTATACTACTGTAAATACGCTAGTGTCTAGACACAGAGATTGCATTACTGTAACTAAATCCAGGCTTTCATAATGTTTTAAGTTACACTCATGCAAAAATGAGTATGCAGAAATCCCCTGCAGCTGATTCTGAATTGACCTTCCAACATGACACTAAGGATCATTATGCTGCTGCAGGAATAATTTTTCAGAAGAGGTATAAAGTGGAAATTCATATTTCAGTGGGCTGGTCTAAAAAAAAAGCCCCTAGAAATTTTGCAAAGACATTATTGTTGGTGTTCTGGGCAAATGTAAACATACTTCAACCAGCTAGGCTGGTATTTTCTATGGAAAAGGACTACAAACTGTGGGCATTCAATGCCTAGGTGCCTATGCAACAGTGTGATTGTCATACAAGGATTACAATACAGCTACAAAATGTCAGTTAAGTCGGGCAGCCCCAAAAGCAAATTCAAGCTGGGCAGCCAGAGCACCACTTGACACAATACTTTTACTGGCTTCAAAGCTCCATTCTTTCCAATTCTCTAATATGTCTCATGAAACAGACAGTGCAATGTGCTCCGAAGGTCCTCAGTTTCCAACCGGAGGATCTCCAAAATTTTCAGGGCCTTGATTTCGCTGCCAGTATAATTTTGTCTTTTTACTGAGTCTCCATCAAGTTAAATTCATGAAAACTGCAGGCTCGGTCAACACGTACCTCGAGGCTATCTGGATTCTGTTAAGCCAGGCTGACGCATTTTGTCCAGACCTCCCTCTCCTCTTCAAAACACTCAACAGAAAATAAAAAAAAAATCCCCTCTTTCGTACAGAATTAAAATAATTTAAATAAATTCTTTTTATCTCTCTAATTAAGTACCATCCTGTATTTAGTCAGTTGACAGCACCAAAGAATGATTTTTCTGTATTCCACAATGTCATCCCTCCTCCCTGGATCTATTCAAAGCCTCTTGTACATATTTAATCACTCATAGCCAGGCCTAGCTAATGAAATGCAGGGCCTTGCCCTGACCTGACCTTGCTATTTCTATTTTGGCTCAGCACATCCTCTGCTAGTTGGGTAAAAAAAAAGTTGTTTCTTTCTCTTGGTCTTAAAGGTCCTATTACTGGCAGGGGGTATGGTCAAGGACAAAGCTGAAAACAGAACAAATGACTGTGAACATTGCTTTGCAAAACTACTGCAAATCAAAAATGGACTGCAGCAACCTAAGTGCAAAGTTTTTTCCCTCTTTTTCTTTGGTTGGCAAACACCGGTGAGCACTATTCATCTACTGGGAATAGCTTATGGCTAGATAACTCTGTAAGAAAAATGGACTGCTCAAATTGTTTGCAGCAGTCATAAAGCACTGGTATTTGTTTTGGGCACTTACTGCAACTAAATATGTTGTTCTTGGTTTTCCCTATCTGTCCTTCCTATTTGCCAATATGGCAATTAAAAAATATATTTTCCCTTTCTGAGAGCTTGTAAAGAAGCGTGATCCCATTTATGAGCACTTAGGAATCCTGGATGTTAGGTTAGCCCTTTTGTCACATGATGTTGGTTGCCGGAATTTATCAGCATGCCAACAGAAGTCAGAAATGTTTCCAGTGTAAAACAGGACAACATTTACATGGTGATCCATGTGGACTTTTTAAGCTGCTTGTTTTCAAGTGGTTTGTGATTTTGTTGACCATTACTTTTGGTGGTCTGTTTGACATACTGGGTTGCTGGATGAACTATAAACCATATTTGAAGGCAGCAAGGGCAAGGGCCATCGTTTCATTCTTTGTGTGTACACACTGCCTTACATTGTGGAGCTCTGGATACTGAATAGGGGTCACAGATGCTATCACAAAACAACCAGTAACAGCACAAGGACCTTTAGGTACTCGGACTGTCAGAAAAATCAGGCTGAGCGGTTCAATTCACCATTGTTTCTCAATTGCCTCTCAATTGGAGGCACGTCAGAGAAAATGGTGCTGAATAGGACAAGATGCCTTAACTAGCTGCCCCAAACGAACACCCTACATCTCCATGGAGTACTCTCAGCATTAAAAGCTGCCTAAGGACCACGGATGTGGACCATATTTCTCATGGCCAGAAATCAGTTTAACATATTCCTGTTAGTCCTTCCTCATGTGCTGGAACAGACCTAAGAAGAGTTAGACTGGCACTTACAAGCCCAGTCTTTTCTCAGCTCAACTAAAAACAAACAGGTTCAAGTTGCAACCTTCAGATTAATTGAAGCAGTAGGACATTAGGCATTGCTTGAAGGAAAAAAATTATAAAATCACGTTTGCAATCACTAACGTCAAACAATATAGTTGTGTCATTTTCCTTCTAATACTGTTATTCAGGTTCTTTTTTAGTCTGGTTTTCTACACAGACAACACTTTTGCAACCCCATTTTGCACCCCACTAGCTTTTATCCCCATAATTCTTTCAACCAAGTATGACAAAGGACAGGGGTTCTCAAACATAAGTGAGGTTAAAGAAATTCAGTGAAAAGTGATGACCAAGTAGAGGAGAGAGCAACCGTAAATATCCCTGGCTGACTTATTATGTTACCCATTATTAGATTCCATGAAATTCACAAAGAGGACTTCTGAGTACCAACCACAGGAAAGACTTGTAGGTACAGTCACCCAACCACAACGTACAGATCTGTACCAAGCCACATTTTATTAGTTTTTACTACACTCATAGATTTGCCACAGTTTACAAAAAAACTTGAAGTGGCCTGTTTAATAGGAAAAAGTGGAAACATAAAGCTTTGTTGGGATTCTGCTATCAGTCTTTTCCACCACTGCAATGCAACACCAGCAGCTGAGGGTGTGCTGTCCTCACACAAGTGGCTTTACTACATTGTCCCACAAGGTTTAACACTGGAGCCAAATTGCTCTAACTGTGAATGGTTAACAGAAGCCATGGCCCCGTCTCTCTTTGCACGTCCTCCATCTCTCTTTCACCCAGCCTTACCTGATTTCCTTGCACTAGTGCTCATCTTACTCCACAAGAAATCAGTTCAGGCAGCAAAGGTGGCAAAAGGCTAACGCACAAGTACAAAGTGAACAGATTACTTAGCTCCCACAGACGACTCACCGAGGGGTTTGATGAGTACCAGAAGTGATGCAGAAGTTGGCCTTGGTTTGGACACCTGTTGACGACCAGGAGTTGAGAGATTAGCATTACTACAGCCTGAAACCCGGCTATGGTCTTTGGTGGGGGGTCACAGTCAAACATCTGCATCTGGTGACCCTCATTCAGAATGGTTCCTTGGGAAGACACAGCAGGCAGTGCCACTTTGAGCGAGAAACAAACCTTTGTGAAGATAAAGGCAAAGGCAACATTCAGCCACTTTTCTTTCCTCTCCAGACAGGATTCTGACCCACCTGGAAGCCCAGCCCCACTGCTGTTGTACAAAACAGAGCCAAACACTGCTGTGTAGAGCAAGCACATTCACACTGACAGTCCAAAGAATCTTTGGTTTCTTTGTGTTACAGTCTTCTGCAGGCATTTTGTTGTAATTTTACACTACAGACATCAAGAGCATTGAGGGCTGAATCTCCCTTGCTTATGCTGTTCCTGATGTTTGGCAGAGCTGGAGAATGCTACCTTGGGGTGCTCCTTCCCTCGGAGATCTGGCGGGATGTTGCAGTTAAGCCACATCCCCACAGCTTAAACCACAGAATGTAAAAACAGCTGTGAAATCCAACTGCCTGAGCTGCCTCGATGTTTGGCTGGCCTCTATGGGGCCAAATTTTTTTTGACTCAAAGTTAAAATATGATTTAGCATAATTCACGAGACTAGGCAAAAACATTTTTGGGAGGTTCATTCCAACCTACTTGTAACAAACAAATTTGGGCGACTACCTATACATGCCAGAAAAAATGTTTATCCAGCTTAGCCAAAATTGAGCAAAATAGATTTGTTGGCAGCATGGACAAAGCTTTAGGCTTTTTTTAAGGTCCCTTCCTAATTTCAGTTTTCCATTCCCCACCCTTTGGAGTTTCTTAGATGATTCTTTCTCCTGAATGGTTTTCAGTTTGGGCACTTATTTAATTTTTTAAGCCTTATGGTTCTTTTCTTTCCATTAGTCGTCTTTTGCATTTGTTTTCTTTCCATCCTTTCTCCTGGAAACACATTAAAAAACTTCCTATCTCTGTCATTCCTGCCTTTTCTTTGCCAAACTATTTTTCCCTGGCCAAAGATATTTTCTTTGATACCCCTTGATTAAACTTCCAATGTATTAAATGATTGGGAAACAGGAATCTTAACAGTTGCCTAAGACCACTGTTCCAAAAAAGAGAAGGATTCTTTTATTCACATGTGTCTAACTAAGGCGGATATTTATATATAGATACATATATGTTAATATTCTCAACAGTTCCTCAGAAACTAGTGCAGAGAAGATACATGTAAGGAAAAATGGACTTAAGTAGGACTTTTGAGCAAGACAACTTCAGAAAGAGAGGAAAACAGACAAATTCAATGGCTTAACAAGGAAAATTGGAGTCTATGATTTCCAGGCACACCTGTAGTTTCCTTCTGAAACTATAAACTTCATATATTTCCCATGCAATGGACCTCAAAACTCCAATTTTTTTAGAATTAACTGCTTGAACCATTTATAAGATGGCTCACACTCCCAAGAATCAACATGGAAATTCTCAGCATTCCAGTTAGAACTTTCTTAAATTTAATTTGAAATTTTAAAATTCTAAGTCAGTCTCCCACTGTTTACAGTAAGCACCAGATAGTTTTCTGTGCATTTCCAAGGCTACTCAGATTAACCTACAAAGGCCTGAGTATTTTCTGCTGGATATATTTCCTAACAAATGTCTCACTATCTCCAGAGACTTGAAATCACAGTGGTAACCAGCTATCCTGGGGATGACAAGAAGCAATTCTGCACAGGCGGTTGTTTAAGAGCCTCCCCAGTGGATTCTTCTAAGAGTTCGTACCTTGATGTTGTAGTAAGAGACTCCAACCACTCCCTCAGACTCACTTTTTGGAATACATGAGCACTTGAAATTAGTTAATGCCAAACTTTTCAAGGGCTGATTTTATCACTTTTTAATTGAAAGCATCTCACTAAAAAAATAACTGCCCGTGTTGAGGATGCAAAAGATTTGGGATGGATATGACAAGTCATTCAAGCAACACTAAGTGTTCAAATGATGCTTAAAAGCTCAAAATATAATGCTGTCCAAAAGAAGAGGAACTCTGCTTAGGCAGCCTTTATGCATACTTCCCAGTCACATCAGGACTGGCTCCCAGATACAAAATACGAGTGCATGCCATGCTAGTCACCTGTCAGTGTTTATCATTACTCATCACAGGCTTAGAAAATACAGTGAAAAGCCAAATTACAAGTAAAACCTTTTCATTCTTATGATCAGTTGATCAACAGTTCAAGAAAGAAGACTTTGTTTTGTTTTGATTTTTAGGAGTACCATTGGAATCGCTGATAGCATCTTCAGCAACTGCAACACTGTTGTGGAGACATGTATCCATAGTGGCTCTTGGCAGGTTCAGACAAGAAACAGGAACACTGATATCACTTTGTTGCTGCATATGTTACTGTGAGACCCAAGTCCTTGCTGGGTCAGAAATCACATGGTGTATTAAGGGCTTAAGATTCATAGTGGAGATTTAAACTCCTGTTTTGACCATAAGCCATGAATGGGAATGGGCTACAGAAAAAATTAGTTTGATGATTCTGGGCCATGGAGTAATAGAACTTCTTAATCAAGGAAAAAAAAATAATTAATTTAAGTGATAGATGTGCTTTTAACATCCTTGTCAAGCAAGTCACATAATTTCCTTGATTCAGGAATCTGACAAAAAATGACAATATTAGGCATTTTATATTAGAGGAGAGTCTTTGCAGGGGTCTTTGTATTCCATTCATGTTGACAACTTTTATATTAAAAGGCCAGGTATAATCTGCTCCATTAAAGAATTGAATGAAATAACTCCCTCCTGGCTGATTAGCAGTCCTTTTTTCTTTTTTCTGATGTAGTCCAGATCTTCATGTAAACGGACTATTAGGTGACAACTCTGATGTCCATTACCATTACCTGAAAACTTCAACATGTTTTCATCTCTGTACAGCTAATACAAACATTTTTTTCCACTGGGAATAAAAATTAGTAAATACAAAAGTAATGTCCAAACCAATCCCCAGCCTTCAGAAAACTACACAACATGCAGATGACCTCCTATACTCAGGTAATATATTTCTCTAGATGATAGATGAGGAGAGATTTCATATGTAGGGATGTAGGGATGTAATTTTAACATCAAATACATTCCAACCCCCTTATCTAATCTAACGAGCCATTTAACAGTTTATCTATCAGATCAAGTCTTTGAATCAGCTTTGTGCCATGGAAGTAAAAGATGCCTAATATTTAATAATCATCTTTTTGACAAAGGTGAACTTGATCAGTAATAGAGATTGTTTCCAATCAATGATCTTCAAAAGATCTCTTCCATTTCTTTCCAGATGACCATACAAAACATCACAGTACATAAAATACCTTGGTCTAATCCACTGCCACTTATTTTCCTCTTTGTCATTATTTCTTAAGCTTTATGAAGTACTTTTGCAAATGTTTTGGGCCTAGAGAAAACATGCTTTTGCTTTCATACGGGAACTGTAAGCACTGTCATCCCTTCACTGCCAGAAGACACACATGCACACAGCTGGCACATTTTTCTTCTAATCACAAAAGTAAAGAAAAAAAAATCACAGCTGCAATATGAATAGCAACTATATTCTGGTTCATGTCTGGTTACACTCAGGTGAACACTGATAAGCCATGTGTGAGGTTCTCATACATAGCTCTGGCACTGCAACACCAATCCTAACATGCCTGCAGGCTCTTTTTAACATTGCCATACAACCCAATCCTGAACAGCTTCTTGCTGATCCAGTCCTCTCCAGTGGAGGTTTATTAGAGTTGGCCATATTTGGTCTTTGTTTTTATAGAAAAATAAATATATGAGCCTTCATCTTCCCTCAGAATCTGAGACTTCAGATAGACAGGTAGGCCAAACACTGCAGCAATGCTTCCTCCAAATGACAATTTTCAGACATCATTCCTGAATGTTTACAGAATACATGATGAAAAAAATCTGTCCTAGTTAAGCTGGTGCGTGTGTCCTTCCAAATGCTGAACAAGTGTTCCAACAATATATATAAAAAATCAAATTAAATTACCGTGTTAAAAAAAACTTTCTATATCAAGCAAATGTGTCCCAGATTAAAGCAGTGAGCTCTAAAACCACCATCTAGGCCATCTTAGGTTGTACACAACCTGCCTGATTTTTGGCTGATCCGTATTGCATTTCTAGCGTGGGGAAATTGCTGTGGAAGGAACCCTGGTGCCATTTTTCAAGAGCAGACAAGGCTTGCCCTTAATGCAATAATGCTGAGGCAAATTCCATTATGTTCCCTTCCAGCAGTCTTAGTACAGCAGTTCTTCACTTCTCACTACACTCAGTGTTTATGGAAAGTCACTGAATACCTTGAAGAAGCAGGTGTTTCACCTACCCATAGCACTCGCCCCCAAGTGTGCAGCATTCCTAGCACAAAATGGAACACTGGGGACCAGCCTGCTGTGGCATTCACAGCAGGGCTTCACAGCACGCTCGGTTACTGCATGCCCAGCACAAGGTACCACGAAGAAACAGTTTAGCAAGAAACACTGAAGAACACTAAGCAAATGGCATGGTATCTTTGGACCGCTGCCAAAGTGTCAGGTCTTCGTAATACAAAGTAATATGCAAAAATAGAGCTTAACATAAACAGGAGGAATGGAAAAGCATTGCCAGACATTAATGATGTTAGCATTAATGAATGCTAACTTTCCTAGCTTGGGAAAATTCATTCATCACTACAAAGGCATTGCTTTGTAGCTTGATTCAACAGCAGAGAAGGATGCCTATAGAATTCCTTATAGGTAGTAAGAATTTTATAGGTTCCTTCTATAAAAAAAGTAATTTTTTAAACATACCAGGTTCCAGTCTAATGTGCAATCCTGTGAATGTCTAATCAGGTTTGCTTTCTTCCTCTTCTCCCTTTCAAATTCTGGTCTCCTGGACAACCACACAGCAACAGAAGAAATTTCCAGTAGATCAGGACATTTTTGCAATTACTTAAGCTGGTTTAAATGACATTATGGTAACATTACCACATATAATAATCAGCTACAGGAAAAAAGCTTTGGCCTACATGATCAATACTCTTTCAAAAAGAATGAGGGAGATTGCTGCCTTTAAATGTCATCACTGTACACACATGTTTTAACTTTCCCCTCCCTGGCCTGAGAGGGACTATATGAGATAAAGGGGCATGGCAGAGCAGAGTTGTGCTGTGAGATCTCATTCTTCCTTTAGGGTAATTAGGCTGCACCATGGTCTGTAACTCAGTTTCTGTGTTCAGAGCTTACAAGGGAAACACACAAAGCAAGAAACTGACAGCACTGGGAATGCTATGCTATGCAACTCCTGACGTGTAAGTCGAATTGAATTATATAGCTAGAATTGCAAACACTCAAAGGTCCCCCAAACCCAGGGTTCACTCTTCTTACAGTACACATTAATGACTAAAGAAAGCAGCTGCCTTTCCAACGTGCCACCATGGGCCAAAATAAGCTGCCCATCCCAATGTGAGTGACCAAACTCAAGCACTTTGCCTCTGTTCCAGGCCCCTGTAACGTGAGCAGTCTATGAGGGGATGGGGCACCATGCTGGATACCGCACTCAAAATGCCTGTCCTCTCCTTCTGGCACAGAGAGCACCACTGTTCCTTTTTAAAAATCCCCTGCTCTTAGCAAGGTTTATTTTTCTAACTGGTTCCCAGAAATCTCTTGGGCGTTCCAAGCCCAGAAAAGTAATTACGGCATTACTTTGGCCACAGACACAATATCAACCTTGTTAGACTTGGCCTGTGGAGAGAGCCAAACACCTGCTGCTGCAACATTTATTTGATAAGCTTCACGGTTCACTAACATAAACCTGATCCTGCTGACCTGCAGGAGGATGAAAAGGAGTCAGGGGGAAAGGGTGGAGCAGGTAGGCAATCTCACGGCCCTCTGGCCCAGCAGCTTACAGCCCTCTCTCCCTGCAAGCTCCCATTTCTCTTTGCTTTCTTGTTTCCTGGTGAGAGCTTCAGAGAATTGGTTTTCCCCCTGCAGTCATGCAGGCAGATGTGGCCAGGGCTAGGATTCCCATGCCTTATGACGGATTAACTGACAAGTGCGGGATCAATACGGGAATTGTTCTAGCTCTGGCTGCATCTGTAGGCTTCCAAAGCAGACAGAATAGCTGCACACACTCTCGTTGGCATGGTGGTGTCTGCACTGAAAGGCTGGCTTAATACCAAAGTCCATTAGATATCAGCAAGGAGGGAGGGGAAGAAGGGCTGCAAATCAGTCAAATCAGTAGATAAAAGGTTGGGGAGAAAATCAGATATAGAAATAGAAACCTGATTTTTATTCTTCAAATGACATAGTTTTCTTGTCTTTTCTTGTCTAGAAAAAAAAAAGAAAAAAAAAAAAGAAATGGGAGTGAGGGGAAATAAATAAGGTTTTATCCCAAACAGAACCATCTCTTCCAGCTAATACTGCCAAACAATATCTGAGGAAAAAAACACATGAAAGGGGACTTAGCAGGAAGGAGAAAACCACCTTCCCAACTATGGTGCTCAGTATCAGGAAAGAAGCTTATTCTTGTCTGCTTCTCAGTCTCATCTTTTTCTAGGCAGACGAAATAAAAATCAGACAATCTAGAACTAGTAAAGGACATTTCCATGTATTTGCTACTTGTCACTTACCTGGAAAGGTTTGACCTCAGGACAGTATGTTTTCTAGTGCACTTTGTTTATCATTCTTTACCTGAATGACACCTCTGTTAGTGTATGTTGATAGTTTATCTTGGAGATATACAGTGTGATTCACCCTCTTGGGAGACAGTGAGAAGTAGATGAATCATTGTGGATTACATCAGAGCCAGACCAAACTTTTATATGAAACTTGGTAAAAATCTGAAGACTAATCCTCTGAACAAATGTGAAACTGTCTACATGAGCATCTTCTATCTTATTTCACCTTCTTCCGCTGGCTCAGAACTTCAGGAAATTTCATCCCGATGGATAAAAAAACATGCAAAAATTCAAATAATATGCCACAAAACATCTTCTGGATAGATCCAATCCAAATCAAAGCAAAAACCTCAAAAGAAAACTTCTCTTGTGGAACCTCAAGCACAGTTTTGCAGTTATGTGAAATTCAGGTAACAAATGAAAAACAAAGTTTTGGACTAGCACCAACATTCTACTTTTGTATTCACCCTTCACAGGGTGAAGCTACAGGACTCATAGCATCAAAGCAAAATGCTAACTAGACTCAGAAAACCAGCATGACTGGAATCTCAAAGATCTACTTAACAAAGACAACTGTTCTTCAATTTCTGCTTTTATTGACTAGACAGCTTCTCTCTGAACAGTATGAGACAGATTTTTTAGAAATAGTAATTAAGGAAGGGAAACAAATAATCTGATATTATTAGAATACTTTTGTGGGAAGTGCTGCAAGAAAGAAGAGAGAAAGTGTAAGAGAATTTGACCTACACTGGGAAGTCTATATTGCTTAGAAGTTTGAGTGTACCAAAGATCCATAAAGTACGTGCTGCCTAGCACAAAAATCTTGAAAGCAATGTACAATACATCCAACTCCTGGAAAATGCACCAGACTGAGCAGTCTTAGTTTTGTTAAAAGCTGCTGATGACCAAGGCAAATAACTTCATTCTTCCTCCACCATTTTGCTTTAGTCTGTATGCCAGTGTTCCCCAACACACTAAAAGCAAAATGAAAGAACTCCAAATGCATTGTTCACCCACCAGGCAGAAGTGATAAGGAAGAACTCATGGCCTGTTCCTCTACAGCTGCTAGAGAAACCAGCAGCAAAACTCCCAAACTAAGAACAATTTTATTTCTTGGAGCTCTCTAAACAATAAAGCCATCTCATTTCAGAAACTATTAAAAAGCATCCCAGGCAAAGTATGGCAATGACTAGAAACATCCTCCGAATAGAATTTCTGTAAAACCCCTACCATACTACAGGAGGCTTGTCTATATTATTCTGCCTTTTATCCTTAAGCCTTAGTTTCAGACTGTGAGCACATGTACACCCTGTACAGCAGCTTCTGCCCATAGCTTCCCCAGAGCATCACAGATGCAGAAGCTCCCCAAAGAATATATGTTTCATGGTAAAATACTGGTAGACTGTTACACTAGCAGGAATAGTTTTAAAGAAAGTTGAACAGCTTGACAGCAGCCCGGGTGAACTACTCCTGGTTATCTGAGAAGTGGAAACCAAGGAGCTTGACCTGACACATCAGCAGAGTACTCTGAAACCACCCTAAGTTTGGAGCACAGCAGGGCAAATGAGAAACAACATTGACAGCCACACAGCACACACAGAGCATCCCCAAGAGAGCAGCTCTATGCTTACAATGAACACTGCAGCCAAAAGGAACCAAAATCATACAACAGCTTCTTAAAATAAATCCTCCCAGCGGGCCCTGCTTCCTGTCCTGTCAGAGCCACCAGAGCAGAGGAGTGAAACTTAGTCTGAGTCACGTAAGTGCACGTGTGCTCAGTGAGCGAGAGCACTGAGCTCTGGGTGCCTTGGCACGTGTGGCTGCCCACACGCTTGTGCAGCCAGCTACAGGACCCTGAGAAGGACATCAAAGCAGGGTGTCTCTCGCTCTCTCAACTTTCTTCGTCTATGCAGAGAACTTTATGTCATTGAAAACTGAAAAAAATTTGAGATTTTTCCTCTCTACAGGTAAAATGTGAAGCAAATATTGCAGGCCCTTAACAGTGCACAGGTAACTAGAGCTCAGCCTGGTAAAAACACATCACTTCTGCTGTGCCAGATCCCTGGGAACCTCCAGGATCAACATCTTACCACTACTCCATTTTGTATGACAGCAAAGGAACAAATTGGACACAGTCACAGTAGAATATCAAGATAAAACTTTTCTCATGGTAACTGAATATTGTGCTCTCGAATCTTTTCTGTCTTTTTCAAAAGTGCATTTCTAGCTTTATGGTTGTGATGACAACTTTTATGTTGGGAACCAAGAGTAAGTAATATAAGTAGCCCAAGTCTGCAAACACACTAAAATACGTTTCTCAAAATTACGTCATAGCATGATGCCTTGAAATAACTGAAACCCATCCTTCTTGTAAGTTTTTTGGATGAACTATCTGGTTTCTTCAGGTTGGAATCAATGAAAGAAAAAGACTGTGGCTTTTTGTTATGTCTTGGGTTAAAACCTATTGAAACTGGTCGCTCTAGCACTGCATTTCCTTTCAAGCTAAATAAGGCTACAGTTAAATAACGCTTTGTTTAGCAATTGCTAAAAACAAAAGACTACAAAAAGACACAGGCTGTGCAGGGTCTGGACCTCACAAGACAAAGGGAATCATGGGAACAGATGCCACAAATGTGGAGATTAGGGCAATCAGAAGTGCAGCTCTGCTTCTAAAAGTGTTGGGAATGAATATCGTATCTTTGTCGACAGAGGAAGCATATCTTAGCATGTGAAGCTTACTGTAAGCCAATATTACTTACACACTTTTTACTATATCGAACTATTGTAATTATTTCTTTGGTAATTTGCTAGCTGTCACTCAAAGCACGTGGAATAGTAAAAGCATACAACTGTTCATTTTACTTTTTGTTTTTGTTGGGGGGCGTGTGTGTGTGTAAAGAATACCAAACACAGGCTTCTTCTTACAAAAGTCATCCAAAGCCATCCAAAATTAAGTTTACTCTCTCAGAATTCTATTAGGTTACTTTGAGACTTAAAATAAATCTCTGGCCAAGTCCTAGATAGCTAATTACTTCCAGTTATTTCTGAATAAAGTTTTAACCACTTCTGTTGGAGTCATCAGTATCTAACAGGTTGGAGTGAGGGGAGAAAGTGATCTGTCTGAACATTAGACAAATAACAGATTTACTCGCAGAATAAGAGCAGAAGAACAAAGCAAAGTAACCAAAAAGGACAGCAAACCAATCTGCTTCTGGCAGCATTTGAGGAAGGCCAAAGGAAAAAGTGAAACACCTTACAGTATTCAAAAGCCTTCGGGTCACTTTATTTCAGCTACGTCATGCCTTAAGTTTTGGAAAGAAGAAATACAGGCAGGAAATGCTAAGAAGATTTCCAGTACATCAACTCAAACTTGATTTATCCATAAAAAACCCCAGTCTAATTCCTAAAAGCTCTGCAGCAGCTCTGGCCTGTTTTCAGAGCACTGGGGCACACAGGAGGTAAACTGGGTGCTGATGGGAGAGGTACAGCATGTGCTTAGGAGAAGGAAGGACTACAGGAGAACCTCATGGAAAAACCATGTCCTGCTCAACCTAGTCTCCAGATGACCTGTTATAAATGTGAGAAATTATTTGTCAAGCAAAGTACAAGGGATTCTCTCTGTATTTAAACCTTTGCTTGACCTGCCTCATAAAGGAAAGCCATGAAAATGCAAAATTCACTTTGGAAAAATATGCCCAGATAAGGATACATAAGGCTTCCTGGATAACTATGCATTAACTGGATCATATGTATCCAGAATTTAACACTGTAGAAATGGAATGCCTTCAGATAATGAGGAACATTTCAGCATCTCTGTAAATTAGAAAAGAAGATGGAAAGCAGGACATGGTGAAATTCTTTTGTCCATTATTACACAAAACTGGCAAGAATTAGCAGTTGAAGGCAGATATTCCCAGACCTTAATCTTAAAACGGTATTTTCTTTGATGGTTCTCATTCCTAGAGCACATTTAATAGAGCAGTGAACAACTGGTGCTGATTGTGGTGGCTTATTAGCCAGTGATAGATATGGACCATGCATATCCTCATTTCCCATAACAAATATTTGCACATGGGACTGAAGGACTGGGAAGCCATACACGCACAGCTATTGTCTCAAGTCAACCCTTCTTTCCAAGGTCCGGTTCCACTCCCTCCTCCAACTCAATCCCTTCATTAATCTCCCCATTTGCCTTCTAGTTTTGTTTAGATTACAAGTTATTGCCAGTAAATACATGAAAACTGTAACCAAAGACAGCCTGTGCCTAATATAATTAATCAAGTAATTTCTAGCTAATGATTTACTGTTTGGTTCACTTCTCCACCCACTGTCTGGATTTTTAAGGGCAAAGACATAACTTCTTGCATGCTGCTAGAGGACTACACACAGCAATGGGACTAAGAATGCAATAAAAAAGATTTAATGTCAAAGGGGATGAATAGAATCAACGAGTATTTTCCCTTCAGCAGAGAACAGCACATTGCTACTTCGGTGGCAAAGGCTCCTATGCCCAGAAGAAGCTAAGATCTGCCTTCTGCCAGTGCCACGCCAGTGGAAGCACTTTTGGCTTGACTTGGTTTGGCCCATGTGTCTGCTATTCTGATTCTTCAATGAGACAATTCACTGTCTGTTTCTGGGGACAGAATGAATGGAGGAGTTAGATCAATTTTCTGACAGTCTTCAGGATACACTCTGACAGATGATGAAAGGACTCTAATATGTAATTGAAATACCCTGTACCAAAATACTCACATTAAACCTTGGCTGATTACACACAGGTCTGAGCTATCTCAGACCTTCAGAACAGAAACTGAGTTGTTTATCAGTGAAAGCCAAACTTCTAAAAAGCTGGCTGCCCACTACAGAGCCTTTCTGTTGGGTAAATTAGCTTCAGGAAGAGAATCAAAATGAATTAAAACCACATGGAGATCCTCTCCCTTTACCCCCCTTTCCTCCTTTCCTCTCGCTATATGAATCCCCTCACCAGGAGACAGAGGCCAGTTCAGTATAATTTAGTCCAGTGTTTTTGTTTCCTAAAGTCTCAGTCTTGGGCTGAGTCCATTAATAGGCTGCAGCTGATTTTAATCTAGATGAACTCAAGACTTCTCTCTTCTTTGGTTTTAAAAAGATTACAAATTGTGTGTTATATAAATAGAGGGAAAAGGGAAAAAAGAACCAGAATGAGTAAAAAAATCTGCTCTCCATTAGCTGACCTGCTGAACAAGACTGTGATTCAAATAAAGATGAGAAATGAGAGATGTGGGGAGAAAAATACGCAACTAAAAGCTCTAGTGATACTGCACCCAGACACAGTGGTAAGAGGAGATGCAGTAATATCTGATAGCTACCATTACCATTGTAACAACACAGAAGAGATATTAATGGGACTCCAAAAGCAACAAACCAGATGCCTCAAAGACTGTTCTGATAGTGTGCAGCAACCCCTCCCTGTTAAACATAAAATCACTTCGATCACCAATTATGACCTCTTTCTATCTCAGGTCTCTCTGATAGCTAAGGTGGAATAAGTTGGTCTCAGACTAGCTCCTTGTAGATATTTGAGAGTGTGAAAGAATGCCATGATACTCACATGGACTGATTCAAGTGGGATTTCTAAATAGAGGTGCTGACCCTACAGAGAGTTGCCTCAGATCAGTGCTGAGGTAATTTTGGGTGGGAAGGGGCTGGGATTTTTTTTATTTATTTATTTTATGCCAACTTGAATTCTCTGTCTGCCTAATGGCACTCTGGAACTCTACACACTGGATGGCTCAAAGTGCATGAATCCATGATCTTGAAAATAATTGCTCTAGGCTGCAAATGTGACACTCGTTTTTATTGATGCTCAACCTCTGTGCTGATGCAATCAAAGTTTCCACTTAGAGGACTCTCACAAACAGCTCATACACAACTGCTCCATTTAAAAATGGCCACTGCAGCTGAGCAGCAAGGCCAAACATGAAGGCACAATGAACAGCACAGGAGTTGAATGTGAACTACTAATGAACTACTCACAGTACCCTACAGGCAGGTGTCTCCTGGTGGAGAGCAAGAGGATGGCTGCCATTTGGAAAAACAAGAGTTATAGAAGTCTCTGTAACAGACTTCTGTTATTTAACTCCAGCTGAAAAATATAGATTAAAACCTGCTTTCAATCCATAAGAAAAACAAAATGTTTTTCATAGCCTATGAGCAAGATGTTAAGTGAGCTGTACTCACAAAAGAAAGGTCCCAATGAAGCTGGAGTCTCAATGTCATGATAATAACTTAGAAATCTCAAAATAGCATTTGATTCCACAGATTCCATTTCAGAAGTCCAGAAATGTTTTTCTCTGCTTGTTAATGCTCTAATTTTGGGAAATGCATGGATCTGTTTAACACAAAGAGAGTTTATACCTGTATAAAGTAAAAATCATAGCTTTGCCATAAGACAGAAATAAAATAGATGTAGTAAAAGTGCTAGTAAATAAATAATAAACAGTAGATATGCAGAGAAACAGATGTACAGATGACACGAGTAAGAGGAATCACATGGTTCTATCAGATTTACCTGAATAGAATCCCTCAATAAGTTTCAATTGCAATGATAAACATGCCTGGATTAAACCCAGTAATTTTTCATTCCTTGCTAATGGGGCAAATGTAACTTGGAAGGAGTTTGTATGCAATCACTGGAGGTTTTATTTGTATAACTTTTCTGGAGTTTGACTATGACTATATTTGATTGCATGTGGGTGGCTGTGGGATAGGCAGACAGCTGGGTGAAAAACTATGACAAAAGGAATCTTGTCCCATTTCCTGCCTGTGCTTCATTCACTAATGAGCACTGCTCTGGGTCATTCTCAAGATTTCTTCATCTGTTGTTGTCTCGTCTGCAAAAGGGGCACCCCGGCACTGGAGCTGTTGTCAGCTTGTCTTGGGAGTTTATTCTGCTGCCTCTCACCCTTGCAGCTGTGTGGGATTTTAAGTGCCTGGCTGTAAACAACTCCATATTTTGTGCTTCTTTTTGGATGACTTGTAGCCCAGTCTAAGGCCAGATGTGTTTGCTGGTGTAATCTGTTTCTCATTTCTTCTGATAAATGCATATCTCAACAACTAATAATAAAGTGAAATCGGGATTTATCTGTTGTCTTCCTCAGTTTGATTTCTATTGGAAAGAAAATGTTAATAAAACATGGCTAAGTCCTCAGTCCCTCCTTTCTTCCTGGAGTGCTTGAAATGTTCACTGAACATATCCCTACAAATAAACAACCAGGCTGGTGAGTCTGATGCCATTAGACTCCTGCTGTAGCAACCAGTGTCCCTCTTGCTAGCTTGTGGAAGCAAAACCATTTTGCTTCTTTAAGAAACAGTTTTTCAGTAACACTGTCATCTATTCTTGTTTCTTTTGTCAGACCAGTTCACTTGATTTCTTCCTGGTAACAGGTTTACTCTTTTTAGAAGGATTCTTTTATAAAAGGTTTCTACCTGTGCACAGGCAGGATTCTCCCAGTGCAAACTGTTATCAAGTCTAGTCCATTGGTGAGAAAACTCATTACAGGAGGTTTATAAGGACTGCATGTCTCTCCCCGTGTCCAGGGTTCAGTAAGTCTCTGTGCAAGGAAAAGGAAGAAATCACACCCAATTTCATTGTATCAAAAAGTTGTCTTTTGATTTGTGTTGTAAAATGGTATTGTACTAGCTTTCCCCTTCCAAGCAGGTGTAAAGGTGAGGCAGTGGGAAGGGGAATGCTGCAACAGCTTAGCCTACCCCCTTCCACTAATGACCTGCAAGACGTGTACTGCTGCAGTGCCACTCAGAACTCTGCTGTCCATGATTCTCCTCTTCTTTCCAGTTAGATCATGGCCTTATCCACTGCCACTCCTCATATCTATTATAATGGGACCCTAACTCTTAAATAAAACCACTGCTAAAGTCTGTCAAAGGTACTGCTCCAACAAAAAGCAATTCCATTAGGTGTGGCTTTGATAGCAGACTTCCAATCCTCTTGTAACTGCTACATGGCTTTTTACATCCTCTGCAAGTTGAAATTATGACAGACGCATAGATAGATATGGATGGTCATAAAAACAGTTTCTATGAAGAAAGTCATAGGGTTGTCCTTTACCCAAGAAGCCTTTCAGATAAATGCTCTAGTTTCATCCCAAAGGAGATTTTGCTGAGCCCTCTAGCCCTAGGAGGGAAAGGAAACCCTTTCCACAGTGCTAGACAGTCCTAATTACAGATGCATCAAACCAGCACCTACTTTTAGTGAAGATAATTGCTCCCTGACAGTACTCAGAAGCTCATCTATTGTCTTCAACTGGCACTAATGAATGTTAGTTATTCGCTCAGCCTTGCTAGTTCTGTTCAGCAAAGAGGTCACCAAAACCCGAAGTAAACTCTGTTTCTTCTTCTGTGCCTCTTCAGATTCATTTTAACACCCAACTACAAAAACTGTAACTGTATACATAAGCCACCATGACTGGCATAACTGAAGATAACTGTTTAAACTGGCAAAGATACAATTTATTATATTAAAACCACTCATGATGATACGGGAGAAGGAAAGAAGTCCTTTTAGCTTTTAAGAAACAACTAATTTCTAGGGTTACTAATTAGGAAAACAAAACAAACATAAAACATTTGTATTTGTAAACTGAGTATACTTGCTGTGGCTTGACTAAAATGTGCTAAATCTAATCTTGTTGTTTTTTTTTTTTTCTTTAAAGAACCACCACACTTCAAGATGCTAGTAATGTAAGAAAACTAAGTACAGGGAGTCATTCCCTCACTGGCCTATCTGGATTTTCAGCATTTTACTAAGCTTTCATATCTATTATGTGAAATAAAGACTGACCTGTTTTCAGAAGGCTACTTTGGTGGGTGGTCTGAATTAATTTTATTTCTTAATTTAATTTCCTAGGACATTCAGAGTTTTCTTTCCATTTTCTGTGTTGAACTTAGTGGGTTTACAGAGCCACAATACCAATAATGTTATATGGAGTATTTGTTTTATTTCTTCCTGTATCCAGCATGGTTTTACACACAAATTGATCATACCCAGAACCACAAGAAGCATATCTAATTTGAGCCTGGCCCTAATTCTTCTGCCTTCAATGGTATATAGTTGATGTACTATGACCCTTTAAAGAATATTTCTTACACTTGACCCTCTCAGTAGTTTCATGGGATTCTCCCCACTCTTTGCATTTTTACCAAATGCTTTCACTCTGACAAATCACCATGCCCTCGGATCACTTGCATTAAATAAAACAAGGCTATTTTGTCTAATTAATGTTCTTGCTCTGTCTACAGTAACGTTAGTAGAACCTTCACAAAACACATTGTTGTGAGAACAATTGGATTTTGGGATTATGGAAATAGACTCTAACATAAATGTGTGAAAGTGTCATTTTGTACATCGTGCACCATAGTAACCTGTGAATTAACAGGATATCAATGCAGGGATGCATCACCTTGAATGGGAGACAAAGCTGACGTGTATTTGTGGGCTGCTTTCATATTCTGTCCAGAAATGTCAAAGTATCATATATAAGGAATGAACTCTGTATATTAGAATCAAAATATGCATCTACATTTTTCAAACATCCCAACACCACAGCATTGCCTCTAATGGGATGCAAATCTGTTTCTCAGTGTCTCTTGGTATGCAGAAATGGTACACTAGACAAAGCTGGAGTAAGACTAACACACAGGCAAGTTAAGCAAAATTTCACTGCCAGGGGTATCTTTGAATTGTAACTTGAGCTTAGCTGATTGCCTGAGTCATCTGAAAATCTGAAATAATGGCTCTGAGCATGGTAAACTCTGTCACTAATCTGACAGTGTGTCATCCTCGTGACTTGAAGGATGGGGAGAGGGACAGCAGGAATTCTGCTGCTTCAGCAGACAACTCTATCGGTGTAGCAGGGACAAAAAAATACAGTAAACCTGACTCAGTCTCTAGCAGATACATTCAGCAACATGACTGAACTTTACACTCAGGACACTGGGTGCCTGTCACATTACATAAGGAAATGGCATCTCTTACTGCTCCTATGGTGAGCAACAATGCAGAGGAGGAATCAAATGGCACAGAAGCAGCAAAGCAGAAGAATCCAGGTTTAGAACCAGGTTTTTAAAACCTCACGTGACCTAAATAAATACTAGCACTGACATACCTGATTTGGGGCTGTCATGAAAGGGAAGCCTAGTCTTTAGATAAACAGTGTCCGCCCTTAACCTCCTGAACTATCGATTTTCCTCATTTAGTACTGCAGAAAGGTTATGTTGCAGTGCCCTGCACTTCCTCACATTTAAAGTTAGGGTAGCCAAGGGCAACAAAGACTCCTTCCTCTCCAGCCTGATAGCAGAGCTCTTCCTTCCTTTTGTTCACATGAAGAACAAACACTGAGTTGAACAATAACAGTGGATGCTTCATTATGATGCTCTCTTGGGCACCCAGCCCTGGTTAGCATTATCTTACCCCTTGGTTTTGTTTTAAAGGAAACTGTGAATGGTCTTTTCAACTGCTGGTGTTTCAAGATCAACATTACCTCCACTTCCTCTGTTTTCAAGCTTCCTTATTTTACCAACAATATGTGGCACTATGAAAAAAAAAAAGACACCCAATGAACAGAGAAAGCTTTCAGTCTGAGGCAAGCAGTAACAGAAGGCTAGTTGAACGAGCTTTCCCTGAACCAGCTAAGCTACTGATTCTGAGCACTATGAAAAAGAAAAACACAACAAAACACCAAACCAAAAACAAAGCAAGCCAAAACTTAATCCTTGGCAACTATTGAAGGAAATGGACATGAGAAACACAGTTTAGGCCTGGAATATACTTTATTTGAAAACATCCAGGCATCTGTTCACACTTCCTGAAACCTACATCAGCGGCAGACCCCTCCCTGTCATATCTCCTACTCTATGAACTAAAAGACCTTTAGTTACTTAACAAAATCCACACCCTCTGATCTGTCACAGACAGATGGCAAACCTGACTTACCACAGTTATCACTTATGCATTCCTGCAGACTTTTACTCTTCCCAGAAAGGTAATTCTTTTGGACAAGTTACTAAATTATCTCTCACTTTTCACACTTCATTCACCCAGGTGGACAAATTAAGGACAGTTGGGCAGTCCTCTCTGATGCAGGCATAGTCAAGCACCTACAACGAAAACTGGTGTTGGTGGACACAGTTCACAGGACCATAGAATTGTTAAGCTGGGAAAAAACCTTTAAGTTCACCAAGTTCAACCATCAATGCAACATCACCATCATGTTCACCATTAAACAATGTCCTAAAGTGTACATTTTTTGAACACTTCCAGGGATGGTGATCCCACCACTTCCTTGGGCAGACTGTTCTAATGCTTGACAATGCCTTCCATGAAAAAAAAATTCCTAGTATCTAATCGAAGCCTCCCTTGGCACAACTTGAGGGCATTTCCTCTTGTCCTGTCATGCTGCCTGAGGGAAGAGACTAACACACACTTCCCTACAGCCTCCTTTCATGTAGTTTTAGAGAGCGATAAGGTCTTCCCTGAGTCTCCTTTTCTCCAAGCTAAACATCCCCAGCCCCCTCACCTGCTCCTTACATAACTTGTGCTCCAGACCCTTCACCAGCTCCATTGCCTTTCTCTGGACATGCCCAGCACTTCAATGTCTTTTTTGTAGTGAGGGCCCAAAACTGGACACAGAATTTGAGGTGTGTCCTCACCAGTGCTGAGTACAGGGGGACAATCACTGGCCTGGTCCTGCTGGCCACACTATTTCTGATACAGGCCAGGATGCCACTGGCCTTCTTGGCCACCTGAGCACACGCTGGATCATGTTCAGCTGTTGACAAACACTCCCAGATCCTTTCCTTCCAGGCAGCTTTTCAGCTGCATTCCCCAAGCCCATAGGGTTGCATGGGTTGTTGTGATCCAAGCGCACGACCCAGCACTTTGCCTTATTAAACCTTATACAACTGGCCTTGGTCCATGAATCCAGCCTGTCCAGATCCCTTTGCAAAGCATTCCTACCCTCCAGCAGATCAACACTTCCACCCAACCTGGTGTCATCTGTGAACTTGCTGAGGGGGCACTCGATCCCCTTGTACAGGCTGTTGATGAAGATATTGAACAGGGGAACACCACGGGTGGCTGGCCACCTCCTGGGTGTGGCACCGTTCACCACCACTCTCTGGACCTGGCCACCCAGACAGTGTTTCACCGAGCAACCAGAACCCATCTGCACCATGGGAAGCCAATGGCTCCATGAGAATGCTGTAGGAAACAGTGTCAAAAGCTTGACTAAAGTCTAGGTAGATGACATCCACAGACGTTCCTTCATCCACTAAGTGGGTCAACTTTGTCATAGAAGGGGATGAGGATGGTTAAGCAGGACCTGCCTTTCATACACCTATGCTGGCTGGGCCTGAACCTCTGGTTTTCCTGTACATGTTGCATAATGGCACTCAAGATGATCTGCTTCATGACTTTTCTTGGCATCAAGGTCTGGCTGACGGCTCCCCAGATCCTCTTTCTGGTTCTTTTCATAGATGGGCATCACATTTGCCTATTTCCAGTCACCTGGGACATCCCTATTGACCAGGACAGGTGGCAAATGATTGGAAGTGTCTCAGTGAGCTCTTCTGCCAGCTCTCTCAGTACTCTTGGGCAAATTCCATCAGGCCTCATGGAACTTGTGCAGGTCTAATTTGCATAGCAGTTTGCTGACTATTCCCTCCTAGGTTATGGAGGCAAAAGTTGTTTCAGTGGTAAGTGGGAAGGGGAGCAATTTGAGGCAGACAGCTTCATCTTCAGCCAAGGCTCTTTTTCTGCAAAGAAGTGTTCACAAAAAACCCTACTCCTGACCTGAGTGTGAGGCAAGCTGGCCTAAATTAATGCCAAACTCCTGGCTGCAGCCCTCAGTGGGCCAGCTCACTTACTCCTTCTGCCAGAAGAGGCCTTGAGTCTGCAAATTAAGTTTTCCTGAGCCCTTAAGTGATAGATCAGTAAGTGGTGTTCTTCCTGAGCCCAGACAGCTGGGACCAGGACACCCTTCTCCCTTTGTGTTCAGACGTGACAGTAGAATTTAGTTCATTCTGCACCAGAGTAATCAGGGCTTGCTCTGACTTTTATCCATTACATAGGAACCTTTCCTAGGGCATGACAAGTCTTCCAAATGAAAATCAAACTGTGACTCAGGTGGCTGCCCATCCTTGCTGCTGCTACCTTGTACTGCTAGCCAAATTGGCCCATTTGGCTATGGGTCAGTTGTGTGACCACTCATTCCCCAGTTAAGCCTAACACACATTTCAGAGGAAAAGGAGGAAAAAACCTGTTTCTCAAGGAAAAGAAAAGTATTTGGGATGAATAAAAGTTACCTCTGATAAATTCTAATGAATCCTACCCAAGGTTACTCAGCTGGAAGGACTGTCATGATGAAACAAGGCAAGAAAACTGTAGAGGAAGGAAGGCTGCAAGGCCTGCAATACCTCTGAGCTCTCGTGTGCTCTGCGTGAGGCCCTGCCTCTGTATCAGACATGAAGGTGGCCAGGATCACATAACAGAACTATCAAAGTTATGCTTTAACCATCCTGCTTTAGTGCTTTTGGCTTTTGCTAATGCATTAGAATACATTGGCTTGATTTTCAAAGGTAACGAGCACCTACAGCTCCCACTGCCTTTGGTGACAGCTGCAGCTCTAAAAATCAATTTAAGACAGCTTGCATATTGAGAAGAACTGAAGGAAAATAAAAGGCCTATTGTGTAGATATGAAGAGTTTAAACACTACTGATTGGTGGTCTATGAGTCCCTTCCCTTTTCAAATGAATTTCACTTCACATTTTGTTTGGTTTTCCTGTTGATGCATCCTGCACCCTCCAGTGCTAAGCTGGTGGGATCCCACATACTTTTCCTGGCATGTGGTGTTTAAAATAAGAGACCTCAGCAATCGGATATCCTCAGCATTTCCAGCTATTGAACACAATCATGAGTGCTGTGATCCAATTTCAGAACAGAAGAAGAAAGATACAGAGTAATACTCTCCCTGTGCTGCTACGGGGCAGACAAAAGAAAACTAAGCAAACAGGATGTTCTGCTCCTCTGTGGACTTCAGCAAATGCCATGGCAGACAGGATATGGTCTAGCTCACAGCTAGGACTCACAGCTGCAATGTATGTGCCTGGCTGCCCAATACCTTGTTTTGGTAATTCACTCACAGTACAAATACAGCATGAAGATAAGTAAAAGACGTGGTGTGCAGTTCCCACCTGTCACGTCTCAAGACTGAAGTCCTTCATCAAGCATATGCAGCCTGAAGGAGGAATGTGATATTTATATATCCTACTAAGAAAGAATCTCATCCCAAAATTCACTCAGAACATCACCAATGCAACACTTGGTGTTCACAACCTTGGGTATCAGCCTGCTTATTCTAAGCCTGTTGACTGAGTAGTAAGGCATATCTCAGCTGAAGTCTCCACAATAGCACACAGCACTCAGTTCAGACTATTCAGGCTCTAATATTCCCCAGCATTTTCTAGAAACATCACTCCTCATATCTCTGCTGTTGCTTCTGGAAAGTGCACCTTCACAGAGCATTGGACTATATGGGAGACTGTTTCTGTAGTTGAAAAACTAGGAAGTTTAAATGAAAAAGAGATTCAGTGGACAATAAAGTAAAATCTTTTCAACAACAAGATCTCTTGTTGAACTGTTAATTGTAGCATCATTGGCCTTTGCTTCCCCTTCACCCCTGCAGGCATACATGTGCTGCCTTGCCTGTGTGCTGAGCCCTAAAGCAGACCCTCTAGGGTTATTCAGGTGGCAAACCAAGGAAATGCCTGGGCTGATACACCACACTCTAGCAAACTGCTGACTAACCTTGCTGCCTCTCTTATCTCTATAATGCTTCGTTAACTCAATCTGGCTCTGAAATTTAATCTCAAAAGTTTTTCAGGGGTCTTCACAGAACTGAATGACAAAGGACCAGATTTGGTTTCATTACAACATAAACACTGAGGAGCAGTGCTAAAGTTCAAAGGAACATTGCAGAAAATACTTTCCAGTAACAGCCCAATACTATGAATTTTAGGGAATGACTGTAATGAGAAAAAACATTTGAAGTAAACCACTGTTTGCGGAGAGGGTGCCTGTCACATGTGCCTGTTTCTAAGAAAGTGCTATATATTCCTATTCCATTTTATCAAGATAGACTTAAGATCATACGAGAAGATAATTTAAATCTGTGACAGGGCGAGTCAACACATCAGATGCAGAGATACATGAGGTTGTTTGGGGTGTGTTAATTCTGGAAACACAGAGAAAGTTTAAAAGAAAAACATCACTGGGGTCAAAGTAGTGGAAGCCCTATTTGTAAAGCATTATCCCTGTGCTACTAAGCCCCTCCTCAGGCAAAGTTTTCTAGTTTAGATGAAGTGCTGTTCAGGTGTGCTTGTCTACACAGAATTGCACTCTGGAGACTTCCAGAGTTTAGACTTTGGTTAACTCTTGGATCTCCACAGCACCCTCCCTCCCCAGCAGAGGGAACAATAAACTGTCCAGCATTTCTCTTTGGAAAACAGGCTGTACACGTAGAGATTTCACAAGATTTTAGTAATATATAAATTCCTACAGCTAAAGAAAAGTTGCATGTATTACCAAGGGTAAGTAATTTGGGTCATAGTCCTCTATTGCTAACTATCGTTTCACAAGATCAAATGACATCAGTGATGGCTTCACCAAACATGTCAGTGGTGAAGCCAGAACAGACACAACCTTTGAGGATAGCAAAAGAAACCTAGTTGTGCCTACGTGAGAAAGGAAGAAATCACAGTGAGACTTAACAGCCTTTTACTTTCATAAGCTGCACACAAAAGCATGAGACTTTACTCTGGCTGAAAAACATGTTTTTGAACAGACATTTATTTGGCTTCCTACTCATGAATGTGTTCACTTAAGAACATTGTCCATTTTAGGTACACTTGACCTTATTTTACAAATCTGTAGCTTGAAAGATGTAACATACACATTAAATCCAGGCAATTACTAGTAAAGTCTTAGTCTTCCATGGCAATGTTCAGTTCCCAGAACAATATATTGTCACAAATCACAGATACTACCTCTAATCAACAGACAATTACATTCCTTATGTTAAAAGCCTTTTGGGAAAAAGGCCATTTGCTTTAGCACTATGCTGAAAACCCAGGGGAGCAGCCCACTTTGATCAGGAATTCATTACAGAGAGCCTGGTAAGGAGAAGATTTCTCTGAAGTGAGATCATTTTGTCCCAGGAAGCCTGTGCCAGCCTTGAAAAGAGGGGAACAGACTTACACTCCTCAGCTCATTGTTTTAACAACACTGGATTAAAAGAAATTAGTTTTGATTTACACTTGTGTAAATGAGAAGAGATTTGGCACACAGCTTACACTGAAGTTTTTTTTGTATTACATTTAGTAGAACTTCAGACAAATTAAATGCTGGCACTTCAGCTGCAATCTAGTAAAGCATTTAGGGACATGTTTGTCTTTCAGTGAAAGACAGCAGTACTGTATCTTCAGTATCTTTACATGCATCTTCAGAAATAAGCAGGTAATTCAAAACATTGTGCTAAATTGGATTTATCCAGCCTAACTCTCACAAATTAAGCTCACAGAAAAAGTATGGCCAGAAACTTTACCAATCTACTGCCTATCTTCTATGCCACTATGTGAAAGATTATGTTTGCAGAGAGAAACATTGAATTTTATTGAAATGACATTTTATTTGGTTTCTGCTGGATCTAAACCAAAAATGCCTTGAGTCTTCCTTCACCATTAAACCATTTTCCTTCTATTTCTCTTCATTAACATTCTTAGTTGGTTTTGCATCTGTGCTCTGTTTCTCTGACATTTTACATTCATTTGACAGTCATGGAGTTTGGCTACTCCAGCCAGGCTTAGCCAGTGCTGCTGCAGAGCAGTAGAGCAGTTCCCACAAACCCATCTAATGAGGGTACCCTCACCCAAGTGAACAGCAGGCCAGCTTCAGTAACCCACTCCTCAAAATGCTATGAACTGCTTAACAAAAGGACATTTTCATTGATGTCAGCTGTATCTGTGTGGGTGATGTTGCTGGCATTGGGATGATGATAGGCTTATTTTTTCTCATGCCTTACTGCCAGGATAGACTTAACCCACAAACTGTTAGTGCTCTTCTTCTTTGCTCTCATTATTACAAACCTGTTAGAAATAGCATGAGACTTTCAGTGTCCTGTGGGGAATACAGCAAAAATGGTTCCACCCCACGGAGATCCTAACAAAGATCAGTTCATCTTTATCCCTCCAATAGGGCTGGGAATCACCAGTGGCACTGCAAATCTTTTACCATCTCAATAGCAATGCACAACTCTATTCCCATTAATCTGTCTCCCAACCATTCACACATCAAGTACAACCCTGCTTCATTTTACAGATTATATCCATGTTGCTCCAGACAAAGGTCACTTTATAGTTACAGTTCTTCAACTGAATAAAAGCTTTTGATGCAGTAAATCATTGTCTTTCACTGTTCAAATCCACACAATACAATACAAATAATGCTGCCCTTTCTTTCAGAATTCCTTTTCTACCTCACTACTTGTTTCTTTACAAAATAAAATGAGGCACTTTTCACTTGCTTCAGCCATAGAAATTAGTTATAGCACTTTGGAGACAGTTTGCCATGCTGCACTACAAACCCAAACCCTATGCTATTTTGAGATCAAAATGAGCCTCTTTCATTACTTCAGTGACAAATGAAACATAATGCACCAAGGTTTCCCTAGATTTTGCTGTTACTAGATCTTTTCCCATACTACTGTGAAACTTAAGACACACTCTTCCAAGTGCCACATTCTTTTGTTTCTACATATAATAAGCTACCAGCCTCAATAAGACATTACATGCAAGGTGAGCACGTTTATGTTCAGACAGGTTGTGTGCAGTGCAAAAGAGGGCAGGAGAAAGGGTGGATTAATCAACTAATTTTCCAGTCCTGTGGCACAACCTCCAAACTATTCCCTTTAGCAATATAAGGTATTCTATTCTTTCTTTGCATAGTGAGAGGAGCCAGTCAGCAGGAGACACAAAAGTTTTGAGTTTAAATTTATAGACAGTTATACCTTTCTTTCAAAAGGAAGAATAAAACATAGCAAGATAAATCATAATGCCAAGAACACTCCTGAAAAAGCGCAACCATTTAACAGCAACAGTGGTTTTTTTAGCACTGAAGGTCATGACAAGAACTGAGGCCAAAAACTGAAGGCTTACAAATTTTAATCTGAAATACAGAACAAGGCTTCAGCAGAAAGGCAGCTAAAACTGGAAAACACTGTCAAGGCAAACCAGGAACTCACATTTGTTTGTCTGCAAATAACAGTGAATACTTTTCTAGAAGACATGATTCAATGCAACAAAGTTATCAGGTACCTGAAGGAAACATATATGATATATGGGAGGTCAGTTTGGATGAACTGATAATTCTATCCATCTTTAAACCCTGTGAAACTGAAAACACATCATTACTCAAAAGCAAGTCCTAGCTCACTAATATAATTTGCCTTATCTTTTCAGTGTTTCTCAGTTTTTTCAGTGAAGAGCAACGTTAATCACTTAGTTAAAGCATTCAGTCCCAATGGACTCTTCAGCTGGCAAACAGCCACCGTGTCCCCCGTCTCCTGTAGCAGCACCATCCTTTTCGTACAAGGCATTTGCTTAAGTGAGATGGAATGAGGCTTCCACAAACAGCTGAGCTACTGGTAGCTAACAGCTAGGCTTGTTGCTAGCTTGTATTTATGGCCTAGAACATTGCTGCTTTTAAAGCTAGACTTGGATGACCATCCACAGAATACAGCTTAAAATCAGTTCATTCAGCCTATCTTTTCCTCATATGTCTGCACAAAGCTTAGTAGCATCTTCTAGTTCAGCTGACCTAACCCAGTATTGTGCCTCATTCAACTTCAATGAAACGACAATTAGGCAAGAGCAGCTCAAAACTTTTGACTGTGTAGTGGTTTAGCTCCAACCCACGACACTGTTATACCACAACAGAATTACCAGCTAGTAATTTCCAATCAAAACAGAAATTATATCACTGCCAATGAAAAAATAATCTTACAACTTGCACTCTTAATCAAGTAGATCTGGAGCTCTTTTAATTTTATTCTTCTTTTTAATGGTATAACTTCACTCACTTCAACTGGCATATTGAAATAGAGAAGCAACAGCAAGTTCTTAAAACAGCAAACATAAGTTGACAGTAAAACTTTCAATATTTTCCAGTGCTTAGATCCAGGTTTCTGCCTTTTTGTCTAAGATCTCTACAAAATAGAGATCTGCTGTCAGACTGGCTTCTGCACTCCCAATTCAGGTTCATCAAAGAGTGACACCATACAGCATGGTACAACACAACACAACATTGTATTGCAATGTAAAGGCAACTGAGGGTATTTTTAGGGTTGCAGTCCACTCCCTCTAGCACAGAGCAATCTGAAGCAATGAAAGGAGGAGGCTGAAGACTTTTCTTGCTAAATTTCTGACTGTCCAATCTTTCTTTTCAATCATCACATTTCATTTCTCTAGTCTGAAAGTCGAAATAAAAGAGTGAGTGCATAAATGGATTCTCTTCATCCCTGAACACTTCAAGTTTATAAAAGCAAAGAAGTTTTCTCCAAGGGATCCTTGGGCAGCCTGGAGATCTCCTCTGAGAATAAAAGAGAAGCAGTTCTGCCTCCACTAGGGTCTCCTCCAAAAACTTCTGTGCCTGCACTGAGGCCAAGAGATGCAAAGATACCAGGGAAACAGAGCAGCGATTTACATTGACAAAGAGGATTTTGATACACTCCTCCAAATGGGGCAGCATTACCATCTTAATAGCCTTTTGCTCTCAGCCCTCTTCCTGAGGACGCTGGAGATTTTTGCAAATGGAGAACAGTTCCGCTTCCCATTTTAACTGCAACAATAGCAGAAGGGCTCCTTAAACTGCATCAAATAGCAGTCTGTGAAATCCCTAACTAGCCGCACTGCCTCTCCTGCCGTTTTATTATCCTCCAGCCCACAGAACAAAGCGGGGGGAGCTCCTCCTCTTTTTTTTTAGCCTATTCCACACATCCTAATCCCTCGGAGGTGGCAATGGAAATTGCTTGTGGAACTGTTAAATCACACTTTCACTTTGTCTTTCATTCCCCATTCACCCTCGCTAATCAGGGAGCTTCCAGCCACATTTTCCGATATCAATTTGTTTATGGCCTATTGGTTAATGGTCCTGGGATGGGACCCCCTGAGTAAAAAGAAAGAATCCTGGGCACTTCAGCCAGCTGCTGCTTCTCACCAGTTCCCACATCCATCCACTTGTTCCCATCAGCCACCCTGAATGTGCTCACCTCCTGACACCAAGGGAATTAAACAACAAAGCCTGAATGGGAGAGTGCCCTTTGCAATCAGGCTGCGGGACAGATTCCACTTGTTAGCACGATGTGATGTCGCTCAAGCAGTCACCGGCTGGCCCGTGGCTACTTGCCTTACTGTCACCTTACCTTGCATCCAGCTTCCCTTTGGAAAGAAGCACCAGGTACAACTCTCAGAAAAACTAGCTTCTCTTGAACAAGGCAGCCTGGTGCCACTTTCTGCATCTTATCCAAACCAGACATTTCCTGGTGATTTGCTCACTTCCTCTTTCCACAGAAATAATGATCACTGAAATGTGGGATGAGACCATGCAATATTTACTTTTAAAATCAGTGAGATGGCTCATGTGTAAGCGCTTACAAGTCTCTGTAAAAGAGTCTGGGGCACATTAGAAGGGGAACCATGCCCTTCCTTGCTACCCATCTTGGAGAAAAATATCTAAAATAGAAACATAATGATGTAGTCAGAAAATAATAAAAGGTTCACAAAAAGAAGACATTCTAGCTGCCTTTCAAAATGCACAAAGAATGCCTGATATCAAGACATCAATTACTTAAAGAAATCCAAACTGGTAACTTACTTGTTTGTAAAATGGTGAATGATGTTTTAAATGTACACCCCAGAAACATATGGGTATAGGGAAAAGAGCATTACCACACTTTTAATACAGTGATATCCTTCTACCAGAGTGCTGCTCCATCATCACTGTGTGTAACCAGGCCCATTTGCTCTTTAAACATATGGTTCAGTCCTGGCAAAGCTATATTCATGGCTCACAGAAAAGAACTGAAAAAATTAAGATCGCCTTTGAACAAATACTCCCTGTTTCTGAAATGGGAAAACTTTCTTTCCCAAAGTTTTACTACATTAGTGCCAGAGGACAGAGCAGGAAATTGTCTCCTTTTTTTAATAATGACCAGAAACATCTATGTAACTCAAGATATCCAAGACAGAAAAGTAGCTTATTATCTGCCCTATACGGAAACAAAACATGTCAAGACCAACTCTTGCAAGCAACCTCAGTTTAAACTAATGAAAACTGATTCTAGTTCCTGTAGACTTTTAGAATTACTGGTACCAAATAAAGCAGATCAAGTGCCCAAAATGCTATCTAAGAATATGCTGAAAAGAGTATCCAAAGGCTTAGGAAACACTGTGTGGACACTTCCCCCTCCATTATAATTATGTAGATGTATCAAATGGAAGCAAAAATGCATCATAAAACATTTTAATTTTTCTTGTTTTCTGACATTTTGCATCACCTGAGATGTAACCATATTGAGTCACTAAGAAATATAAATATGTCATTAGTCTGGTACAGCCTGTTTGAATATGAGAAATGTGCAATCAGAAGCAGGAGAACTGTTCACATCTCTTAAAATGTTCATACTGCCTCATGGGATCAGTGATTCTCAATCAGTGGAATCTGAGAACCAGCTATATTCACTTGTCTTATTGCCATGGCTGCATATCACGGTGTCTTCCCTGAACAGGAAGAGACAGGCACTGACTGGTTTTATTCAGTCTGTTAAACTGATGCAGTGATAAGGAGCCAGGCTGCATATCAAACGACATCAACTCAAGAAAATTGATCTATGAATGTTTGTCAAAAAGTAAGGATGTTTATTGGGATAAATGGGGAAAAGAAGGGAAGAGTTGAACTTCCCTCTTTACTGTGTTTAAAAGTACATGATCTAGGACACAGCCACGAAGAATCCTAGTTCCCTGTCAGCATGGTAGCAATATCCAGCTTTTCAGTATACCACTTCATATCTTAGAGAATCTGAGGATATTTAAGACCACTGGGCACTAGCATTAAAATAATGACAAAAATACAAAACATGTATTAATTTCCTGTATTTTTACTGATGTCAAGCCATTTGCTAAAGAAGAACCATTTATTAGAGCAGGTTATTAATGATAGATGGGTATGTTTCTTCTGAAGAACCCTATCCCATAGGACCCACGTTACTCGGACCATTCCACTTTAGCTTGGAGGAAAACAGGGAGCCCTGGTTAATAATTTCATGGCCCATTCCTAGATCCATGGCAATATGCAAGAACTAATTTAGTGTAATCCAAGAAAAAACATAGAATTCAGCAGAATGCTGCATTTGTCAACCAGAATGTTTAAATGTGTGGGGTTTTAATTCGGTATCAAAAGCACAATTTTCAGCAGTAGTTGTTATCTACATTCAGTCTGCTTAAAATACTAATTGAAAAGGCAAAACAGCCAATGTTCTGGTCTTACCCTGAAGAACCAAGCCTGATTTCTCAATGGTGTAGAAAAAAGCGGAGAATGGAGCAACAGGGGATTTAGCAACCAGGAGCTGCAAAACAAATGTATGATGTAAGTATGAATCTCTATAACATACTGATCAAAACTCAAATCTGTGAAACAATCTCACCAAATTTAACTTCCAGAAGTAGTAAAGCACACTTCAGAAATAACATGTAGTTATTGATCTAGCCCTGTCACTTCTAAGTAGTTGAGGTCTTTTCATACACATATATTGATCATGCTGCAATTTTAAAAGGATTCACAGCTCCTAAAAAAGCACTGCCATGAAAGCAGTAATGAAAGCAGTTAAGTTTTGCTTGTCTTACTGGCATCCTGTTAAGCTTAACCATTCCTGCTGGTTCAGGCTGTCGTGTCCAGAGACGATTTTGAACAAATCTGCCATAGTGCATGGCAATTTTTAACTGCCATTAGCCATTCCACAGATATGCCCCCTTGGCTTCTCCAAGAACTCCACCCATTGTCTTCCTCCACCTCTGGAAGCAGCATGTCCACTCATGGGTCAACACAGTGGGGATGGTAACATGCCATTGCAAGTAACTGGACATCCTCTTTTGCAAAAGGGGTAATGCCCATGTCAAGCTTTATTCAAGGATCTTGTCCTTGAAATATCAAAATAGGAACTAGAATTCCCTGGGGGTGTATAGTGCAATTGAATTTAGCTTGGTGTTAGGTGACACCAGAAATAAACCAAGCTCCCCAGCTCCACTATGGAAGAACTGTCCTCTGTGGAAGATGAGCTGCAGCAGAACTGTGGAGACAGAAATGGGCTTATTAGCAGGGTAGGGAATGTGGAACCTGCAGGTGGCAAACTCACACAAACGTGCCAAGCTTTATTGCTTGCCTGTTTGATTTTTGCTCATTGCCAAGGACTGCTCCTCCATGGCTTGCCTCAAAATAACCCTCATTCTGTCACCTACATGAAAGTGACATTTTAATGACAAATTTAATACACTCTGCCCAAAATGTGATCAGCACAAACACTGATCTCATGGTGCCCATGTGGCCGTGCTTCAGTCATTGACAGCAGTGACTGAAGCAGAGATTTTCCTGTAGCACTTTAAATGCTAAAGGTGTCTGTAGAGTAGGTAGTTTCATTTGTATTTGTATGTAATCTGCAGAGAGGACCATGCTTAGATGCTTAGTCTTGCAACTCTTTCTCATCTGACTCTGATCCAGGATGAATTAAAAATGTCCCCGTATCTGGTTCTTCAAACATAACCATTATTACCCACAGCTAGCTAACATTTTATGGGCTTCAGCATTTAAACCAAATATAATCTCCCTTCCTTGAAACTGAAAAAGAAAGGCATGCACATAGACTACAAATACAGTCAGAGAACATCAGACCAGTCCAAATGTCAATGTTTTCCCTTCTGTTTTATGAAGCTGGCAAAACCACCTCAGGATATGATACCATGAATACTTTGTGAACACTCTAACTAGGAAAACTGTGTAGTAGCACTTTCCCCTCTTCCATGTTAATTACCATTCTCTCTGGGAATATCTTCTGGAGAAAAGAGGGGCAAGTCACATCCCACGTGCCTGATGCACTCTAACAAAACCTGAATTCCCTTGCCTGTCATTATCACAGAATCACAGACTAAGCTGAGCTGGAAGGGATCCACAAGGGTTATTGAATCCATCTCCCGGCTCTGCACGGGACCATCCCCAAGAGTCACACCATGTGCCTGAGGGCATTGTCCAAACGCTTCTTGAGCTTGAGCAGGCTTGGTGCTGTGACCACTTTCCTGGGGAGCCTGTTACAGTGCCCTAACACCCTCTGCATGAAGAACCTTATTCCAATAGCTAACCTAAACCTCCCCTGTCAGAACTTCAGGCCATTTCCTCAGGTCCTGTCACTGGTTACCACAGACAGCACCTCCCACTGGCAGAGCAGGAGGAAGACTGTCAGGAAGAAAGCAGAATGAAGAGGAGTTGCCTCCAGGTGCTTCGGACCCTCCCTCAGCTCTGGAAACACAAGAGAGAGGATGGGGTGGAAGAACTGTGCAAACACTCAGGTAGAGTCTCACAACAGCTGAATGTTTAATTCGAAAGGCCTGAAGTGAAACAGTCAGAATTCTGACATCTGAGGTCAAATTTTTGGCATTCCATGCACTACTATGCCCATAAATACTAACCTAGATATGTATGTGCACTAGGCACAGTTATACATGCACATGGATAGACAATCAAATAACTCTATGTACATTCTGTTACTGCATTTTTATGCAGTTACAATATGTGCATAACTAAGTATAGCAATGAAAAAATATAATAAATCACATCCTGTCACCAGCACATCACAGGGCCCCTCTGAAAGGCAGCTGTTGAACAGCTACATCTCAGGCTCTGAATTAGCTTCCTTTTTGAAGTGAAATGGAAACAGCTCAGAATATTCAAAGGTATTGCTTTATTTTGAGTGTTTGCTTAGTGAGAAAAAGAACCTTTAAAGTACAACTGCATATTTCACAACCAGATAAGAGTATATAGAATTCATTATTATAAAATCAAACTATAATATTTAACAAAACATAAAAAAAAAAGAAGTAAATGTGTATTTAGGTTGGTTTTTCAAGCAAAACCAAGAAACTGTAAAAGTTATTGCAAACCATCCTCTAGCTGGAACAGACAATACAGAGTAGGTTCTTACATATAGACAAGGAACTTATAAAATATAGAAAGAAATACATATCAAAAAAAGAAAATTATGTTTTAAAGGCCAGGAAGTGGAAGTATAAATGAAGGACTACCAAAATTGACTCTGGAAAGATTATTAACAATAGCAAAAAGGAAATAAAAGTTGGATTTATAATGAAGTGACATTGGGATAGTGATTAAATATATTCTAGATACCAGTGAAAAAATAATCAGTTTTCCACAGGTAGGACAATACTAACAAAGAAGAAAAGGCAGGTAATAGGAATTATCCATATCACATTGATATAGAAATAACAACTGAGTGGAACGAAAACTCCAGGAATTTAGCACATTCAGCAGAAGTAGGTAATCTCTACCAGAAAACCATTGTAAGAACCAGCATGTGAATTTAGGTCTGATAGCTAGTATTTGTCACTTTTCTATGAACTTGAAGATGATGCAACATAATTGAGAAACAGCAAACTTAGTCCCCCTTAAAGGAAGAGAAAAAAAATGTAAACTTTTTGAGTTTTTTGAGTGAGTTGAGGCCTGTAACCTGATAGTACCATGCAGGGCTTTAGAAGAAATTTTGAAGTGAGGAATAACACAACTTGGATGCAGGACTCAAAGGCCTAATAAGTAAATTTGCTGATGATACTAAATTGTGAGGAGCTGTTGACTCCCTCAGGGATAGGGAGGCCCTGCACAGAAACCTTGAAAATTTAGGGGACTGAGCAATCACCAACCACATGAAGTTTAATAATGGAAAGTTCCGGATTCTGCACCTGGAATGGTACAACCCTGGATGTACAGACAGACTGGGGAACAAGAGGCTGGAGAGCAGCACTGCAGAAAGGGACCTGGGGGTCCTGGCTGATGGCAAGTTGGATACGAGTCAGCAGTGCCCTGGGAGCCAGGAGGGCCAAGAGTGTCCTTGGGGGCATCAGGGACAGCATCGCCAGCTGGGCAAGGGAGGGGATTGTCCCCTCTGCTCTGCACTGGGGCGGCCTCACCTCCAGTGCTGGGGGCAGTTCTGACAGCCACAGTATAAGAAAGATACAAAGCTATTAGAGAGTGTCCAAAGGAGGGCTACAGAGATTGTGAAGCATCTTGAGGGGAAGCCGTATGAGGAGTGGCTGAGGTCACTTGGTCTGTTCAGCCTGGAGAAGGGGAGACTGAGGGGAGACCCCACTGCAGTCTACAGCTTTCTCATGAGGGTAAGAGGAGGGGCAGGCACCCATCTCTTCCTTCTGGTGACTAGTGACAGGACCTGATGGAAGGGCTGAAGTTGTGCCAGGAGAGGTTTAGGTTGGATATTATAACAAAGTTTTTCACCCAGAGTGTGGCTGGGCACTGGGACAGGCTCCCCAGTGAAGTCATTACAGCACCAAGCCTGACAGAATTCAGGAAGCATTTGGACAACACTCTCAGGCTCATGGTGTGATCCTTGGGCTGTCTTGTGCAGGGCCAGGAGCTGTACTCCATGATCCTTGTGAGTTGCTTCCAGCTGAGGATATTCTATGATTGTATGAACTAAAGTCTTGGAATATGGGGTAAAAGAAAACATGGATGTCATGCCAGACATATCTGACATCCTTATTTGATTTTCTTTTTAGAAGTCTGATATAAATTCGAACACATCTCTTTGAATCTCTGTAAAGCTTTTAACACTGCTAAATGAGCACTGGTAATGAAGAAAACAAGGATAAGCACAGAAGCTGTAAGACAAAAGGGGAAACGGTCAGTTTTTGGAAAGAAGACACTTCCTGGGTGTACCTGAGATACTAGGATCTCACTTAGATTGACCCGCAAGGTGATGTAGCCAAGACAGCGGCAGATCCAGCTGTACGGAGCACCATAGCTGGTAAAACCAGGGATATGTGGGTGTTTCTGTACAAGACACCAGCAAGCTTTAATCTGGGAGACTGTGTACTGTACAGGTCACTTATGAATTCAAACTGCAAGAGATGGGCTGTATGCTGGCGAGGAGACTGGAGTGCTCATCTGAGATGCCACTGGAAAAACGTTAGCTCAGTGAATCTGGCAACAGTGAAGGCTGACAGTGTCTGTGTATGTAAGTGAATGGAAAGAGAGGAGATGAGAGAAGGAAGCAAGAATAAACAGAAGAACTTCTCAAACTGACAACACTGGCAGAAGAACAGCTGTGCAGCCATGAAGATATTTTGGCTGGAAATCTCAAAGTTCAAAACTATCAGTAAAGTGAGACTCTGGAAGAGCCTTCAACTCAAAGAGGCAAAGCTAAAAAAGTTAATCTTTGTTTTTAGGATTCAGATTAAAATATTTATGAAAGGGATATGAAGCAGTACCTAGGGAGCACTTCATGACCTATTAAGTCTCTTCAAGTCCAATGGGCTTCCTGACAGCATCGAAGCCCTGCCAACCCATGTTTTATGCTGACAGAACTCACAGAGTTGGAACAATATATACTAACAGTGTCCTTTGATGGCCCACATGCAACTAAGGATCTTTGTGGTGAATAAACCACGAAAAAGTTGCTGGTTTTCAAATAGAGAATCCGTAATTTAAAGTCTTCTCATCTATATCTTCTGGTAAACATCTGCTCCTCACCATAAGATTACAAACAGCCACCTGAGGATGTGGAGAACACGTGGGATCTTCCAGAATAAATCAGAAGCAGCCAACACAGGCAGAATAGCAGTTTATAAAACTCACATATATTCAGCTATATGTCTTGTTTCAATTCTAAATCACTCCTAGCTGAAAACTGGGGAGAGTACATAGAGATGTATTATCTGAATCTGGATCTGAATCAGAATCATTTAAAAACAAGCTGAAACACAGACCTCTTTCCACAATCTTACTTTATAAAACTTAAGATCATGAACCTAAATTTTCGGTCCAACATAAAAGATTTCCTCAGTTCCTTTCTTGCTTCAGGAAAAGAAAGGAAAATAGAACTCCACTAATGTTCTTGATGTATGTAAATGAATTTATTGCACTGTTTCCTAGCCAGGTAAGTGAAAGACACAGCTTCAGTGATAAGCACTATTTAATCATGGAATCAAAAATTAATCCAGGCCCCACCAATTTTTTTTCCTATTAAAACTTCAGTGCAGTTAAAGTTGCACCAAAAGTAGTACACATTTCGAGATGAGTAAACCGTAATGGCAAGTAATAGCCTAAAGAAATTAACAGGCATTTTGATTACAAAAATTATTTTTTAAATAGTGAAATTAGTAGAAAATAGACAGAGAAAAATGATGAAACAGTACTTAGTCTTTCTAATTCATCCTATGATACTTCTGAAATTATCTCCATGAGCTTCTGGAATTGAATGTAAAACCCAGTTGCAGTTATTCTTACGCTGCTGTTCCTGTAAAGTGCGAATGATAGAGATGGATGAGGGAAGTAAAAATGAAAGCAATTTCAAGTTTTGCCAAGTCCAACCTCTACAAAATGGTCAAATCTTAGTTTCCTTTCTCACCTTTCTAGCATCACATTTCTCTGTCAAGAGGTTTGTAATAATTATTTATTATTTGACAACAATGTAGAATAGACTGAAAAATCATTTCTGCCATGAGGCATGCTAAGAACAAAGGTACTATGGAAGAGGAAATATATCACCTTGATGAAAAGTGAGTAGAAATTGGATAGATGCCATTAGATTAGATAAAGGAAGATAAATGTGAGACAGGCAGAGCAGTTGAGAAACAAAAGGCTTAGAGAGAATTGATGATGACAGCAGAAACATTGTACATTAAAGTTTGTTTTAATTAGGGAAAGCATTTTTATTAATATATTTTATTGTTTATAAGCTTTATGGAAGAGATGAATCACAGAATTGATTGCAGAAGCCCAGCAGAAAATACTAATTATTGGGACAACACCTCCTGTCAATAGCAAGGAAAGTGATGAATTGGAAAATTTATTGGATGAACTTTCAGAAGAATTCTGATAACCAGAAATCATGCCAATGTCCTGTCAAAAAAAAAGTAAAGATGATGAAGGGGACAGAGTCTTATATCAAATTAGTTATCAAAATGCCAGAATGATAAACTACCAAACAGTGAAATAACAAGATGATTTTGACTGAGCTATCAGCTCTCACATGATTAAAAAAAATATGATTTTATAAAGGAAAAGTAATGATTTTAACAAAACTAATGGACTAAGATATTTCAATGAAATACTTGAGAAAATCGCTGTATTAACATTTAATATATCATTTCCATTTAGACTAGAAATACAATTAGTTTTGTCCCGATTTTTTAATGAAAATTATTACAAGAAATTGGTTTTTAGCAATGACAGAGGAACATCAATAAAACTCTTTGAATCCTCCTTTAAAGTATGTCAGTTTCTTATCAATGAACAGATTCTTCTTTTTTTTATTTTATTGTGTCAAGCTTTTTCTTACGCCATCTTTTGTCCTAGACTTATATTATTCCTGTCTATTGTACTGACAAAATGCATATACGTGCACTAAGGACTGAATGAAAAACAAATTCATATTTACAGTCATTAAATATTTTGGAATTCAGGTCTACTGACTGAATACCAGAGACCTGTGAAAGGAGTCTGGCTCTCATTACACTTCTGGCCCTTACTGAAACAATGCTGGCTTGCTGGGATATTTTGCTAATTCATGTTGTTCTATTGCAGTAAACAAGCCTTGCTAATAGTCGGTGCATTTCAGGAGAGCTCTTCAGTAACATCACATTCACCACATTGAAAGAGCATGAGAATTGAGAAGGAAGCCTACACCATTGACAGGGTCACTCAAGAGGTGGAATACTATCTCTTAAGGCTTGATTAGACTCATGTACTAATAAAATCACTGCTAAGCTAAACAAATCTTTCCCATAATTGTGCCAAAATGACTGGGTGGACAATCTTCACACCAGAATTTCCCTTCTTATTGTAGATCAGAAGGGTTGTTTTTTCAGCTGCAATAGAGCCCAGGAAAAAGCCAGTAAGGAAAACAACAAAGTTGATTTTGCATCAGATATCCCAGCAGACTTCATAACTGTTTTTTCTGCCCTCCCTTCTGCTTCTTCTTAGGCCCAGTGTGCCGGAATTTGATACATTCTAGAAATGAAAGCAGCAGTCCTTATTCTGCAGATCATTTACTTTTGAGCAGGAACTGCAACCCAGTCCCCAGGACCAGCTGTTTCTCAATTCCACAGCTCACATTGCCTCCAGCCCACCAGAAATGTACCCAAGGAGAGAGACCCACGAGTTCCCTAAAGGGCACGAACACCGTTGTGGCATCAAGGCTGCACAGAGCACTATACCAGTTGCCCCCACTCCCTCTTCACATTGAAGCATCCTTTAGGGCAATGGGATGGCTTTTTACAATGCAAGAGAAAAAATGGTTGTGTTTCCTGTCAAGCCAACATTAATGCTCATTAGACCTTGGGGCTCTCTGAGGCTTCAGTCCCGTCATGGGTTCTGATTTGACTTGGGACATAACTGCCCCTTGTTGCAGAAACAAAAAGTGACCCTAACGCCTTTCCAGTGTTATGGTGGAAAGAAAAGTAGTTTAGGTCTCTTTCAATCATTTACTAAGCTCACAATATATACCTACCAACAATTAACTGATCTCTGATTAATGATCTCTGATGGCAAATGACTCTCTGGATAACAACACTTTGTTTATATATGGTACTTAATCTATAGATTGAAAAAAGGCCTTAGAAGGGTGGGGAAAAAATAACCCCATTATGCACATGGGTTGAATTGAAGCTCAGAAATTAAATACAGTCCTAAAGATTTTATAGCTGATATCAGTACCAAACTCTGAATAACATGTTATTAAATCATATTGCCTTCATAAGCAAATCAGTGCAGAGTTTGACTTTATCTGGGCCTAGTGTTTTCTTATGGAAACAATTATCCCCTACTTTGTATCTTCCTCCAAATCCCACTGCAAGCAAAAGTTCTCTATGCACAAATTTTCCCCTTGCAAGAAGAAGAAAGCTCAGCCACTCCAGCTGTACTGTCTGCACCCGTACACTTGTCAGTAAGAAAGGCTACAGGCTGGGCAGGCTGTGCAATTATTGGAAATAAAGAGGTAAAACAGACAGGCTGAGGAAAAAGAGATATATGCAGTCATTCTTCAGTCTTCCCAAACATCTAGACCTCACACATGTATTTTCTTGTTACAAAAAAAATAATTGGTGGACTGAAACAGGGCATGCTTAAGATGTCTTGAGCACTAGAGAGGAAACTATGAGAAGTGGGGCTACAAACATGCCCCACTGCTGGGAGTAGATGTGGAATCCCTACTGCTTTCATACATGAAAAAAAAAATTAAAAACCAATCATCATTTGGATTAAAATGATTTCTTAGGAAACTATAATTTAATTTGTGCCATACATAGCACCTGCAAGATGTGGTTCTCTGAAGTCCAGCTGTTTGCAAAAGCTTTCATCAAGGCCAGGTTAATGGGCCACAACTCAATAAAATTCTTTATAGAGCAGTTTAAATGGATTGTATCTCCCCTTTCCCCACAAGAAAATCTCACCCAGAGGAAACTGTTTAGGAACACGTTTCCTTTTTAGTACTTTATAGAAAAGCAACAATGGCAGCTAGAGACACTTTATGAGAGGCATTCCATAAATCCAAACCAATTAGTGCAGAAAAGCAGGCAAGCAGAGTTTGTGTACATCCTAAAAATGTCCATTAGCACACATCTGGAAAAAACAGCAAAGTGAATGGACTCAGAAGGCAACTGACCATCCTACTGTTGTCTCAATCCCTCAAAATGCAGCAGCACATCTGTTTATTTTCTTTTAGTGCAATGCATACAAATTTCATATATTAAAAACATTGCCAAGAATTCTCTGTTTATCATCTTAAGAAAACGTGATGGAGGGAGAAATGCAGATGCACTTACCACATTTTTATAGGGAAAACAGCAACCATGGGCACTGATTTGAGTAAGAAAATTAATGAAGAGAAAGTCTTCAAAAGCCCAAGGGAAAACATTAAATGGATTCAGCATGGGAGAAAGAATTCAAAGAAATCTCTATCTTGAAATATCACCATGACACTTATATTAACAATGTAAATTAATATCAAAGAGATCAAACTTTCTCAGCCAAATTATGACAGATTACCTTTAATTATAAGAGTCAATGCTAGTGCGAAGCAGAGCTTTTGAAATATTTAAAACAAATCTCTAGAAATCATGAACCTATATAAGAATAGCTAAATTTCAGATAAATAACTTCTTGTCTTTTAGTTTCTTCCTAGCAATAACTTCTAGGATATGATCATATATTGTTTTGTGTAAGTCTAGGCAGACCTCTTCACTTTCCTCTCTGTGCTCCACTCTCAGAAGTGGTTAATTAATAAAAATTAATTCCACACTTCTGTATTTCTTATGTGAAATTATGTAGGCTGCTTACATACCTAAGTTCTAGCATACATTTATGTTAAGCATATGTTCCTAATTCAACTACCAATAGTTTTATTATTTATGCTAGATATTCATCTTAAAGAAGTACCAGGAATTCCTCACATGACCTTAAAGATGGGACATCAAGGTCTTGCCCACCGTGACACAGAATATGTGGTAACTTGAAAAAAAAGTGAGGATTACTTATCCAGTGTGATGGCTAGAAGTGCAAGTGAGATAGGAGAATTTTATAGTACTTTTTACTTGCCTTTTCTGAATAAGCATTTCATCTCAGGCAGACCTGGCTTGGTGATGTTCTGGTTGTACCCTTTATTATCCTATGAGTATATAAAGTAGCCAGTGACTCTGTTTGCACTTCGTGCAACCACAAATTCTTCCCCAAGCAGAGGTCAATTGAGTTGCTTAGGTGGCAGAGAGGTGGACAGATGGACCTAAAAAGACACCATGCAAAGAAGCTGAGAGATGCTGAGATTCTGCTTTGCAACACCAGACACAACAGGACATTCAGGAGGCAGTACCAGTGTCTGAGCTCCAAACTCTCAACGTCTTATTGATGGCAGTAGATACTCTCAATGGCTGTGGACAAAACAGGACTTTTTACAACAGAAAAAAAAAGCTCTCAGAGCAGTTTGTTAGTGCAGTTCTTCCTATAGTAATGAATAACAGTCACAGGCAATGACTCCAATGAAAATAAACCATCATTGCATGCACATGTGGCTGGGCTTACTCCCACAGGAGACATTCAATACTTGCAAAGGAAAGAAATGGAAGGAAAACAAACAAAAGAATGAGATAGAAATGAAAACCAAGAATCTTTTAAGAATAGAAGAGAAACAGAGAGGACAAGTCCAGGAGAGAGGACAGCAAATCTCAAGCCTGCTATACCTAGCTGGCTTCAGGTGTTCCTTATAAAAAGCAATAAATATATGTATAGAGCACTTATTCACAGTGCACAATGCCAGGAACTGGGAATCAGCATTCATGAGTATTCTTCCTAACTTTGCCACTACATGAAAATCGTATATGGAGATAAGACATCTGTAGCAACTTTACTGTACTAATTTTCTGCCAGGTAGGCACAGCTCCAGAGGTACCCTACTTTCCTGTACCCAGAGGGTACAATCCCGAAGGACCAAAAAGCAACAGCTCTGCTATCTCTTTTCAGTGGGGTCCATTCCTCCCCTTCTCATAAAACCAGAACAAAGGCATGTGTTTTGGCTGGGCCTATCCAGGCAGTTGCTAGAAACAGATGACCAGTCTGCAAATTGTTTCAGTCTTTGTGGTGTGCCAAACATTGGATTTCAAGTGAGAGAGGTCAGCATGAAATATGTAGTGCCATTCAGGCATGGTTTTAGCATCAGGCACTATAATGAGGAGCTCTGAATATCCTTGGACTGAGTAAACATAACTTCAGGGGAAGAAAACCATCAAAACCACAAATGAGTATCAAAGACAATCATAGACAAAACCAAAACTTTCCAAGGTGAACTGTCCTGATGTGCTCCAGAGCAACGACTGTCCTAAATGCAATAGGCCAAATCTAACAAAGTGCTGCTTTTCCTTAGCTGTCCTTTCCTAGACTGCCAGCACATTCCTGAGCCCTTATACCCAGAGAACCTTTCTTGCCTGATGTACATAACTTAACAATAACTTCAGTGGCAGGGAACTGCACTACCCAGGCAAACAGCATGTGACTTCAAATTTTAATTGGAAAAGAAAATGAAATCCCACATGTGTATTCAAATTGTGCCTGAACTGCAGCAGCATAGCCAGGGAACTGCATAAAAACAGGCTGCCTCTAGTTTACTTCGCTGAAGTCAGACTTCTGGTGAAAGATCCCCAGGGTGAAATACAGGGCGGGTATGCAGGGTAGTCATCTCCCTTCAGCTCATGAAACACCAGATCCTATGAAATTTCTCTCCTCAGAAGCATTTTCTGTCTCCCTGCCACATGCCTTAGTCCCTAGTTTGTAAAATGAATTTTGCCACCTTTTCTGTTTCCGAGTCTCTCCTAATTTTCCCAGTGGAGAGTCCTCTATAGGCCAGGAAACTTCACAAGAACTTGGCCATGATGATTTCCTATGCTATAATACTTTTGAGGCTCAAAGCCCTGATAATTGTCCAGTGAGAAGGGTAATTCAGGAGAAAATGCTTGTAGCTTTTACGAAGCAGGAAAGCAGCCAGCCAGCATGAGTGTCCTGCTTACCACAAAAAAAAACAGTGCCAAGAAAAGGGATCTGAGGATGGTGCTGTGGCTGGATAAAGTAGTTGGGCAACATAAACACAGCCTCCTATGGGAATTCTCCTATGTGGCAACTTGTGGTCACTCATGAGATTTACAGTACACCAGTAGTATGAGGAACAGAAAACAGTTTATGTAGCTTTTCAGAGCCTTCCATACTGTTCCATTTCATTCTAGTTTTGCCAGTAAGAAAAAAGCTGAAGGACACAAAACTTTTGAATGACACATATTGGAACACTGCTTTATCCCAGAGATCTTGTGTCCCAAATCGTGAAGGACTCCTAGGGGAGTACCAGTACAATAGCACCAGAGCAGCTTTTCTCAGAACACACGGCTGCTTCCACCCAGCCTGCCAGCCACGACGGGAAGAGCTGGGACCAGCGGGGAGCACAGCTCGGAAGCCCAGGAGCTGCACACTTTCTCCTCCAGAGAGCCACACGCTCAGACAGAGATGCCACTGGCTCCCCTGCCCATGTCACTGCATGGAGTAAATCAGTGCGGTGTAATTCAGCAGCACAACGTGAGGAATATACATTCTTAAGTAGGTAATTAGCATGTGTATTGCCATCATGATTTATTACTTGTATTTTTCTTTGAATATCTATAATAATTTTAGCAATGTACTTACCTTCTACAAATTAGAAAGTATCCTCTGTAAATTCAACTTCAATGCCTGTTTCTAATGTGTCTCAAGTCTTTATTTAAATAATACTCATTCCTTCTTTAACTTTCTTTTGGTTTTCTAAATGATGAAAAACACCAACATTATTATCTATAAATTGAAAGAAAACTAATCCACTATAAAACAGGATTAGAAGTGGGCTCTTCCTGGTCTCCACTCACAAGTTTTGAACATCAGTAAAAACAAGTGTCCTTCTTTGGTGTAAAGGCATAATCCTAAAATCCCAGACCTGGGCCAAAAAGCTTGGGATTCAACCAAGCTGAAGTCCTAGATCATAGCATAAATATTTTTCACCCACACTAGTGGCTGCAAAATGCCTTCGACATGAAACAAACAAAGCCCCTTTCCAACTCTTTTTGTGTGTTCACTTTGTTCTGTTCCTAAAAGAAAAGTCCCTGGAGATAAGCTAACAAAACACTGCTAAGTTCACATGTGAGAGGCAGCAATATTATCTTATGTAAAGCCTCAGCAGAGTGTATTTTAAAATTCACTGGGCATCACACAACAAGGACAAGGAAAAAAGTCATGCTAACAGATCTGTGAGCTAATATATACAGATGCAGTATGTGTGTTTTTGGAGTACTGTCATGGTCTACTGATAGTGAGAAAAAGGTGATTAGAAAGAGTTAATTTAAAATTTAATTTCAATCTTTCTACAAGAGTCAGATTTTCTCTAGCAAGAATATTACTGGCACAGGTTTTACCAATGAATTGGAAACCAATGGCCTTATAGACATCATCTGTATTGCTGAATGTACAACCACTGAAGAACAAAATTCTACAAAAACTTTTCTCTAACAAACATCAACTGTTCTAGAAGGCTTCATTTACATTTCTACAGGGCAGTAGATCCCCAACAAGCCCCAGCAGGCAAAGGCAAGCATTCCTGTTCCAGTGCATGGCACAGATGCACTGAAGACTGGTCAGCCCTTTAAGACCTGAAATACTGCTTTATAACCCATCAGGTCTGAAATTTTTGATGAGAAAATGCCCCAAACAACGATCAGTAGGTTAATAAACCTTTTTATGTTTGGAGAAGAAACAGAAGCAAACATCACATGTAATGATCATTCTTTTCACAAAATTACTGGGAGCAATATTTATAGCTCTTAGATATTCTCTTGCATGGGGATTATGCTTAAGAAATTCAGACTTTGGGGATCCTAACTATATGTGAATTTTAGGAAAGTTTAGTTATGTTCAAAGGACAAAAAATGTAGTCATTACAAAGAAAAGGCAAAACTGTAGGGAAAAAAAAAATCTCAACCTCTTCTTTCCTGCAGTGCCACCCAAATAGCAACCTTTAGTACATGTCTTACAGAAAGTTGTTTACCTTTCTTTTATATATTTAATACTAGTTAAGTATACCTGGTAGTAGCTTAGTAAGATTAGTAAGAAACTCTTTCATTTTTTTGTACTTATTTACACTTTAATTTTCTCTTTTCAGCTTGCTCAGTTATTGAAATGAAGACTGAGATGGCCATTAAAAGATCACAAGTGAGAAGCAAGACAAAACATATGAAAAAAGGAGAAAAAAGTAGTTTCCTTTTGGTTTTGATATGAAATGTACCATGTCCAGCTGTAAATATCAACACAACTTAAGAGAGGATTAGCTGATTTTTTATCTGTAGCTTGAGATGGCTGTAGGTACAGAGTTTTATATTATTACTAGACAGATAAATAAAGGCTGATGCTAAAAGAAACAAGTTCAGTGACGTACAGTGAAGAACAAACATATAACTTGGACCAGAGCTATCAATGTGCTGAAAAAAATGACAGTGATGGCTTAGACATGATAGAGTTTTATTGGCTCAGTCTCCAAACCAAACCTTCTCGACCACTGTCAGCTCTGCACAAGGCCAGCTCAAGTGTTCTGAAGTCCGAAACTTCCACTTCAATGCTGTGCAGTATATAAACACCCAGAATGGCAGAGGATATCTGCACAGACAAATTAAATCAAATGGCAGAAAAAAATTAGATTGATTGTTCACTCAGGACTAGTGCAAGAACTTCTGCCAGAGATTCCGGACTCTCTTGTAGGAAATGACTGATAAGAGAGACCATGAACCATCACTGTTACGCAAATGTGAAAGGGCTTTGCAAACCCAAGATAAGTCTAATGAGCTCTTTCCAGTGGAGAACTTCAGTAGTGACTCACACGCTACTCTGCAACTTAAGTTTATCACTTTCTTTGATGAGATAGGGGGATTTATTGACAAGTGGCCTCATTAATTATTTCCAAGTTGGTGTTGCTCCAATATGAATACGCAAGGAGGAAGTACTTCATTAACTGAGCTGTACATAACAGTACTTCTTACCAGTATTCGAAAACTTGAAGCTACCCATCAATCACAAGTGTGTCAGAAACACTGAACTTCAACATGGATTGAGTAATTTAGGCCCTTCTGTTAATATGTATCCAAAGGACGTATCTCTCCCTAATAAAAGTACCTGTGAGAGCTGCATGCAGGATGGCTCCAGTAGCTATTTATGGTGCTTTTTACCTTTTAGTCCCAAGTATCCTCCAAAGTTTCCACCATGAGGGTAGAATACACTACCAACTCCTGCATACATCCTTTCCACCCTGATTGAGCAGATGTCCTAAAATCCCATGGTATTTTTCCAACAGTTAAAACAATCAGTCCAAGGGAAGGTACTATTGTGAAAATTACATATTTTATTATATTCTTGATGCATTATGATGAGTAGATATGATAAAGTCGGTCAGGCAGCTCCCATTAAGTCTGCAACATTGGAGATAATCAAAACCTCAGTCCATCTCAGGCAGTGATATGTCAAAACAGGTTTTATTCTTAAAAGTGGGTCAGTAGTCTGCATTTAGTTCCTAAGCAGCTAAGAGAGTTTCTTCTTTTTCAGCCTGTTTTTACATCACAGTTAAAGACACGGGAATTACAGAGATCAAAGATTAAAAAGTCTATGTAGAGCAAACTCCTCTAGATGAATTGATTCTACCCAGGGTAGATATACTGATAAAACTGAACTGAAAAACCCCACATTGTTCTCTCTACAGTAGACTTTAAAAATCACTTATATTGTGATTATACTGGCTGTGATTCTCCTGTGTTGTCAATCTATAACAATTAAATGACTTTAGATTCAGAAAAGAAGCAAAAATTCAAGTTCAGAGTACAATATCCTAGATATACAAACTCCTGATATGATTCTCCCTTAATATGTTTAGAGAATCATAAAAGTTGTAATGCCTGAGCATGAGAATCATGTCTGATCCCTACCTTTTCACACAAGATGCCATGCATTTTGCCCACTGAAGTCAATATGTCAAAGTTTGTCTGGTTTTTAAACTTTATCTGAGGTTTACTTTTCTTCACCAGTGACAGCTCAAACTTGTTACTATGTCAATAAATATACTCTATCTAGCACAGACCTTGGCTGGGAAGAAAGTAGATAGAGAAGAAAGCAGAAAGAAGCTTGAACAAACATTTCCAGGCCATATACAGTATTCCAGAGATATCTCCGGTGCTTTTCCACAAGGATACAAACGCTTTTCATTTGAAAACACCTTGCCTGATCTATTCTAGGATAGCCCAGATCCTTTTCATGGTTACATTACAGTGTTGAAATAGTCTTTCTGTGATAAACTAAACTACTCCAGTATTAGCTTTACTTTGAACTTGTATGCTCCTTAAGTAATACAGAAACTCATTTGTAATGCTCAATATAATTTCGCAAATTATTTCTATTAGCAATCTTATATTCCACTATATTTTCATTATTTGAGGTTGTCCAGTTCACTCACAGTGATTTTCTGATATCTTTCACTACTAAGAATGTCTTTAAGTATACTATATTCCAAGAAAGACTTAGCTGAACTTTTCTCAATAATTAATACTTAAAGTTGAGCTGGGCATTGCTGCCCTTTGTTTTCAAATTAAAGAGAAAAAAAAAAAGGAAAGGAAAAAAAAGAAAAAAGAGGAGAGTCTGGTAGAAGACAGGAGGCAAGGGGATTTGCCAAGTCATTCCACAGATAAGCAACTTTGGTCACTGCCACTCTTTAGGAGAGATGACATTTCAGTTACTGATGAGAGAATCTGCCCTAAGTTAATTCCTCTCTGTTTAGAAGGGAAAACACACTGAAGTCAAATCACAGAAAAGTGATTCTGTATAAACAGGATGGGACTTTGCGTTCATTCCCTCTGTGCAAAGGGACTTAAACTTACAAACAGAGCATTCTTAAGACAATTCAGACCAGTGCCTAAAAGTCATATCTGGTTCTTTCTCTCTCCCATTTTTACGCTGTTTTATTTAACTGTAAGTACAGTGTTTGTAAAGGGTGTTGGATTAACAGCATCACAAACAGAAGTTCTCTGTTTGTATTCAGAACAGATTTTGTTACAGTAATCTTACCCCTCCCATCCTGACCTTTAAGTGGCTCCCAGTAAAGAACAGGAGGTATAGCCCAAATTTCTGAAAATTGCTATCTGATTAATATGAAGGTGCACAATTATCAGTTAGACCAAGGCAAAAGGCCATTTCCTCAGTTACAAAGCTGAGAAAACATGTTAGAATTAAAACAATAGCATCACCGTGACTAAGTAGGTCCCATCAAGGTAACAATTCTATTTTCTGTGGTGTATTTGAAAGAGGGAAAAAAGGTATTTATAATACTAGAAATGTTGCATTAACCAATCCTGGAGATAAGAGGTGGGACAAGCATTTTAATAATCTAGAAGTTTAAGTGCTAGCTACTGTCTTTGCTGAGTACTTGCAGTTTGGAACAGTTTTGATGTCTGCAAAGAGGAGAGATGTAGGAATGCAAGGTGACTTCTAGAGCTCAGGCTTAGAAAAATCACCTCTGGTATCAACAGAAACTGGAAAGTTTCTAAGCTCAGGCTTAGAAAAATCACCTCTGGTATCAACAGAAACTGGAAACAAGGAATTAGAGAAAAAGTTCAGCCATAAAGCTCCAGTCACAGTCCCAGTTTCATTAACCTTAACTGATGAAGAAAAGTCTATGGTATGCTTTGAGAGAGATTCAAGACTGTCATCATCTTCAATGAGAGAGATTCAAGACTGAAGTCAGTGAAAATCAGTTCAGCAGGTGAGTTAATCCACATAGCAAGTTGGAGCAGGAAGCAGGAGCACCTTCACTACGTAGTACCAGGAGATACAAAGACTTGTAAGTGCCTGAAACAAAGGCAGTAAAGGTTAAGCAAGATCAAGCTTATTGGCACTCAATGGCAGTGAAGAGATTCCAGCTCTGCTCCCAGCTTCAGAGGATTTACTCTGGCCAGTCACTTAGTTATGATTCAATTTCCTCGGTTATGAGCACCTGGCAAGGGCACTGCAGAGATCAGTCTGCAAATACTTTTGTGTAGTAATTTGAAAATATAACATAATATGAGATGGTTAACTTGTAACTGGAGTTGGTTACCAGCAACTAGGGAGGAGCCTCTTCTGAGAGCTGACTGGTCTGTCAGTCAAAGATACTGGCCAGAAAGAACCCACCTCTGCCACCAGCCTCAGCAGGAAGACCCAGCGTAACTTAATGAGTGCGTGTGCCTCTCTGCCTCAGAGATGTCCCTGCTCCTCTGGTTAGGATGCTTTGAACTACAGGTGAACGAGTCTGAAGTTTGTACAGCTGCTCCTACATTCTGTCTATCTGACAGTAGAATAATCCTCATTAAGAAAACTTGCAGTGGTTATTAAAGAAATGACAGAGAAGAGAACAAGATCAACTATTTCAAGGTTTTTTCTTCTGTTCTTTTCTATTTGACCTAGGGTCTTTTTATTTCTATTTAGATTTCTAGATAACAAATTGATTGGTGTTTTGTAAGTAGAGTAAAGAGTAAATTAATTCTTGTTTAGGAATGATGGAAATGTTTCTCTCTAAAAGTGTCCTGTTAAGAGGAGAGGGCCATAAATCCAGACCCATTTAATGTAGATGGGGCTCCAGTGATGGGTATATGACCATCCCCCAGAAGTTCATTAAGAAGGAGGCTTGCTGCAAAGAGAGACATGAACAAACACTCATGACAGGAAAGTAAGTCACCTGGTGATGTTTGAACTCCAAACACTTCTTAATGAACCATTGCTATTTTCCTGGCATCCTTTCGTTTGGCACTTTGCTGGATTAAGTCAGTATCATACTATGTTGATAACCATTTGTTTATGCTACAGTTGTGCCTTATGTCCAGTTTCATACTGTTCTCATGCTACTCAAGATTATATTGCTGCTTATGCTTGTATATGATCTATGGATAAGCAAAAGATTTCTGTCATAAGGGTTATCAGCTGACAGCCTTTTTAATCAGAAAAAACTCCAGAAGCTTATTTATGCATTTTTAAGGATGTGGTTTGTAAACATGCATGGAAATTTGAAGCCATAACAACATTGCATCTTGATTCAAAATATTCAATCAATAGTTGTGCTGAGGCAAAAGTCGCTGAAGTAAACTGTGCATCCTAGGAAAAAACCATTTCTTTAAATGGAAGGTTTTGCAGAATTTGAATAAGTCCTTCTGTAGTCTTTTCATAGCTATTTTTTCAAAAGAAGCATAATGGAGAACCATAAAAAATTATTCTCGCCTGAAAAAAAATCTACTTTCCTGTGAAATTTTCTATTACTTTTTTTCTTGCATGACTCCACATCATCACTCTTATCTTAAAAAAAACTTATAAATTTATCTCTTCGTTTTTTCACAGAATTGACTCTTCATATGATAAGCATATTATATAAGAAGATGGCCCAGAACAGATACACACTCTACAACACTTCCAATAGCCATCTCCTGGTAAAGTTACAGCCAAATATCTGTACATTTTGAAAGAACTGCTTTACTAATATCATAAAAAATATAAGGTAAAGAATTACAAATCACATAAACCTAAAACATCGTCCTCACTCTCCTTGGCTCTTTTCCAGCCCTTACCCTATCCAGAAAGTACCAGCGTTACTTCACTATCATAATTTAGGAATGCTTATTCAGGGCTTATTCATATGATAGTAAGCAGAGCAAGATGAAACAGCTGGTCTGTAACCAAGGACACAACAAAAGTTATGTCTGGCATTAGTCTGAATGAGATAAGGGGGTTTTGTTCTGTTTTGTTTTATTAAGAATGAGTCACCGTATACTTAGGCATTTGAAACACTTTACCTGAACACTTTACCATTTCACCAGGAAAATTCCTGCCCAACAGCTCACTTAGCACAGCTCGAAAGCTTCAGCCCATATCTCAATCCTAAAACCAGTTGTTCTCCAGGTACTCAGACCCCTGATTTGGAAGACATGGAAGGGGAGCAGAATGAAGCTCTCATAACCCAAGGGGAGATGCCCAGTGACCTGCTCTGCCACTTAGACACACACAAGTCTGCAGGGCCAGGTGGGATCCACCCAAGGGTACTGAGGGCAGTCAGAAGAGCTCACTGAGCCACTGCCCATCAGTCACCTGCAGCCCTGGTCAACTAGGGATGTCCCAGGTGATGGGAACCTGGCAAATGTGACACCATCAACAAGGGCCAAAGGAGGATCTGGGCAGCTACAGGCCTGTCCTCCTGACCTTGGTGCTGGGGAAGGTCATGGAGCAGACCATCCTGAGTGCCATCACACAGCACATATGGGACAACCAGGGAATCAGGCCCAGTCAGCATAGGTGTATGAAAGGCAGGTTCTGCTTGACCATCCTCATCCCCTTCTATGACAAAGTGACCCATTTAGTGGATGAAGGAACGTCTGTGGATGTCACCTACCTAGACTTTAGTCAAGCTTTTGACACTGTTTCCTACAGCATTCTCATGGAGCCATTGGCTTCCCATGGTGCAGATGGGTTCTGGTTGCTCGGTGAAACACTGTCTGGGTGGCCAGGTCCAGAGAGTGGTGGTGAACGGTGCCACACCCAGGAGGTGGCCAGCCACCCGTGGTGTTCCCCAGGGTTTGGTCTTGGGGTCAGACCTATTTAATGTCTTCATCGAGGATCAAGTGTACCACCAGTCATTTTGCAGGCAACAGCAAGTTGGGCAGGAGTGTTGATCTACTGGAGGGTAGGAATGCTCCGCAGCGGGATCTGGACAGGCTGGATCGATGGGCCAGTTATATGGGACTCAATAAGGTGAAGTGCTGGGTTCTGCACTTGCATCACAACAACTCAGGCAATGCTACAGGCTGAGGGAAGAGTGGCTGGGGCTGCTGGTTGACAACCAGCTGAACATGATCCAGCAGTCCAGGTGGTCAAGAAGACCAAAGGCATGCTGGCCTATATCAGGAGCACTGTGGCCAAGAGGACCAGGGAAGCGATTGTCCCCCTGTACTTGGCACTGGTGAGGCCACACCTTGAATCCTGTGTCCTGTTCTGGGCTCCTCCATACAAGAAGGACATTGAAGTGCTGGAGCGGGTCCAGAGAAGGTCAGCAAGGCTGGTGAAGGGTCTGGAGCACAAGTCTGATGAGGAGTGTCTGAGGGAGCTGGACTTGTTTAGCCTGGAGAAAAGAAGATTCAGGGCAGACTTCATTGCTCTCTACAACTCCCTGAAAGGAGGTTGTAGGTGGGTAGAGGTCAGTCTCTTCTCCAAGTGACAAGAACAAGTGGAAAGTGACAAGTGACAGAACAAGAGGAAATGGCCTCAAGTTGTGCCAAGGGAAGTTTAGATTGGGTATTAGGAAAAATGTCTTTACAGAAGGGGTTGTCAAGCATTGGGACAGGCTGCTCAGGGAAGTGACGGAGTTTCCATCCCTGGAGTTATTTAGAAGACATGTAGATGTGGCACTTGGGAACATGGTTTACTGGTGGACTTGGCAGTGCTAGGTTAATGGTTGTACTCAATGATCTTAAAGGTATGTTCCAACCTAAATGATTCTGTGATTCTAAATGCTCTTCCTTGAAAATACCACAGGAAAACACTGACTTATTACAAAATAACACTTCTATATGCATTTTCCATCCGAGAATTTCAAAACATGTTACAGAGCTTAACACAATACTACAAGTCTCACAGATGCCTTGAAAATTATAAAATAAACCAGGCCCATAGAAGTTGCCATACCAGATCTGGCCAGTGTTTCATTTAATCCAGCACCCTGCCTCCAATGGACAAGAACAAAACACTAAATATAGCATGGCAATGTATTTAACCCTACCATTCTGACCCCTAAAGACAGCGGAGAAGACATGAAAACAGTAACCTTGAAGTCTGCTGACTCCAGCTCAGGAAAGAAGGATAATTATACACACAGGAGGTACCTGAGGAGTCTGATAGTTTCTAGTGCACTCCGATTGGTTTTGGCCCAAACTGAAAGGGTCTGCATGTTTATGTATGCATTTTAGGAAAATAAATGTCATGGTTACCTATTTATAAGAGTGCTTAGGGAGAACCAAGTATCAGTATCCATAAAGATAATTCCCTTCAGGAAGGCATTTGTGTGAAACAATTAACTTTTCCCATGTTCTCACATGTTCTTATGCCACTGTGCTGCTGTTAAAATTGTACAGCTCAGTCCCACCTCAGTAGCTAAAAGACTTCTGCTATTGTCCATGCTTGTGGGTTTTGGTGACATAATGAATTTAAATGCAGACTGGAAATCTCTTTTGGCCCTCCCCCAGTGGTGTTACTTCTGTCCTGGAGAAAACAAAAACCAGAACCCTGGTGGCTAGAAGGACGCAAAAGAGCAAAGTTCATCTGTTTGTTCAGAAAGCTGTTCCTATCCTAGCAATAAAGCAAACCTAACTGATTTTCAGGCAAGCAGGACATCCCAGAAATTTCATTACTTTGCTGAACTGGCTGCTGTCTTATTAATGTTCACCAGACACAGGAAGGGTGGGGTGGAAAAGGGGATAGTTGGCTGGAAAATATCTACTGGACAAACAAAATAAAGGCATTTTTTACTTAATATATAAAAAAATCCAAACTGTGTAGGAACTCTATGTTCAGTTTCCTAAGGTTTGTTACATACTTCTTCTGCCACCTGCTGCCCTGGCATTCCCCAAGGTTTCAGGCATAGGGACTACGTCTGTGAGTTTTCCCAGAAACAGATCATGCGTGACTAAGAACAAGCATCTAACAGCCCACTGGGCTGTCCAGGAGATACCATAGTTCTGGAAAACAGCTTGCTTGAATCTTCCTGAAAGATCAAATTATCTCTCCATGTTTTGAAGAATACCACCCTTGGGCCAGTGCTTCTCAAGAGATGCTTTTTCTCTTGATGGGTGGGATTCTGCAGTGAGGATTAGCACACTGGCTCTACTACCTTGGAAGTCAGACATAATGAGAGAAAGATCCTCAGACTGTCACCACTGCTCCAGCTCCTCCAGGGAAAGAAAAGAGGGAAAGTAGATTCGGAAAGTGAATATTCTGGAGATCAAGTGAGTGACTAAAGAATGAATTCTACCTTTTGAAAGACCAAATGTGAGCCACTGTGGAAGGAAAAGGGAAGTGTATGTCCAGTGAAAGCAAGGTCAGGTGAAATGGGAAGAATACAGAGATGCTGCTTGCCATGGCAGGGGGAAAATTCATGTGGTCAAAGCTCAACTGGAGATGAAGAAGGCCAGAACTGTGGGGGACAACAAAAAGAGTTTTTTCAAATACATTAATGGCAAAAGGCAGTGTAGAAATAACATCATCCCATTACAGGATGAAGATTGTCACCTCACAAACGGGGACATGGAGAAGGCAGAGGTGTTTAAATGCATTCTTTGCCTCTGTCTTCAACACAGATGATGGGCTACAGGGGCCTCTAGCCCTGAGCTAGAGGACCATGACTGCAAGAATGATCAATTCCCCAATTGTGTGGGATCTGCTGCTCCAGGTGGATCCCTACAAATCTATAGGGCCTGATGGGACGCATCTGAGGAGGTAGCTGATGTCATCACAAAGCCTCTCTCAATGATTTTCAGCAGTCTTGGGAATCCTGAGAGGTCCCAGCTGACGGGAGGCTGGCGAACATTATCCTGATTTTCAAGAAGGGCAAGAAGGAGGACCCCAGAAACTACAGGCCTGTCAGTTTTAATTCAGTGCCAGGTAAAATAATGGTAAAGATTATTCTGGGAAGTACTGAAAAACACCTGGAAGACAACGCAGCCATTGATCACAGCCAGCATGGTTCCATAAGGGGAAAGTCCTACTTGTCGAACCTGATTTCCTTCTACAACAGGGTAACCCACCTAAATGACCTAGGAAAGGCAGCAGATGTAATTTTCTTGGACTTCAGCAAAGCTTTCAGTATCCTGTTGGACAAATCGTCCAGGCCACAGACGGATAAATACATCCTGCACCGGTGAGTAACTGGCTCACAGGTCAGGCACACAGAGTTATAGTGAAGGGGGTAACATCAGAGTGGGGTTCTGCAGGGCTCCATCCTCGGCCCTGTGCTCTTCAACATCCTCATTAATGACTTGGACACAGGACTTGAAGGAATACTAAGTAAGTTTGCCAATGGCACTAAATTGTGACGAGTTGTTGACTCCCTCGAAAGCACGGAGGCCCTGCAGAGAGACCTAAACAAATTAGAGAGATGGGCAATCACCAGCTGTATGAAATTTCTACAGTTCTATGAAAACACAGCTTATTCCTTGTACAATATTGATTCTGTAAGGTTACAAATATGGAAAAGCAGGAAAAACTTGGTTTTGAAATGACTTTTCACCCAAATCTCTGGACCAACTGTGTGCTTTCAGTAATTTCTCGGTGCAAAACTTGACTTTAAAACCAAGACTACAGATAATCACAGGTTTCTGGCTGTTCTTTATTTTTGGTTTGTTGGTATGTTGTTTTTTTTTTTTAATACAATCATATGAGAATTCGTAAATGTGATTATTAATTTGGTCAAATTTGAATCTTCATGTTAAGCTTCCTTAGAAAGTGCTGGCTTTCAAAGCACTGATATCCAATACCTCCTGGCAGAACCACTTTACGATGACTGAAATGGCATCTCAAGAACTGAGGCACCTTTATTCACAGTTCATTTCTGAAAGTGGGTATAAAGCAATTATAAATGAGCATATGTGTGTAAAACTATAGTAATTTGATCAATACAGTGCTGTGACAGGTAGGGTAACTCTAGATGCCTTCCTCTGACTGGAAAATGCATGTCTAGCTGAAAGATTTCTATGAGTTTAAGAGAAGAGAATTTATCTGAAAAAACAGATATCAGCAACAGGAAAATACCTACAGGACATCATGGACATACCACATTTCAGTCATGGACTTCACAGGCACATCACTATTTATATTACACTTCTGCTTCAAATTACTTTGGTTTGAATAATATATACTAACATTTACTTTAAGGTTGTTTTTCTTCGCTGTAGCTTTAGTTCCTTTACTTAATTGAAACGGAATGAGCCCATACTTCACTTGTAAGCAAGGTGGTGCACCTGATAAATTCAGTCAGGAAGAGAGGAAAACTACTAAGTAGACCATAATTTTAAAGGCTTGAGCACAACATTTCATATACTTATGATCTATTACTTCTCAAACAAAATCAGGAAAAGCTACATGTAATATCTGAATCTTCTTTAGGAAAACTGCTCTCTTTTTCCACCACCAGAGGAATGTTCTTAATCTGTTTTAGCTGACTTTGTGCACCATGAAGTAGCATAGAGCCCAGTTTCTGCCCTTTACCCTCTGCCAGCTCCACCTCTCATGTAACTCCAAAGTGATCCAGGAAATTTATGAACAGCTTTGTATTTTGCAGAAGTTAGTATTTCTGTAAAAAAGGACATTACAGAGCAGAAGAAGAAGCAGTACATAAGAAAATTTCTAAGACCAGCAGCAGTAAGAGTATATTTCTATGCACAGCCTTTAGAAGTAGGTACAGAAGATGCCTTTTCTACCTGCATTTGACACATTTAACCTTCTACCTCAAAGTCCAGAGGACTACTGCTCCTTCAAAGTGCCTGCTGCTTGAAGAAACAGGAGTGCTATCATTATAATTTTACTCCTAATAAATAAATTTCTAATAAAACAGGAGGGCTTCCTCTTGTGATGTGGCAGTAAACCCAGGAGCACCAATTTGAATGCACATGGGTAGTAATGGTATAGGAGTAAGATGGTACAAATACCGTGTAGCAATTTTTCTGACAGCTCTCTACTTTAACTGGCAGAAAATCAATAACATTAAGACTGAGGGTCACAGCCTTTGGAAAGAGTTACATCAATGCAAAAACAGAACAGACAAAGCCAGAAGAGATTATGACCACAGATATCCCAAGGGACAGATGAAATCATGCGTTATGATGTTTTTGAAAACAAAAAAAATGTCATTCCCTCAATCATACCCCAAATGTCTTGTCTCCTAGTTTTTCACAGTTTTTTAAATTAAGAGGTGAAGATTACAGAAAAAGATGCTACTATATTTCACTTAAAAGCATAAAGTCTCTCAGTGAAAAGGGTAACTATTTCATACTCACAGGCATACCTCTGTGAAATTGGTACCATACTTACTGCTCAAAGTTAAGCTTGCTGCTGCAGGCAGCAAGCTTCTACTCACAAACAGCAGTCACAGAAAACAGAGTGCTCCCTGTCCTAACAGTCACAGCTGAAATTGGGTACAAAGAGTGGACAGCACGACAGCAAAACAATCATGGCAGTGAAAAAAAATAGGTTTCTACTCCTGTCCTAAAATTCCTCTGCAGGAAAGCACTTCAAGGATTACCTTTCATCTCCACAATGTAGAATGCACTACAGGCTCAAGAAACTTGTATGCCTGTACCACCTGTGACTCAGAAAAGCCCATCCTAACACATGGAGCCACTGGAGTGCTGGTCATCCCTTTAAAACAAAGGACACTGACTGACCCCCACCCCATATAAGCAATTGGGATCTCAAGTGCCAAGTTACCAACACACGTAGCATAACCAGAGAGGCTGAAGAACACAGCCTATCTGACTGTTGGTGTACCTTTATTTAAATTCTCTTTTTTGTTAAGTTCTCACCTGTCTTGTTGGCAAGTCATGATATTGCAGAATGAGCCTGGTGTTGACGCTGTGACTCCACGTGTTGCCAAGTGCTGCTGTCACACAACCAGAATCCCTCTTCCCACTTACAGAAGATCCTGAAGATAAATATGACAGAAACTGCATCAGGACTGTGGCACAGAAAAGGGTTCAGCATTGAAACTTCATCACTCATCTCAGATTATTCTCCAAGCTAGGTTATTACAAATGGCACTTTATGGATGGCACTGCTGCATTAATTTCCTACCTTTCTGATTTATTTATACAACTGTAGGGTGAGTTCTCCATCTCACCCTCTGATATCAATGAAAAGTGCCAAGAATTAAGGAGATATTGCAAAGTATTACTTACCTTCTTGGAGAGACCAGTATATTTTCTAAATATCTAGGGGTGTACCGTGCATGTGGGACACTTGCCTATTCCTCTTTAGCTACTCTATCCCGATGCAAACCATCTTTTTCTGGGCACAGAAGAGAGGGAAGCAGGCCAGCAGAGTCATAGTGTGTAATGATATAACAAAAAGGGAAACTACAGGAGCAGAATGTGCTACCATAATACTCTGACCTAAAAATCAGAATACTGATTCATGCCCCATCAGACATCTACATTTTTTCTAAGATTTGCAAAGAGAGTCCCTTAGCTGTAATTACCATTCTGCTATCCCTGAAATCATTTGAACTTTATATAACCCTGAAGGAAAATGGACTTTGCTGGAATCAGCAATGACAACATAAAGAAGTGTTTCCAATAATGCCACATGATGCAGCTTGCTTAACTGCCATTGCACCCAAGCTTTCTCAGACTGAAACCAGAGACCCACACACGCACATGTACACACATGCAGGCATGTAGGTGCCTGAGACCTTCATCTTTACTTATAAATTCTGTGTAAGGTGAACAGATTGATGGGTGACTTGTTTGCACTTCAAATGACACTTCAAGAACAAAGTAAGACAGACAAACCCTTGAAATTCAGAAACAAAATCCTAGTTGTTATGTGGGTATAAATGATCATGTGCCATTTGAAAATTGAACTGTTTGAGGTAGACAGTCCATAGTGTTAAAAAGCCATGAGTGAATGAGACACAGTTAGATTTAAAGTCAGGTAACTTCCTGTCATCTATCAGGCAACAAATAAAATTGCTTTCCCAGGACAGTTGCGAAATCCTTGTCAACTAAGTCAATGAAAGACCAGACTGCAATAAAGCAGTCATTTATGTTTATGTCCATTTATGTCTTTTATGTTTCTGTCAAAATGATCTGTCATGCAACAGTTAATGTTGAAATCTAAATTATAAGTACTAGCAAAACTGTACTGAGATGACAAAGTCATCTTGCAGCCCAGCAGAGCTTCTAGAAGATTCAGGTCTAAAACACTTCATTACTTTTACATTTGCGTGGAAGTGGGCTTTGTTACTTCCTCTCCACCTGCCTTTCTAACTATTCAGGGCAAAAACATAATTTCTTGATTCACTAAAGCTTTTACTTTGGAAAAATACTCAGTAAAGAATAAGACTAAAAGTGTTGACATGTAATGATAATCATTATTGACACCACTGCTGGTAGTTGCAAGGAATGAGAAGGACACTATTAGACTGCATTAGGTAGAGGAGAGCAGCAGGATGGAGAGAAGGGCCTGGGATGATTGCAGTGCACTACAGGATTCAGCTGAAGGCCTCAAGCCTTCCCCAAGTAATAACAGGTTCAATTAACGTCAACTGGATTTGGATTAGGTCTTTAAATGTTTAAGGTCTACAAAAGAAAGGAGTGAAGCACCTGGTTCAAGTCAATAGTTTGACAAGAGTCTGGACTCTGTACTTGTCTGAATTATTTCCCACTTCACAGGAGCTCACTGGGACATGCACAATACGTGCTTCTCCAGAACACTTGTTCCAGTATGAAAACAGGCTACAGTTGTGCCATCCGGCAAGGATGACTACTTTTTTGTACTTAAAAAATTATCTTGATAAGCAGCAAACTTCCACCTGAATAACTCAGCAGAGAAGCATCTAACTGGAACCTTCAGTATTAGGAATGCTATTCTGTTAATTAGTCTAGCCCATCTCTATTGGGAAGGTGGATGTGCTAACAAGAATAATTTATCTTCATCTATGATTTGGATTAAATTTTCCAGCTGGAGGAGTGAACACACTCAAGTGTTAAAACAGGGTGCTGGGAGGTCTGTGTTCCATTCCCTTAAAATGACTTAAAGCAAGTTAATTAAGTTCATTACGTGCTACAAATTTTTGGGTTTGTGCTAACACCACAAAAGTAAAATGCTATTACTGTACAAACAGGATAATGGAGAATATAAGACACTGAAGCAGCTTTAAAGTTTTGCAAACCTTTCATGTGGAATAAGCTAAAGTCAACACAGTCCTTCCCTCCCCACCCTGTTAGAAATGGGTAAGAATCACAAAATTCAAGTGAGGCAACTAAGTGTGAGTTCTGGTGGGTGTGGAGGTGTCCCCCTCCCAGGTGATGTAACTGCACCCCTGTCTAAAGCTGGGAGCCACCATTCCACACCACCAAGAAGCAATTCATGCACCCCTGCTTGTGGGCCCCCCACTATGAAGGGCCCAGGCATTCCAGAAGTAGCTAGTGTTGGCATAAAACAGTCACAAAATTCACACACAAACTTCCCTCAAATCATGTGTGTCTGCTATTAGGTAACAGGAGGAGTAACATCTTGCTGTTGCAATCCTGAGCCAGGCATTTAAGTGGTTTAATGTCCGGAACCTGCTGCTATTGCACTATGGAGATATCACTCCACAGCAATTCCTAATTCTGCATTCCTTCAGGCCTAAAACCTGTCCCAAAGTGAACAGAAATGCTATATGTGTAAGGTTTGTGGCAGAACAAGCTAATTACTGTAATTTATTTTATTTTCTTATACAGGAGAAAGTACATTGTACCATACTGTGTCAGCCCCTATCTGAAGAGGGCAAATCCTCTTCTGTGAGGTTATTAAAATTTATGACTTTGGTGCAAAGTAGTTAGTAAACCTGGAGCAAATTTACAGCAAAGACTTTTTACAGGGTGGAAAGGAATGCCTCTCTGGAAAGTTTTCCATTTCATAAGGGATCCTCCTGCGAACTGATGCATCAGGCAGATAGAGAGGTAAAACAAGAAGTGAAGCAAACACAGGAGAAAGCAGCGCCAGCTTTGCAAAGAAGTTCAAGGGCAGTGACAACACATGCTGCATTCCTTCTTCTTGCTCTAAACACAAAAAGATAGTAAATGTCTCAGAGGAAGGAAAGAGGATATGTTAAGAAAACAGATTTATGTTGAAACACGGCCTTAAAAAAACCTTGGACTTATCTTTTCTGTTATTTCAACCACTACTTAGACATTAATGAACTGGACAAAGGAAGTGGATAAATAGCACTCTTCAGAGAGAGCAATTTTTTTCAGCATGCATTGTCTTGTGCTTCCAAACCCTGATATTTTCATACTTAGAAATGGGAGTATCAGGCCAACATTGGCCCAAGAAGAAAACAGGCTTATAAGACTTTGGTCTCTGCTCAGAGGTCCCCAAATTCTCCAACCTGAACCACTTCAGAGTGGTATGGAGTGCTTACCCATGCTGTGGGGTGGATGCTTCCACAGCACCTGCAATGTGCAGTCAGCTGATGGGCAGCAGTTCCAGTCTCTCCAGTCTGCTTAAAGCCAGTTCTTACTCCAGTCACTGCTGGCATGATGGTTTCTGTTCAGGACACAGGTGATACAGGGAGTGCAGGGATTAGGGAAAGTAAGAAAATGGAGCTGACATACAGATGAGAGAAAGGTGACAGATCTCAGTACACAGATGCAGTAAGGCAGTGGGTGTCCAGAAGCAAAGAGATGGGATCCTAGCATGGGGAGATGAAGGTGAATGTTAGAAGGCTGGAAGATGTCTGAACAACTCCCTGCTTTCTGTATCAAGTCCACCGCTAGTAAAATGGGTCATTTCAATTCCTGTAAACACTCCCTCCTTCCTCACATTAAAAAAAATAGCATGAAACTAATCTTCAGAGGGCACATCAGCAGGCAGGCCAAGGACTGCATGAGGTGCCTGTTCTACTGCCTCCTGTGAAAATGAACTTTTCAGAGCACTGGCAGAGACACCAGCAGACACCGTATCTGTTCTGGACTGCAAGCACAGAGGAGGAACTGGCTGCTTCACTCTCACTGAACAGCTCTCACTAGTGAAAATAAAGCTGCTTGTGGTCTGAGTCAAATGCAAAGTAAATGCCTCTCCACAGTCAGGGGAAAAACAAAGAGGAAAGGGTGACTTCAACTGAGACCCACAGTGCTGCTTTCAAGCAGAAGAGGTTTGCACTGGGCTCCAATGCCCAGGAAGGAGCTGCCAGTAGAACTGGGCTCCAACACTTGGCCCTCCTTATACATGAGAACTAGATTAATGTTGTTTCTCCCTGTCAATGAAATCAAAACAAACTTTCTATAAGTAACTTCCCTGTCACTGAGAGGAACGACACATATGGGCAGGATGGGGAAAGTGGTTTTATTTCACCTTCCCTTTTTCACTGGAGGGAACAGCAGGATTAAAGCTATTCAGCTCAATACTGCTTCTGGGATTATTCTATTATGTCCAACCAGAGCAATGGAAGTACAGACCTGGTCTCAAAGACCTTGTCCTCTGCATAGAAGATGGTACATTTTAGAGACTAAATCCTCATGCAATCAAGTCCCAATTGTTGCAAGTATGTTGGAAGGCAATTTAATCATAAAGACACTTCAGTTCCATTAGTTTCTTAACCTATGAAAATTTGGATAACTAGACCAGTATCTTGAATCAAATGAAACAAGCTTCTTAAAACAGTTTTTTTTTAAATGCAAGAAATCCTTGCAGGCAGAATGTGACTATACTCTTGCTTAAAAAAACACAACATGTTCCTTGTTGGTATAACTGCACAGAACAGTTAGTTCAACCTTGTCCACATTCTCACATCTCGATTTTTTTCTTTCCAGATGGACGTATTGTTGCCTGGCAGCTTCATCCCCAACACTGGGCCCCTTGCAATCTCTATCAACTCGTAATTTAAAAACATTTTCTCATCAAATGTTAAAAATGGATCAATGCACTAAATGACAGTGAAATTACAAAATAGTGAAGAAACAAGTCCCCAAACCTTTCCAATCTTAACACCAAACCATCTTGATAAAAGCCTGATCTATCTAAAAGAAGGAAAAAAACCTCTCTGAAAGTACAAGGAAAATATTTATAAGGAATTAAACTACTGAGCTCAACAAAAACAGCACACCATGCAATAAGAATGAAAGTACTTTGCCTCTCGCTCAGGCTGTGCAGCTTTCCGGTTCACTGGCAGAGCTCAAAGACCACTACTTTTCACCTGCATTGCATTTTGTCTGTATTTTTGGTGCAGACCTCTAACAATGAGACCAGAAGAAAAAGAAGAAAAAAATCCCCTTCAACCCCTAATCTATTTTTCCATCACCACCTACTCAGAAAGTACAAGTATAAAAATATGCAATGGTGGAAAAACCCATCACACACTAAAAAACAACCCACAGGACAAACTCATCTGTGAAGTAACTAACCACAGCGCTCTTCAAACTCCCACTGCTGGCTTCTGTCATTTTCAGCCCTTCTCCACAGCTTTTTCTTAAGTCAAAAGGTGATTCTGATTCTCTTACCCTGCAGTGGTGACCATCTCACTCTCTGCACTGGTCAGCCAAGGTATGCCTCAAAGCACACTACTGACTTCCTACAGTCTTTTATTATTTAGGACATACGGCAGGAAAAACAGTTGCTGTTGTAAGAAATCAAGCTTGGCCACAAAACTAGCCATGTGAAAATTCAAACTTTTAAAATGCTTATGCTCTTCTTTTTATTAAGAGAGGGAATCTGGCAGTTTTACTTCTAAAAACCTCCTAGTTCTAAACCTGTACAAACTACACACACATCCTACCATCACCCCAGATTACTCCATATTACTTCAAATTTTAAATAAAATTAAGTAGAAATATTTTATCGGGAAGTTGGAATTGTTTAGTAATCAATGACATGTAAATTAGTTTTCCTTTTTTTTCCCATAGCATAGGCATCAAAATATACTTAGCAAACAAAGCAATTAAGCATAAACTAATCCCAGTTAAAAAAACCCAAACGTGTTTCAATGGAAACTATTTTGATCACCCCTAGTTATGTGCCTATTTGAGATTACACTAAACAGCTGTTTGATTCAGTTGTCATCATCAAGAGACCAAAAACTGCCAGTTATATTGCAAAGTTCTGATGGAGTCAGCAGTGAATGTGATAGAAAGGAAAGGAGCTCACTTTCATTTTGGACAACGGAGTTTATTTATCTCATATGCCCCAAACAGGTGAGCTTTCAGACTTTTTTGTTTATCTTATGTGTACACACTCTGGGTGATTTTTGCATGGTTAATCTCATATTAGATCAAGACTAAGGTCTTTTCTGTGACAACTCCTAGAGCTCTCATCTTCAAGATGCAAACCACTAGACAAACAGAGAACAAAAAGATAGTTCCTGACCTAAAGATCTTCTTTTTATAGAACTGCAGATTACAAGTCTCTTAGCTGCTGATGACTATTACCTACTTACAAACAATCTTCCCTAAGGGATGAGAGAAAATATACCAAACTATGTGACAGGCCAGAAGAACTGTGTATAAATAAGGACTTTGAGTATTCTCCACGAAACATTAGAAGCTTTTTCAAATAAGTAACATTAACCAAAAATTAGGTTTTTCTACCCCCAAGAAATCATCTGGGACTTTTATACAGCTCAAAATTTAGGAAGGGTCCACCAGAGAACTGGAGATATGGTGGTTTACTTTTAATCCCACACCAGCATGCCTGCTGTTACCAGTGTGTTTTACACCAGAAGATCTCAGTCCCTTATTGAACTCATGGGAGTTCATGTCAATCCTCTTCTGAGTGGAGAAAGAGAAACACACATATGCTAGTACTGAGACTCCTGCCTGCTGACCTAAAAAAAGGAATTGACATTAAGAAATGAAAAAATCCAGCTGGTCTGATTTCTTGCCAGACAATCCACCAGCCATGACCAAAACGATCAGGTCTCAGGAGATCAGTGAAGGTGGGAAGACAGCTGGTGGTTTACAGCACCTGAAACAGGGCCCAAATCAGGGAATCCTGATCCTTGGGAACAAATATTTCTTTTTACTGGTAAAAATGTTCTGCCTCTGTGGCCTGACACCACACCACAAGGTGGTGAGTTTCCAGCTCTCTATCATTGCTGCTGTGCTACTGCAAATGATAGAACAAGTGGTGATTTGGTGGGAGGGATGGTGAAAAACAAGTAGAAGAAAGCAGTTAAGTCAATTCCTTTCAGTAACTGAGTACAAATTCCTTACCCCTCAGCTAAACCTCCTTCCCCTTCTAATAGTGGTCATTGAGAAATTCCCTCCTTTTCTAAAATCTAAAATTATACAAATTTACAGCGCTCTCTTAGTATCCAGAGTTCTTTCCCACATTGCTCACCATTAAAACTTAAAGCAGCTTCTTCTTTTGAACCTCTCCTATGCAGTTACTTCTTCCTGTCTCTCCAAGACTGGAAAATAAAATCTCAAACCATTGAGCTAAGGGAGGTAAAAAAAAAATAACCCAAACAACCCAGATCTGGAATTTTGCCTGCCTGCGCATACAAAGGATGCATAGGTTGAAAAACAAAGCTTGCCCAATCATGGCATCTGGCAATGCTAGGGCCCTGTGATCCAGAAAATGCTTTTAATTATCACCTCACCAATCATGCTAGAAGTTATTGCTGTAATTTTATTGCTTAAGTTCCCTCAGGGAATTAAACAGATCATGATATTAATCAGAAGGTATGTAGGAGGGAGGGAGCAGAATGCTAGAATTACATGTATGTAGGTCCCTTAAGGCCTGAATAAAGAAATAAGATTTAGAATCCTACTGTCAGAGCAACTGAAGCCTTGCATGCTGCAAGCCTCAGCCCTCTGACCTACACAGCCATGGCATTATCATATCTGATTTTCCCAGGATGGTTAATCTCAGCTGCTAAACCTCATCAGTCTCTGCTAGTATTCACCCATCATCTGGATTTGCCACTTCTGAACTTTCCAGACTAGAACCGAATAAGCCAGCTGTCACACTCACCCCTCCAATATAACAGCCTGAAGCCTGGAAGCCTAAATGGCTGAAAGGCAGAACAAAAGCTAATACAGCTGCGGGAGGAGAGTGAGATACAACTCTGAAACTGCAGTGAGTTTCAGAATGCAGTTCACAGCAATATGGTCATGTTAGGATGCTGCAGTCTGAAAGGCAGATTTTACTCCCACAGTCTGTATTTTTTTCCATAAAATATGTCTTGGTAAAGAAACAGTGCGTGGCAATTTAGCTCTCATACCCAGGAAACTGTCACAGCGCAGGCAAAAGCAGCAGTACTCCAGGCAAGGCAGGAGCCAGTCTGCAAATGAACCTTAAATTCAGAGTCAGGGTGTGGAAGGATGATGGAGGTAGGAGGGAGAGAGTCCAGTGTCTGTTGCACAATGAGTTCTGCAGCCAAGTGGCCAATAAAAGCACCAATTAGGACTAACTTACCCAGGGTGTTTCTGACACAGCGCCCCCTCTCCCGAGGAGCAGGCTGATGCTGTGTGCCTACACGGCAGACAGAAAAGGACAGTAGGTGTATGCAAGCCGGTTTTCAGTGAGCACTAAGGTCTTCCTTGGTAAATATATTCTGCTAAGAAGCCACAGAGAGCATTGTGCTGCTACAGTCAGGTCACTGCCAGCACCTGAGTTTGCTCAATTAACACTAGCACTGACTGTCAGCCTACACTGGGGTGGATTTTCTCAATACACTCAGCATAAAATGTGTAAATGAATAACAATGTCTGATCACAGCCTAGTTACATGGCTTTGAACTAGTGCATTAAGTTATATGTCCTTTTCACTCCTGAGCACAGGAGTATCTTTTACTTTTAGTAGTATCTTTCAAAATAATTTTCAAATTTAGTGAGTGACAACTTCTTTACGCAGATGGTTGAAACATGTAATAATTAAAACTCCACAATGGGGCTGATAACCACAAGGACTATGTTTAAATATCAGTGTTATATAGTACTTCAAGTTGAGACTGTAATTCAGACTGAGCAAACTGCTTTACTTTGCATGATGACCATCATAATTTCTTTGATAATTTAGCCTTTAGCATTCTTAACACTGGTCCCATACATTACAGTTGCAAGAATTCCCTCTAGGTGTAAATAAAAACAACAATCTTAGAGCTGTAAAGCTTGGATCATGAGCCAGAGTTATCAAAACTGAAATTCCAGAAGGAAACAATCCTCTTTCAGCCTGCAACATGGAAACAGGTCAGCCAAACATTTGGGGGCTAGAGATGACTGTTTGCAAATTACAGCTGTTCACATCTGGAGTTCAGATCTGGCCAAATATTTAATAGTATCCATCACAAAAGCTGAACTGGAGGGATGTTTTGGTTGCATGACTAAGAACATAAAAGTTATAAAATATTAAATGCAAAAAACCACTATGTGCAATTTTAACTCTGCCTATCAAACACAGAAAAACGGACTCAATTATTTCTCACAATGACTATCACCATGGTTGACTGTGGCATTTCTTAACTGGTATTGAACCACAAGTCTGCACTTGCCAATATAGGTTTATATGGCTGTATCTATTTCTCAGCACAGAGTGGTCCATGACACAAGATGAAGGATGCAAACTCTTCTCTGACAAACTATCTTTTGGGCTGGCCCAGCAAACCCTACCCATAGACCAAGCAGATGCACCTGAATACTCAGAGCACCTTCAAAACATGGCTTGGAGTAGCTTCTGAACATACATTAATTGGGCACAATTTTTTTTAATTGCACAGCCAATATACCCACATATAGAAAATGTGTTCCCTCTCACTCTAAGATGTATGACAAAACATTTTAGTACATGTAGACACCACAGGGCTCACTATTCAGAACTGACTCATCTACAAAGCTGAAAATACATATACATTTATGTACTTAGACACACACACACACACAGAGGCAGTAAAAAACATGCAGGATGTTAAAATGACTGAGGATTACAGGGGCCTGGCTTCACTCTCTGATGCAGACTTTCCAGGAGTTTCTCAGTTAGTCAGTCCCTCTCTTCACAGCACAGTCGCCCATCCTGAAGCAGAGGAGGTATGTTTTTTTTTCTTCATCTCATTCTCAAACAGGAATGACTTACTTTATCTGAATTAAGCAAATAAATTCAATTTTGGACAACAATCAAGACTGGAAAATTTCATCCCGATAAGCTTTTCTGACTGAAGACAGAGGGTCAGAAGGGAAACAGTTATACAGCCTGAACTATAGGAGGTTCCTTCCGTTCCTGCTATAATGAAAAATATTCTAAGACATGCCAAATTTTCACGGTAGTCTGCATCAGGCAATGAAAGGACACTGAAGTGCTCTGTGGAGACTAAAGCACAAATCCAAAATGATCTTTTGACTGCAGTGACTCTTCTCTCCTGAGATGTATTACATTTTTTAAAGTCAGTGAAAAATAAAAAATTGCAAAATACCACTTTTAATCCTTGGACTACAAAATGGTTGAAACCTCCAGAGGCCAGTCAGGGCCAGAAACAATTTTTTTTCCCAGATTTGGGGGGGGGGGGNAGAGAGCAAAGAGTGGTTGGTTTCAAATAGCAACATTGTCCAAAAGGGTGAAAGGGAACAGATGGCCATGGAGAATGCAGCCTCAAAGCTCTAAAGAAAAGGGCTATTTTGACAGATCTTGCTGTTTCCTATTCAAGCATGAACACTCTGGCATGGAGAGTTAAAATGATACAAGGAACAACCTCTGTTCCCAGCAACTGACTATGGGCAACTGGCCTCTGAAGCTCTCTGAGAAAAACAACATGAGACAGACAGACAAACAGATATGGCAGCAAGCCCAGATCCCAGCCACCAGGAAAGGGAAAAAACCAAAAATCAAGAACCAAAAAACCCCCGCAAACATCAGAAAGGCTAGAAACAGCTGCCTTTTCCTGGCTCCAGCGCAGAGCATTAGAAAGAGCCTGTCCAGCCTTTCTCATCTTCCTTTTCGGTGAAAACGTCTTGAAGGGGTCACCCTCAAGCTGTTGGTCTTTGCCCTGAGGGGAGGTGAAAAAGGGGACAGACCAGAGCTCAAGTCTGGCTCAATGAAACCTGCTTCCTTTAATCACAAAGACCTCCCTCCAGCAAACTATGAAGAGCTCTAAATATAAAAATGCATCATTAATGGTGGATTTTTGCATGCAAAAAGGTTGAGAAATTTAAAGCTGTGGCTCCCACATTATGTGTAATTTGTTTACATAGAATACAGCAGAAAGCCATTATATCTGAGGGCAGGGAAAATTGTACCTGCTGTGGGAAACACTGCTAATGTGTGTCCTGACTTTTCTATTAGTCTTACCAAGACAGTGCATCAACAGCTGTTTCATTCACCAGCTCTGGATATGTGCTATCAGATAGAGATTTCAGTTTTAAAGGACAGCTTCACATCCACACCCAAAATTTAAAGAGGAATCCAAGCCATTAATTGCACACAGACTTCACTGGTTTCAAAGTCCATAGAACAAGAGATGAATCTCAGTTTCTGAACTTCTCTCTGATTTCTGTATCATTTTCATGTTTAAGGCAGCGCCTGATGTACTGCCTGTTTCCCAGCCACAGCTCCCCTATGGGCAGAAGCACTGAGCAATACCTTCCCTTTTCACTGTAGTGAGGACCAGAGCAATTGCAGTTTCACGCAACAGTTGCAGGGAGGAAAAGAGGGGGTATAAGGTATAAACTTTAGCTATCTTCACAATCCTTCCCTGAGGCAGGGAAGTGGCTATCATCTCAATTTTAATATCCTCCTTTTTAAAAATCATTGAAGGAAAAAGATAATAAAGAACTATGGCTGCTTACATGCCAGAACTCCAAATGAAGAAATGCAAATGCTACATACTGATCCTATCTGCACCTTTGTTCCCTCATCTGTGAAATAGCATTTGTTTACTTTAGTCAATAAGTAGTAGAAGTGTAGAAAAATAGACACTAAGAACAAACCACCTCGACATCCTTAGAAATCCAAATTATTATTAAAACCATAGTTTTCTACAATATATAAATAATTTGTGGGTTTTTGTTGGTTTCACAAAGGATAGCCAATGTAGTCATTACTAGTTGTAATTGTTAATTAGTAACTAAATAGATAGGATCTGACTAGTGGAAGTAGTTAAACAATAAATAAAATACCTTATTTTAGGCTAAATCAGATAAATTCTGTTTCTTTTCTTCTTAACCATGAGCTTCCTAAGACTGAGTAATTGCTCCAGGCAATACTTATTAAGGGAAATTCAAATGTGGATTATTGGCTAAGTATTCATAAGTATTGAACTTGTGGATTTAACTTTCTTCCCCATGTTTCCTTGAGTAAAGTCAACCTAGTATGCCATCGTTTTCATTCTGCTTTACTTTTAATATATGAGTCCTTCTGTTTGCTGCAAGAGTAACCAATAGTGCTCACAAACCCACTCTGTCTTTCACGTTGCAGGACAGGTGGTCCCTCAGTATATTCCCACACATTCCAAATATTTAAAGTGTTCCACATCTGTTGTCTAAAACATTTTTAGTTCCCTGCAAGAACAGTAGAAGATGAAAACAAGAAGTTATATATAACATAGCAACTGACCTTGTATGCCACATGAGCTCTCTGTCATTTCAACAAGATTATAAATTTCAAAAAAGAGCTCAATCTTAATTCGTTATACTACACAGCTATCTTGCAGAGAAGATAACTTGAGAATTAACTTGTGACAGCTGTAATAGCCCACACGATAAAACTGAATCTAGATGTGACTTTCCTCCCCCCACACATACCTGCTGATCTACAGGAAATTTTTAGAAATTAGAGAATTAAGGTGATTCACACATTTTCTCACCCTAAAAACCCCTCTATCTGCTTAAAAAAAATTAATCAAAACATCTCCCATATATGTATAAGCAATATATGTGGGATTTTTATAAGCGTTTAGTGTTGGCTTACAACAGGTATGGAAACATTAAATGGTTTTTTTTCCCCTACAAGAATGAATCTAATCAATATGCTTTAAAAACATATGGCTGCAAGTAATTCTTCTCACTATGAAACAGAGCCACTGCTCAAGATTTGAGGCCAGGAAATTCAAAGCACTAATTGCATCTCAACTAGTAAGCTACTCATAGGAGGCGGCAAATAGAGCCTGGGCTGTACTTGGGAGAGGTGGCGAGGGTTGGCATTTCTGCTCTCACTCAAAGTGTTGAGATGGCAGCAGCTACCCGCAGCTGGGAGTCTGGTTTGCATCCTGGGCACAAGCTGGCACATCTTGCTGAACCAGCACTGCAGATCCACTGGGCACTGCCTTGTTACGGACTGTAAGAGGGGACTGGCCCCTGCTGCATGACCAATGTCATTTCCAACACCGTTCAGCATTCCTTCAGGTACTTTGCCAGCACAACCACACTCGTCAGCTAGGAAAGCTAACATCTCATCATACGAGATACTAGCAGCACAAACATCATCTCCAAAACTATGCAATAGAAACAAGTGCACAGTCTTTTGTTGCTGTTGTTTTGTTTTATTTTTTCAATTAAAAAGAAACCTTCTAGTCTGAGCTACACTGAAATGTTATAGGGGATCCCTGTGTGACAGACCCCAAGACCATTCCTCCTGGCAAAGGATGCCACTGTGTGACCATTTTCAAATAAAGCACGACTAGAACACACAGCAAATTTCTTCGAACTTCCCACGGAGCCAGGACTGAAACTTAGGACTGAAACTGCACATCCGGTGATGTGAAGCATGTGGCTATTTTCCAGCATAACCTAATTGCCAGAAAGTAAAGCAACTGTAGTCATTGACCAATTAGGTAATTCCAGGCATTTCTACTTCGTATATACCCTTAAGGCATATATACCCTTAAGCAGCACTATGATCTCACTATCTATCTTGGCATCAATGAAGCCAACTGACTTCTGCTTCTGGAAGGCAACACCATGGGCAAATTCATTCAGTCTGATGTGACAAAAGAGACACACAGTGGGAAGACCATCTATTCCACAGAGCAAAAACAAATAACTGCTGTCTTTCCATCTCTTCTGGAGCTGCCTATCCTACCTTAGGCATAAACTCCATGATTTGATTACATTACACTTTGAAACAATTCAAATTTCTTCACACTTGGGCTAGGAGTATGTAAAACAAATTACTTGAGTGCTGTGATGGAATACAATCCCTGGGGAACATCACATGTGTTTCTCAAGAACTAGTACCATGGAGCCCTTAACTTTGAAAAACAAATGAACAAGAACAGTAATTAAAACACAAATGAACACGAACAGTAATTAAAAAGCAGAATAATTATGAGGTCAACTTTGTTACCAAGTAACAGTACGATTAAAGATAATATACTTGGCATACATAAGGAAGGACTAAATATGGACTAAGTAGTGTGTTAGTGATCGTGGTTGAACAATTTGACCTTCTTGTGAAGACAACTTTGAATTTTGCCCTTACATAAGCTCTCATAAAAGCTCTGCACTGGTAGAAAGTTTCTGTAACTGAGAGAAGGCTACAGGTGGCCTAGGTGAATTGACTATGAAATTCAGGGCTAACCCACAACAGCACAGAGTCATCTCACAGAGCCTTACATCCAAACTCATGCATAAAGTAAAGTGTCAGCAAAAAGCTGGAGGCCCAAATAATGTGGAAAGATTAATTTCGTCCATAAAACAGTGTCTGGGGAAGTGGAAAGATCTATTTATTACCTGCAATTTTCAAGACAGGCAAAAAGGACAAAAGCATATGTAGAATTGCTCTTTGAGGATGCTGCATGAGGAAATACAGCTAGCTTGCCATCAAGGCACAGGAGACCTGGAAAGCCCAGAGTGACAGTGACACTGGATTTTCTCAGAAGAAAGCAGGCATTCTTTTCTGAAGGGCAGTGCCCACAACCATTTTATAGATGCTGGATGGATGTAAGTTAATGACAGTTTGGTGTCACTCAGACATGACATGAGTGTGCTCTACATATTCATTTGCCATATACATTATACATTCAATAACTCTAAACTAACAAGGTTCTTCATTTAACTATCATGCTATAATCATGATAAAAAGAAAACTGTTAAGAAAGTAGTAGTTGGGAAAGTGTCTTCTGGATACTGCCAATCATCACAACACTCTATAACCTCCACTACTGTCAATGGGGGTGCACATGATGTGAGGCATCTTACCTGTTACTGACTACTTAGACAGGCAAAGCTTTTAGCCTGAAATAAGTAATGTCTGGATGTTTGGTACCTACTGGAGACCAACCATTCCTCAAAGTCTTTTATGTTGCTTCTAATAAATGTGCCTTATTTCTTCCAGCAAAGTAGTTACTGGAAGAGCTTTACGATTGCTCAAACTAGATAACCAGAATAGACTGTTCTTTCCCTAACTTCTATTTTTTTTTTTCAGTAAGGAAAACGAATCCTCAAAACAACTTGTAAAAAATCCTGAATGAAAATGAATCATATGAAATTAAATAACTGGTTCTGTAAATGAGTAATAGAATTTCCATAATTTATTTTGGAACAATATGCAGGTATTAATGTTGATCTTGCTAGTATCAACTTGGGTAAAATAAAGTTTATAGCATGTAGTCAGTTAAAAAATAAGGCCATGTAACTATATCGCCATGTACTTCTGAAGCCAGTCAACAATATCAAGATACTCTGGAAACACAGCAGAATTTGATAAGAGGTTCACCTTTAAGATATTCACCTTTCCAACTTAGTGAAACATGATTTGTTGTTAAAATGACAGCTCAGGCACCAAAAGCCAGAAAATGGAACAGCTCTCCTGTACTTGCTCATTTTACAGAAGAGGGGTACTTGGATTCAAAGCTTTGCTGCTAACTGCAGACTTGTATCACAGCTTTCAAGTTTCCCCCTGTGGATAGGTACATGCACTCAGCTGCTCCAGCAGGCAGTAGGATTTGTAGGAACACCTTTGGTGGCAAATTTGAGCCTAGTTTCATATCTGTAGTTTCCAGCCATTGCTGGTGAACAGAAGCTGTTGATATGCTAGGCCATGGCTAGCCTACATTTATGCCCACTGAATCAAATGAACAACTTGTATATTCTACACTCCAACACTGACTATGCTGGCAATATTTCCTAAACACAGCCAGTTAAAAAAAAAAAAATAAAAAAAAATTAACCCCCCTGATTTTTAAAATCAGTCAATCTGCTAAAGAATAAATACTTTGTGAAAACCTGTACTTGCCAGTAAATCTTCTGACAGAGAGAGGCCATGCTGATACCTGCCAAGCAGACTTCCTGCTGAACCTTGCTGCTTTCCAGCCCACTCTGTGGCAGCCTGCCTAAACAACAGCTTTGGACCAAGGACCTAGGACTTCCAAGGAAACAGCTTAGGCAGTGTAAGAATAGGGGAGGGCATCCACATTCACATCTTTTTCAAAAAATATGTTGTAGCTCTGAGTAGACACTTAAATACTTGTCTTTCCATTCCAATCAAAAGCATTTTCTGAAAACTCAGGAATTATTGCACAACAAGAAACATCACTTACCAGCCACTCCTATTACAAAGAACAACAATCTTAATCCTTTACTGGAAAGCAGATCAACTGCCTCTCAATTGCCTTTTCCCTCCCTTCACCCCACTATGAAATTTTCATCCTTACCTGGAGCTGTACTGTAATCTAGGTCATCTGGCCAGCCTCCTACTCTAACATCTGATCATTGTTGGCTAGGACAGTGCACAAAGACTGTTCATACTATAACCAAATGACTTTCAAGAAGGAAGAGGTGATTTGCAAGACTAATTTACATTATCAACGGTCTGACAGAAATTGTGGAACAGGGGTATCACATCTTTGATAAATTATCAACCCTTACCTTTATTTATATGCAGATATAACATACCTCTAGAGTACCTTAGAAAGAACTGGTAATTGCTACTGATGAACTGGTACCTACTTTCATGATACTTGACCCTAAACACATTTTGTACATGATATATGGGGACAGCTATGGCTCAAACACATTTGTTGCCATTGAGTGGTTACAGTGGCAGAAACAGCATAAAGTATGGGAAGAGGTGCCCAAATTCATAGGGACACTAATAAACTTTATCACTTCTCCTGGTATGTCCCTAGTCAATGTTAATATAATTCTTTTAAAGGCAAGCACTGACAAAGAAAAACAAATTACTTGGCTGGGCTTGCAGGATCAGGTTTTTTAATTTAGCCAAGACATGTTATATCCTATCTCTTGTAAGAAGTGGCACAGGAATTTCAATGAGTTCAAATGGTGAAAATAACAGACTTGTGCTTCATGTGAAAGACAGTGTTTCAGCAAAGAGTGCTTCTTTATGTCACTCCCAGTGACTGTCTCAATGCCAATCTAGCAGAAAATAAGATGCTTACTGAACAAGCAGTACTATTATTCTGTGCCCAACAAAAGCTTATCATGATCATTTCAACCCAGTCCTACTTTATTTAGAAGACACTGCAAAATAAGAGCCAGAGGCAGCACAGTCATTTATCAGTTAACACTCACAGCTGACTATAGCAAGAACACATTCATGAAAAACTAAAATTAGTTATTCTCCATTGGCTTCTCTAGGCTTTCTCTTCAGATGCAGTGACTTATTTAAGCAATAACCATTGCAACTTTGGTGAAATTACAGCAGGTACAGAAACAGTTTTCAAACACCAGTGACATATAATTGTATTAGTATGCTCTCCAAAGGCATTACTGTAGGGTTAAACCTACAATGATACAACATATTTTGCTTTGAGTTTATAAGTGACAATCTCTTCACAGAATGGAGACTGGAATTGAAAGCTGTGGTCAGTTGCCATTAGAGCAACAGACCCCAGGTTTAGTCTTCCCCTTAATAACCAACATACAGCAGTGGTGCTGAGTTTGGCTAACACAGCTGTACAGTATCTTGTCAGTTCAAACAGAGACAAAAGAGTAAATAAGGCACTGTAAAGGAATTTGCCAGACCATAAGTGTCTTGTCATATCCAAAGCAAAATGCATGTAGTGTATGAATCAATTTGGAATATAATGTTAAAAATAAAGGTATGTATTGGCTGAAAAAGAGTCAAATTGTTCTCATTCTAGCCATTATACTGTCTGAGCTTTTCATCCCTAGAGAAAAACATCCATGGAAAAAAGAAAGAAAATGAAGAGGCAGAGTGTTTCTAGCACTACCCTCGTGCTCTCGGGTGATCTTTTCACTGCCTACAACTTCAAGCTCACCACCTTCAGGAACAGGCAAGGAGAAATGAACTCATGTTCACTTACTGCACAGAACTCTGCAGTGAATTCTGTATGTAGAAACTTACTCATTCTCTTGTAAAACTGAGTGCTTTCTGGGCCAAACACAGCAATATATCAAACTCAGAACACATCAAACAGATAGTGCTAATATTTATATCAGTGTTGACAATGACTTCAGAATGGAAGAATTCAGCTCCTTTCCATCCTAAATTTGGTGTTGGCTTCAAAACCATATACATCAATGAGATACATCAATGGAAAATATCAAGTCTTGTTTGCTCCCACAACATAGCACTGGTATTTCCATCAGTGTTCTTGAATCTTAGTAATTATTTTCTAAAAATAATCAGCCAAAAAACTATGTTTCTCTGTTAATGTGTTAATATTTTACTGCTTTAAACCTTAAGTTTTTTTTTCAAATCAATGTCTTTCACAGCTCCATCTTTCATCTCATCCTCATATTTATGAAGATAAATATTTCAGATTGTATGTACTCTGACTCAAACTTTATTTGAGAAAAAGAATTATGAACATAAAGCAAAACTGACCATATCTGCTGGAACAGTCCATGCATAAAGTTCTTTACACTCTCTATAGCACACAATTCACTTCTTTTAATTGCTGTACTTGAGGCTGTAACTCAATACCTGCTTAGCAGCTCTACAGCTGTACTGTTTAGCAGCTTAGGGTAAGAAGTGAATCAAACTGTATTCCACAACTCATATCCACAGGCAGAAAAAGGCAGAACATACATATGTGCAGAACGATGCAGTAAACTCTGTCCCAAGGGTGACTTATTACATGAAATACCTATCCTAAAAATCAGCAAAAACTGTGTTATAATGGGACGTTTACAACAATACAGTGTGATTATTAGATATCTGCTATAACACGGAAGCTTGGAGGTTTTGGGAAGTGGGTTACATTTGGTTTGGTATTTCTGAGGGGTTTTTTTTAGGGTTTTTTGGGGGTTTTTTGTTTGGTTGGTTTTGGGTTGTTTTTTTGGGGGAGGGGTTGTTGTTGTTTTGGTTTGGTTTTTTGTTTTTCATTAAGTGTGTAACTACAAGGCAGGCACTTGCTCTACATTGCTGCTGTTTCTGGAGTTCTCTTTTAAAGTTACAGATGCAAAAACATCCTGGAAAACCTAAACCAAAGTTCTTTTGAAAAGTAGTTTTATCCAAATAGAATCATACCAAATAAAGCCATAAAATTAGAGACTGCTCTGAGTACACTGTAATGAGCCCTCAGATTAACTGAATTTGCAATGAATTCTAACACAAATAAATTCTGTGTACCTTTTGGGTTTTCTGGCAACCACACTGCACAGTCTTGGCTATTGCCCATATGGGAGTTTTGCCACATTAATGGAATTAACATGCTGCTTTTCTTTTGCTAGCATGAGTTCTTAAATTATTTTAAAGGTTCTTGTATGTCAGTTCTGCTTTCCATGTTAAAGCTGGCCTATCTAGCAGCAGTGACTCACTGTGGAGGACGCGCACCATTTCAGCACTGGCTCAGAAGAATGCATTGCTTGGGATGCACAAGTTCTCCATTTGAGCAACCACCAAAATAAGTAACACTGAAATAAATATTTATCAACTCAGCTATAACTATTTCCCTTTTATGTTGGACAGTGCTGGACAACAGACAGAATGTTAATGACTTGACTATTCATTCTTTTTATATGCCTCTTAATTGATTAAAATCACATCAAACATATGTGCTGGGGACTTGTAAAGTCCCGCCTGCTCCAGTACAGTAAGGAAATCTGCTGCATGAGTTAATTTTCCCAGCAGAACATTACATCCCACTCTCTGCAACACAAGGATTTATGTTTCTTTCAAAAGTTATGTTTGAGATTCTTCTTACATAGCTGATTCCCAGAGGTAAAGAAACTGCAGTCTCAAGGGATCTGAAGCATGATTCTGAATTTTCTGACATTTGTAGTAGTATCTTTACTTTTTGTTTTTTCCCCTCATCTTCATTTCTCCCACTCCCACCCAGAACAAGTCTACTTTTTATTAGCTTCAGTGAGATTCCACAATAAAGTAACACTTCTCAGCATCTACTTGTGCCCTCTGCTTTGTCCAATCAAACTTCTGTTAAATTGTCTTCATTATTACCCAACAGCACAAGTTCTCCATGATATGGAAAGTAATAACGTGGTGGATGTTCCCCTTAAAAGACTTTAGCAGTGATGCAGCTCCCTATTATAAAACTGCTTCATATATCTGGGGGGGAAGAGGGAGAGGGTGGGGTGCAAGGGGAGATAAATTGTCTGAGATCAGCACCAAATCTTGCCTCATCTCCCAAGGGTGATGAATCATGCACCCTGCTCAGAATAAACACGTCCTCATCGAAGGGGACTGTTGGATGGTTTAAATAGAAAACACCCTAATGGGATGATTTTGTTTGTCTATAGATGCCACTCAACACATAAAAAGAAATTAAGTTGCTGTCCTGTGATTAAGTTCTTGTCCCAAGTATATCTCAGGCCCTCTCACTAAAAGCAGGTTCATTTTTCCCCCCTCGTAATCCAGTTTTAAGTATCCAGATTACCATTTCACTTCGCACTGTGGACATCTCATTGCTCTCCAAGGTATAGCTAATAGCCAGTTACTACCTAGGAATGAGTATTTTGCACAATAATCCTCTTACTTTACTTTTGGATGGCTTAAGGAAGAAGATACGCCAGTGGAAAGGGAAGGGAGGAGAGAGAACAAAAATTAGAGAGGGGAGCCAAGACTGAAATGGGGTCAGTGGCAGGAAATGGAGCGAAGTGGGGATGGCTGAGCCTCCGACTGCAGGGAATGGTTAATGTCTGGAGCTGGCAAAGCATCATGACAAGGCAGCAGAAAGCAATGAGCATACTTCAGGTCATGTGAGGAAGCCACAGGAAAGACTTTATAGTGCTAGTAAAACAGTGTATTTTAAATATGAGAAAATTGGACTCAGAGAGAATAACAATATTGTAAAAAATGAATCGAGCACTGATCCACAAGGCATCATATCTACTACCTCTCATCTGCTCAAAGTCCAGAGGTCTCTCAGGTGAGACTGCATGATTTATAGATAGTTCTAAGCAACTCTGATGGTTTCCTTATGCTAGCATGTCAGCTGAAAAGCACAATAGGTAAAGACTCCACAAGACTCTCTTTCAAGGCTCCTTGAAAATTCACACAGCAAAGACGACTTTATGTACTGCACCTTTACTCCATGAACCACACTAAGTTTTAAAAAGTTTCTGATAGCTTTTTATTACATTGTGTTGATCGTATTCTGTAAAATTCACTGTGAAGGTTTTTGTAGTCTTCCTTTATCAGCTCTGAATTCTTTAGGAGGATATTTTCATGCTTTAACAGGGCTGTGGTGATCAACTGGAAACTCTAGCACATTGTCACTAAATACCTCTTCAGATTCTCAGAAATACCTCTTCATACTCACAGGAGATCCTCAAGTTTCAAGACTTTTCTCCACTTCACCTTAAAAGCAAACAATAACCTGTCTTCTCAGATAGAGTGCACAAGACTTGCTGGGTCTTTACATTGAAAGAAAGATAGTATAGCCATAGCAATTTGAAATCCCTGTTAGCTGAGCTCTGTAACCCCAGCTATTAATGAATTTAAAACACTTATGGTTTATTGCCCTTTTTTCCACTTCTCTTTACTTCTACTGGAGAGGTATGTGCTTCATGTTCACAAGCAGTTTAATTAATTCACAGTTTAATTATTCCACAAGTAGTGAAATAAGTAGACCCTTGCTGTGGCAGCATAACTTAATGAAGCTACTGCATTTCCATCACCTGAAAAAAAGTGCATTTGGTGTTGTTCCAGTCAGGCAGGCAAAAAGGTTAAGTGATATATTCCATAAAACAATACCTGTTGCAAGAAGTTATGCAATAGCATTTGAGCAGAAGAAAGGGACATATTTACAGATATCATGGTGAAATTAGACCAGAAGTTACAATTCCATTACTGTGGCATCTTTCTTGCAAGTCCAGGGAAGATGAAAATATAAATGTTTGAAGAACTCAGAAAAATGTTATTTGTCTTAGAGATACCACCCCTCCTCCAGATCAGACATTCAACTGTTGCACATCATCTACCAAAACCGAAGACATACAAACACATTTATGCTTAATGCTGCATGCTACCTTCATGTATCCATCAGTGTTCTGTACCTGTCAGAAACTAATGATGGACACTCATTTTTGTGAGCCAGCAGGAAGGCACACCTTCTCCAAAGACTGTCCATTTCTGCCTTCACAACAAAGTTTAACCTGTATTTTTCCCTACAATTCGCAGTATCTCAGAGACCAAACTGCTGTATTACTGTGGAGTGTCTGCCAGTTGCCAAAGCAATGCATTGGCCACTAAAATCAACTAAATATTGTTCTGAAGACAATTTAACACTTGCTCTATCTCATGTATTTGAAAGTTCAAAAAAAGTGGTTCATTTTCATATGGATACTGCTAGGAAACGGGTTTGCATACTTGTCCCTCAGCTGTCCAGCTTATAAATGCCAAGGAGTCTCTAAAAGTCCAGTTGCCTTGCCTGGAATCATCTGATTTACTGTTTCTTCATCTTACATTTTTGAGAAATTGGTCTTGAACTTAGCTCAAAATTGTTCAGAGTCAGACTCAGTGAAATACCTCTTGTAATATAAAATACTTGTTCCATGGAGAAAACCGTGAAGTAGTGTATAGCTGAAATCTGAGTCTGACTGTCAGTTTTGCATAACTGTTTCTTAGTGCACTTTGATGTCTTTTCCAGGCTGTGCTATGTTAAACACATAACCTGTGTAAGCTAAGGAAAGAGAGACCAGGTCTCAAGGTTGAGCAGAAGGTTGACACTAGGACCATTACACCATCCAGGGATGCTGGGGTGAAACATGAGGCTGAATGATGTTAAGTAGCCAAAAACTGCAACAGAAAAACAGACAAGCGAAAAGATGGACTTTCTTTCCCTTGGCTAAAGTAATACTGAATTCAAAAGACACAAAGCCTTAGCAGACCTGGACTACCAAAGCCATTTCCTAAGAGAAGCCTGCACTGAATTTGAACAAGGCCTCACAGAGAGCCCTTTGAATCAACAGTAGCAAGGGGCTGTCCAGGCTAAGCAAGGGGAAAAAGACCAGCATGAACCTACTTTCCTAGTCCGAGAATCCAGGCTTAGACAGGGGAGAACCACTGGAGCACAAACTTTCTGCTGCACGGAAGGCAGATAAAAATTTCCTATTTCATGTAGGCAGGAAAGTTCTCCAGACTGAAGAGTGTGGCTCAGAGTGGGATTTTAAAGGATCAGGCAGAAGACATGGTAAAAATGGTATCTCAGACTAGAAGAACCACCACTCCTACTCCTTAAAATTTCATCATACAGTTTGTTCCCTTTCCTTTTCTACTCATTATGGCAGGATAACAGAGAAGAAAAAGGTCTCAAATTGCCCCTCTGCTTGCAGATTCTGTGATGGGGCAGTCTGTTGCTTTGCCAGGGTGGTTGTTCTCACAGACCTCTCGTAACATGCTTAGTCAGCAACCATGCCCAAGCACAGCAACAGGCAGAGCTTGTGTTTGGCATAGGGGAGCTAAAGACAGTTGCCCCCCTCCTTCCCTTGCTTTCTGAGTTCAGTCTTTCTGATGACCAATGTTGACCAGATGGGCCCTGGATTTTAAAAGCTATATGAAAAGAAGAAGGGATGTCTCCTGATGTGCTTGCACTGAACAGAAAACCCACCTCAGGCTGTAACATGCTCAGAGTTGTCCATTTGAAAAACAAAACAAAAAACCTGGTTGCTTTATATCAGCGGAAGATGCAGAGTAGCTCACACTGGAACTGTGCACACACACAAACACACAACAGGCCTCACAGTGCAAATGAAGGGGCTTATTAGAGATGAAAGAAGGCCTCACATCATCCCTTGTAAGGGACCATTGTCTCCCTTTCTGCTACAGTGGTCTGTGAAGCTGTGGGAAACAAATGACCTCCGAGCCAGAGTGCTGTGTGCAACTGCAAAAGAAAAGGAAGGGGGAGAGGGAGGGGGTTCCATGGGAGGGCCAGCATCCTCACTCTCCAGTCTTCAAACAACATCCCCACCATGCCATCCCAATGCACAGCATGGAGGTGTTTCACATGCCTCCATGCAGCTCCTGCTGTAGCCCAGTCAGCAACAAAACTGGAATCTCAGCAGAGAGAGCAAGACACCCTTCCCCACCAGCACAAGGGGTTTTTTCACCTGGCTGCCTGGCTGGTTACTCAAGCTTAATGGTTGAAGGTATGCTTCAGACCTTCTGCTTTTCATTTGTACTTTTCATACCATTAATAAAGAACAAAAAAATCCTGCTTCACTTGGAAAAAGGGTAGACAGGAACCAACAAGAGAAACAAACAAGCAAATGAAGCACTGGGAAAAAGGGACAGAAAGGATTGGTGTAGAAGACAAGTATCTATAGCCAACACTTACCCCACGTCCTTTACTGAGTTTCTGGTTATGAGAAATACTGGGAGATGTAAAGGTGAGTTATACAGCACACAAGTACATGCACTCCCTATACTACTTTGAATACAAAACACCCTCATTTATTCTTTCTGGTCTCTTCTTTTTTTGCCTGCTCCTCATAACCTTCCTTCCAGTCATTTTATCAAACTTTAGACTTTTACACCTAAATAGAACACGATCCTCTATTATATTCAACTCTGCTCTAAAGAACAAGACTAGTATTTTTGATCAGGCTAAATTCTACAAAGATGTGAAGTCCAGCACCTTTGGGAAGTCCCTAGGTTCAGGAATCTAAATTTCTCTTAACTCAGTTTTCCACTCAGCATTTGATTCAAGATTTCTGCCTTGATATTTTATATCAGTCAATACTATGCAAGTAATCATCTTCCTGCAGTGCCAAAAGTCAGACCAGGCTGCCAGAGCTAAAGAGGATGCTCCTGGCTGCACCAGGGAGGAAACTAGTTCTTGGAAAGAGAGAATAGCATGGATATAATTATCTTCAGAACTATAGACAACATTCAACTTAGCTTGCACTGAATTTCTTCAGAACCTCTAACCACAACACCAGAAAGTTCAGGAGTAAATCACCTTTGAAATAACCACCTTCTTTACAGGCTGAAAAAGAAAAGAGCATTATCACTAACCTTATTTCTGTATTAAAAGATTTAGGCGATGCTCAGACACTTGGGTAGTGCATGGAGAAAATTGCATATGCAAGGAGCTTTTTTCATAGACAACCCTAAAATACATGGAATTTTTAATTAAAAAGTATATAGCTGCTTTACTAACAGCAACATTATCTGTAACATACATTTTTAAAAATGTTAATATACTTTTCCATGAAAAATTCTCTTTGGCTATTTTGTTTAATACAAGCTCAAGCTGAAGACAGGCTTTTAAGCCCAGCACTACACTGTCTGACTTGCAAAGGCATTCAGGAAATACCCAGGGCTAAACAAAACTGTTCTTAATTATTTTAAATTCATAAAAACAGCTCTGTATAAGGTTCTGAATCCCTTTTTAGTTAATAGAAATCCCCCTACAGCTGGAATCCGGACTACAGCTCTAGCCACCTCTCTTTCCAATGTCAACAAAATTTTCCGCTTCTGTCACAAGATTTTGACAGTTCTTACAACATCAATGAATCAAGTCTTGTGGTCTCTCTAGAAAAGCTGCATTATCCGCAGTGCACATAAAAGGGGAATCAGCAGAAAGCTTTGGGGTAGTTATAACCCACAGGTTACACTGCAGAGGGAATAACAGAGATGAGAGAGAAACACTGCCCTTATAGCTGGTCAACAGCTAAACACATTCAAAACAACAAAACTTGGATTAAAAGTAGTAAAATGTATCCAGGACACAGATTCATATAGCAAGGGAAGTGAAAAGCTGGAAGAGCCCTCAACAGCCCCAGTTCACAATCCATCAGGGAGAGCAGCGTCCACAGAGCAGCACAGATTTGTACTGACATTTGTTATTCCCCAGAACAGGATTATGTACAGTCCAATGTAATTGTGTAAAAAACCCCCACTTTCAAACTTTGCTGAAGTCCTCCAGGAAGTTGATGGTAAAGCCATGTACAGAAGCCAGGTCCCCAGATGCCTAGTCCTGTAACTTCAGAATACTTCTGAAAAGACTTGTGTGCATTTGAAAGCAATGTCTATATATAATAAATGCATGTTACATGGCCTGTATCTGGGAGCTTAGGAACATAACCACAGTACAGAGGTATGAGTTAGCATCTGAGAAATGGGAAGTTAAATCTCTGTAATAAAACTGGGCTTTACATACTGCTTTTCATGTTCCCTGTTCTTGGCAAACAACAATTACACAAGCAGTTTTCACTATCCGTTCAGAGTGAAAGGAAAAAAAATAACACGAACAGAAAGTAGTGAACTAGTAAACAGGATTATACACAGCCTTTAGCAGTCTCAGATAGGGAATTGTCTAATGTTTTATATTTATCTTGCTGACGGTCATTTCAATAAGCACCTACACACAACAAAGTTAATTAAAATGATTGCACAATCTACAGAATAATATTTGCTAAGCACAGTAGCTACACAGTGACATGGGAGAGAGAGTCCATAACCTTCAGATTAAGTAGTGCCAAAGAACGCTAAAACAGATTAAATATAAACATTGACACCCAAGAGACCACATCCCTGAGGACAGTTATACACTACTTATGTACTCTGCAGGTAGAAAAGCATGATCATAAATATAAACAAAACCACTATAAGGAGAACCATTTCAGTGAAGTGAGGCCACCATAAGGTCCCCAATAACGTCTTCCTCTTTCCCCAGCCCAATGCAAACAAAGTCACGACAAAATGGAAAATAGGCAGCATTAACTGATTCTGTAAGGTTTTTCTTTTTAATTGTATTTTCAAGTTCCCTGAAACAAACTAAGATGCTTTTGTTCTGCTCTAAGACTGATGGATCAGCTTGCATCGAAAATAATCAGGGCAGAGTGAAAGTGAGCTAAATACATACACATTATATTCAGCATTTAACATACATCCCAATTATTTTCCCGAAGAAAATATTCCCAGATAGCTTGTGAGTTGTTTAAAATCCTGTCCTACAGCAGAAGTACCAATCTGGCTCTCATTTTTGTGTTCCAGAAAACAGCTGTTTGTGTTTACAGTTACCAGCAAACAATTCAGCTTTTTAATCAAACAAGAGCTGCTTGGGTGCCTTTGCCCATGGCTATGGGAATCAAATCACTCTGGAAAACAGATCTTTTACAACATTACTAAGAGGCCCTCAGCGGATGCAGAGGATTTGAGAGGCATGCTTTTTGAGGAAACCAGATTTATAGTTTGCAGCATTCTCCATCCTGGGTCAATATACTTAGCTCAGTAACAAACTTCAAACTCTCAAAATGGCCTGGGGGTCGGTTTTCTTTCTTCTTCTCTCTCCAAATTATGTTCTTTCTGTCTCATGTCCCTACATCCACTAGCTTTTTTCCCCACTGCATATGCAGAAACATAACAAAATATTAGTTCAGATCTACTATAAAACAAAGTTGGGGAATCCAGAGAGGATGATGTTCTTTTTCTAGCAATAGACTACATTTTTCCAGAACGAACATATAGGATCATTTTTCCTGTCTGAACACTTGTATGATGGCTCTTGCTTAGAGGTTGAAGAGAACCTGTGAGCTCCTCTCCATATTTCACATCAGCTTTGTAGCAGCCTTTCCCTACTGTTGGCCTGCTTGGAGCTGTTCCTCACAACTACAAGGCATGTACATATGCAATACATGCAATTGTTGGTTTGTCACAAAACAAGACCAGTTGCTCATTTCTCTAGAAGTGAGTTAAACACAAATATATCAATGGTGTGCCCCATAAGGAGTCAAAATGAAATGTATACTGGCCAAGATTTCTGTTTCTTGCACTGCCATGTACATCAGCCATCAAAGGAGAAGCAGGTGAGTTTAAATGCGGCAGCTCTAGACTTGGAAAGGCAAAAAACTTATCTCAGTGAGAAGCAACTAACTAGTTGTTCCTCCTTCTGATCCTTGCCTAGTAGCATACTCACCTGTTGTATTTTGAAACACAAACCTCTGAGCCAGTTCAGCTTCTTTCCTTTACAGAAAGAAGCACATATGATACATTGTGCAATCTTTGCCATTCCTGTCCACAAAGCTTCCCTAAGAAATGGCTACATGATCTCTGAAAACAGAATTCTGCCAGGAAGTTTTTTCTCTTCTAGGAAAAAACCAGAGCTTAAAAGAGCTAATACACTAGAAAAACCCACTAGAAGTGACACAACAGCAGGCATGGGAGGCTTTTACTTGACTTGAAAGGAGCACAGCCTTTTCTCTGAAGCCAGGTAACATGATGCAGTTTAGTTAATGAAGTCTTCCTCATTCCACCAGGAATTCCAGGGCAAAGTTGAAGACTTATGTCTTCAGAAAAATTTTAGATAGTCTCACAGGTGCTTCACTAAACAAAAACTAGTGAAGGCCACAAAGAGAATGAAAACAAACTTGCACTGGCCTACACACTGATGGAGGACATCAATGCAACAAACAAAAAAAAGTTGTATGACCATGAGCAGCTGAGTGCCAGACTCAAAGATTCACTATGATTGTCCCACTAACAGGAATAGAGATTCTCCATGTTCTGTCATTGTGAGTGGTGCTGCAGATATTAACAACCACTAAAATTTTGTTCTCCCACAAGGTTACTTCAAGGAGATCACTGCTAAAAGACTCAGCAAGTGGCAACCTGGAGACATTGTGTTTTCATTTTATATGGCATCTGCTTCCTCTGGGATTCCCTAGCCAAGGTACTGCATAATCCTTTTCAATAAAGCAACACTGTTCAGGCAATTCCCAAGACAGCAGCTAAAGGAAAAAATAATAACCCTCAGCAAAAAATACACAAACAACTATCTACAATATAAAAGAAAATCCACTTAGATACAAACTAAACAGGAAACTGAAGTGTCTTGAGTTTAAATGAGGGGAAGTTGCAAATGAGTTCTGGCTCTCTAGAGAATAAAAGCATGTCAGACTTATGGCCACTATCAGCAAAGATCTTTTTTATTCTATCTCCTCAAAACCTGATGTCCATGATCCCTATCGAGTGAGCATGAGGGAAGATTAGTTCCCTCTTCATTAACTTCTTGGGTCTTTAGCCTTGAACACAAGTTCAAAATTGCACACAGAACGCTTATACAACAACCAGTCCCTGGGTTTCATAATCTAGGTTATCCTTCCCAGGCAAATGCAGTTTATTACATGGAGGAATGCCAAAAGTTAAATGTGTAAGCTTATACAGACATACCACACTATTTGTATTGGATTGATTAAAAACCCAGCAAATGAAAACAATAAAGAAAAGAATCTAATAACAGAGCATTCTTTATATATTTGTAATTTTGGTTTCTAAATAGACACATTTTCAGGAGTTGAATATGTAATTATTTTCAAAACTGACAAATGAGCAGCAATGAGTAAGACATTCGGATAAAATATTACCACTGAACTCTATGTGTCATTTATATCTAATTTTAAATACCTGCCTTCCATGAATTTTTCAAATTTTTCTTACCAGAAAACATCACAGTTGATACTGATGTCTATATTTTGTGTAATCCAACTCATAAAGGTTCAATATACAACTTAAATAATTAAAATAACCCCACTTCTGTTGAAATGAATGTTGCAATTGTTATTAATGTAGAATGAGGAATGCATGACAATACCTCCTGATCAGGTCCCAGTACATTCACCACTGAACTTTACTGTCCAAATTGCCTTTACCTTCAAAACAGGAAGAAATTCAAGCAACAAGGAGTAAATTTGATCATGCTGTAATTATAAAAGTAAAATACATCAACCAAAAGAAAATTGATTAATAAAACAACACAGAAACAAATAGTTTCCTATTTGAATGTCAGTTATCTTTTCAAAATTACAAGGACATAAATTCGAGAATTTTGTTCAGTGTCATTAAACTAACATCTCCAAACAAGAAACACAAACATAGCATAGCTGAGATAATCATAAAGTTAGCCCTCCCCTGAATGTTATTGGAAGGATATGCTCAAAATCAGAAGGATTAAAGCACAGAATTAATACGAAGTACAGGTCTTTGGAGGATTTGCAGATATTTTAATGAATAGTTTCTGCCTTGTGACATAAAGGCCTAGATAATACCTGCACTGTGCAAGTGTTTTTTCCCATTGAGCAGCTGGGGAAACTGAGACTCATGATCACAGTTCCCAACTAGCATTCTCCTTGCTCTGATGGAGACATATGTGACTTCACTCACTTCTTTATCTCATCAAGCACTTGTGGCTGATAGCTAGAGATGTACCTGACTTTATCCTTCCTGGTCCCTTTCACACACTTGCTCCCTGTGAAACCCTGCAGCTGCCCCACTGAAGCCATGCTAACTTTGTGAGCAGCTCCCTATTTCTCCTGTGGACATCCAGGTGATGGTTAGGACAGAGTTCTGAGGTGAAAGAGAACCCCACAGCAAACAACATACCCAAATACGTATTTAAAAAGAGCATTTAGTAAAGACCCAACAGCCACATCTGGCAGACAAAACTCAGTTCCACATTATCAGTGGTAATCACTGACTTAGCACTGATTGGAAATTAGTAGATTTCTTTTTCCCTATCACTCTGACAAAAAAGCTTGTCATGCACATGAAACCCTCCATGGGTATAACCCTCTCCTTCTTCTTCCATACTGCATTTCATCTACAGGACACAGGACCAGATTTTACATGCTCTACTCACAGGTAATCTCTCTGAGTGAGTCAAGCAACCTCTCACCTCTATTTGGGTAAGGTGAAATTGAAGCACCTTTTAAAACAAATGCGAGCTCATAAAACTTCCATAATTATTCAAGTCCTGATTATTCATAATAAGCTAAAACTGTTGGTCAGAGAGAGAATGAAGAGCAGGTAAAATGAATGATGAATGAGTTGATTCTTGGCTCCCAGACATAAAATTCATTAAGGTATGGTCTGAAGTAATGAAGAAATGGTAATTCATAGCTAAAATAAGCCAATGTTATATTGTTACATGATCATTCTCTTGCCCAAGCATATAAGAAAGAAAAACTTCAGCTTAGTGATGTGCCTCCAACTTTCAGTGCTATCTGTGGCTACTTCTCAACAAGAGTGCACAACTTGTCCTCTGTTTAGGGCTGTTCTTGAACCTGTAATTATGCAAAATAACTTGATGCTAAGTCTAGAATTTCAAAACCCACAACCCATCTTTTCTCCAAGGCTGTCCAGAAAGAGCTCCTAACCTAGAAACCTAAACCTACATTGGCTATCATCAGACTTGAACTTTAAAAACGTAGCCTCCATAAAGTGAAGTCAGAGGCATTTGGCTACATTATAACATTATGCCAGTGCTGGCTCCAACATGAAACTGCCCCTAGTTCCTTACTCTGGTAATATCAGCATGCAATTTGTTGGACAGATTCTGTAATCCACAGATGAAGGCAGTTGTAGGTTTTGACTTTATCCAGCATTAACAGCCCCTAATAGCCTAGTTAAGCACAGACATAACAAATGGAAATGGCTTTAAATTATCCTTCCCTTGAGACGTAATTTCATAAGAGAACAAACTCTATATGCACAAAGAAAGAATTCCAATGTAAACATGTGATGGAAGCTAAAAGCTTCAGTTAGATTTAGGGCAAAGCAAGGGATTAAATTTCAAAGACACCCATTTTTTTCCAGTTCACAATATATATATTATTTTCTGCTGACTTTTCTGCCCTTTGTGCTCAGAAGACCATGTCTATTAAAGAAATCACTTTTTAACTTTTTGAGACCTTACTGAGTTTTGTCTCATTTTTCCCCTCACACAACAACTCTGGCTGGGATAGAGAATCTACAGTTGTTATGATGGGTAAATCACAAGCAGAACCAGAATCATTACCAAGCATTTTAAATTATCCTTTACATTTTCAGAAGACGGACTCTAGAATTTTGACCAACTTATTAGCTAAATCCAAGTTCTTATACTGTGAGGGGAAAAGGGAGAGATGTGTAATAACTCCAGTATAGAAGGTTCTTAGGGTTTTTTTCTTTCTCAGGATTAATGTAATATAAGCCCTGATTTTGTATTTGATAAGATGCCAAGCAGAGTCAGAAAGAAATGTGCTTTACAGAGACAAATCCAATGCTAGTGCTAGAAAAAACTGTATTTATGAACACAATATTTTTTCCCTCTGACTTCTTAGGCCTCTGAAAAAAATACGTATGAAGACATTATATGGCAACCATTACTATTTGAAGGTTTGACCTCATCACCTCTTATAAAAACACAAGACCAGATTTACATGCAACAGAAAACTTCCAGTCATTTTGCACTGGTATTGAATTATTTCAAAACTGAAGTTTAGATCCATAAAGGTTAGTCATTTTTGCTGGTTTATCTTTTCTTCAAAGACACTGTTTTTAAACCTTGCTAACATTCAATGCTGAAACAACACCCTAAAAGAATACATTAATTATTTGTTTGAAGATGGTATGGTGTTTCTTGTGATTGGACACACTGACTGTGTTATAATAATAGAGAACAAAATTTGTTTCTATCATCTGAGATCTACGGTTTCAGAAAATTGTGTTTAAATAGAAAAAAATCCATATTTAACTACTCTGCACAATAAACAAATTTAAGAATATGAAATTAACAAAAAGTAGGCAGGGGGGGAAAAAAAAAGGATGAAAATGGCAAATCTGGGAAGAAGAGAGGGGTGCTTATACAAGCCAGCATTTGGATGCAAGCTTTATGCACTGTAAAGTGGCAGCAGGGCTATTATTACCAATATTTACAATTCAACAGAGCAAAAGAGTACCCTGCATGTACAAAGGATTAATTTTGTTAGTGGCAAAGGTTTGTAGGGGATGCAGCTTTACATCCCTTACTTGAACAGTTGTGTGCTGATGTAATTCTAGCTTTGTCATTAGTCGTGATACTACACAGGCTAGTAAAAACAGACCTAATCATAACAGAATGTTCCTTTGGAAGGTTTCTTTTGATTGGCCTATCATTTAATATTATTTCTCTTTTAAAGAGAAGGCCTTGTACAATAAGGGAAATGATCCACTTCTCCTCATATTCTTTAGGGTATGCAAGTCACTTCTTCAGCAATATCTACATCAAATAATTTACCACCAACCACAACCTTGATCTTTTACTGTGTTGTGATTTAGGAGAACACTGTTCCTGACATTTAATCCATAAAAACAAATTTCTAAGTTATCATGCTTTTTGAGAACCTTGACCTAGGAAGTTTTTTTATTATCTAAATAGAAAGTTTTATGTTTTAATGCTAGGATTGCAAATATCACAAGAGGCAAGATGTGAAGTGTATGATGTGTTCAGCTAATAACTGACAATGCCTGAAATTTCCAAGTAGCCAACACTTACATATGCAAATTTTTCTATACATATTCTCTTAGAATTATGACTAGTGTCTCCACCTTCAAATTCTATCTTGGACAAATGCACCTGAAGCTACTGGTGCTAAGCTTTTGGCTCTAAAGACCACTTTTCGTTTTCTGTGGTTTTGTTGGGTGTTTTGTTGTTGTTGTTTTAAATCAATGAGTGGTTGACCACAGACTAGTCTGCAATTTCCCAAAGTAAAGTATTTCACTACTAGATGGAAAAAGATTTGATAATCTTAACAACTCCAAAGAGAAACATAAAAGGAATGACCATTCATCCAAATCGCCCCAACACATCAGTTGCAAAAGACTTCTTTGCAGACTTCTGTGTGGTTATCAATTAATCTATCTACATGTATATACATATGCACAGGCACATAGATATCTATCTCTTCTATTATATACTAAACCAGCTTTGTGTTTATTTAGGAGAGGTTGGTGGAATGTGAAAGTCACAGCTGGTTCAGACACTCATCTCCCGAAGAATATGTATTCTGAAAGGAAACTGCACATTAGAATTTGATACTCCTGTCTTTTGAAGAAGTCTAGCTTGAGCAAGTATGGAAATGGGATTTAAAATGTTTTTAGATCAGCCAAAGAAGCTAAATAAAAGGGCTTTACAAACATAAGCTGAGAGTTTCCTTTAATTTTACTAAATAACTTCATTAGTCTTTTTTTTTTTTCATTCTTCAACAGCCCCAGAACAACAAAAAGTCATATTCAGAGAAACTATCTCTACTAAGCATTTTCTCTGAAAGTATACTAATACATCATTCTGTGCTGCATGGCTTTGTCCTCTGTAACTTCACGTCCTTGAATTCCTAAAAAGATCCCTCAGGACAAGGATGACGATTAATTTCTATATGGAATTGTTTACAGCATGATCAGGCATAAACAAAGGTGAAATAATAATAGAACTGGACAGCACTTGCATTGCAATCTGCAACCCAGTCAAGCTAGTAACTGAACATTTTAAACTTTCCTTACAGACATGGAGAAGACCACTGCATGCATTGGGAAATAATTCATCAATTTCGGTAATAATTATGAAGATGAGCATGGAGTGCAGTAACCAAATAGAACAGAAAGATCCATTATTCTTTAAGTTGGAACTCAGTCAAAAGGAAGTTGAAACCACCATTTCACCATGAGATACTCAGGAGAGACAGTTATTTCTGAGGAAGCGAAGTTACACAAGAGTTCTGACAGATAGCAGGAAGCCAATCGAAAAATGAGATGTTAATTCACAGTAAGACACAAGCAACAGCCTCTGTTTGCTGACTCTCCTACTTTCTTGCCAGATGTGGCAAGCACATGCCATTTGCAAGACAGATAACTTCTTTCTGAATGCACAAAAATCACAAAGTAAGGTCACTTTTAATCTAAATCCCATTTCCAAACATAGCAGGGCTTGGGTATGTTGGGAAAGAAGTGCTGAGAAAGAAGTACCCAGTTCCTCTTGAGAGGACAGAGGAGAACTCCTTCATCTCTTCTCATTTGTGACCTTTCAATTCCTCCTACTGAGTAGGCTTGATCTGGATTTTATTATGAAGTACTTACTGGGAAAAAAAGAACAAGCCACAACACCATAAGGCTTGATAAATAAGAAACTTGCCTCCCCAAAACCTTCATTCACAGAACATTTTAAAGGTTACAATATTGTAGCTGGCATTTAATTTTGATTCAGAAAGTAAAAAACCACTCAAGCAGAAAGCTGTTCTTACACAAGTCAGAATGTATAAACACTTGTGCAGACACCACAAGGACTAAGCTGTGCTTTCTGAGTAAACTGGATGAAGCAGCTTCAAAAATTTCCAGTCCCTTTTGGTACCTTCGATTAGGCATCATCTCATTAATCCAAAACACATGAAAATGGGTCACCCAAAGGCAAGACAAATCCAGAGGTTCTCTCCTGTGGTTTATCCTTGCCATCTTTTGATTTAGGGACTTCAGTACATCTTTTGAAAAAGTTTCACTTCTGTAAATAGTCTTAGCAAAAGCTTTTATATGAGCCATGGATTGCCAAGCGAGATCCTGAGTACTTCTTCAGCTAGCAAAAAAGGATTCAAGGCTCATTCCTGTTGCTTTCAATGGTTCCATGGAAAAAACATTCCCTGTCCTAACTTGACATAATATGGGAGAACACACAGATTTCTATTAGACACCTCCAAATTCTGTCAAATGTCTTCATCTAGAAACTAACCCAATGTTCTGCTTTCAAACAACCAAAACCAACTCCTAAATGGAGACTTCAAAGAAAAAATTTGTGAATCAAAGGTCAATTTCTGAAATGTATCACAACACATTCATCTATAGGTGTAAACCAGAGTTTACCTGTTCTGAGAGAAGTTCGAGCATTTGGGCTCTGTTTTTTGACTAGAAGGGCTTCACCTAGACCTAAAGCTCTTAACCTTAAGCTGGGAACCTACTGTCTTTTGAGTACCTACTTCTCAAGTTGCTTCCACATCTTTACCAGTTTACAGTGTAGTTATTCTATAGCCCACTGAGAGAACTTGGCCTACACAGGCATTTCCACAAACCACCATTCCTGGCATCAACATGTCTTCAATCTATCCTCTGCCCATAACTAAGATTAATCTTTTTTTTTTAAATCTGAACATCACCTTCCAGGCTGCCAGCCCAGTCCTGGTTTCTAGGTTTCTAGGCTGCAAGACAACCATACTAGGGCACTGGGGACTCACGCATTGGTAAATTTTTCAAAAGCCATGGCTACAACAGCTGTTTTCATCATCACTGCTTTTATTATCAAGACATTTACAGTAACAACCATTTCTGCAAGGAAAAAAAATCTGAAGTCTTCTATAGGGAAACCCAGACTACACATTCTTTGTCCTCCTGCCCCTGTAACTGGTTAGGTTCTTGAGACTGATGAGAGATGCTGGGCCATGCTCATTATTCACAAAATATCTACTGACATATTTTAACATATGTAAAGTGATAGAAAAGACTAAAATCCCACTTTATATAAGTGGCTAATCTCATCAGGATCTGTTTCTGTACTGGATCATCACTTTTCACACCAACAATCTACATGTGCCTATACAGAAAACTATACAGAACCAGACAGCAAAGGTAAACCCATTTACTTGTTGCTGTGGGAAGTCATTGATGGCCTCAGTACAATTCAGAAATCCTACTCAGTTAAAGGCAGGTATTACTTTGGACATATTTTTAATGCCTATAGATCACAAGTGAATAACTTTTATAATGACAGCAACAGTAATTAACCATCTGAATATTCCCATTAAAACAGGGCAGCAGTCACACCTTACCACACATCTTCCAACCCTGACCTGTGGTTTTCATCTGAGCCCTCTGCATCCAGCACACTGGCAAACATGCAGAGCTTCCTGAGCCATCCGGTGTCTCAGTGAATGATTGTTTGTTTTGTAAATATTACTGGCCACAGCTCAAAGGAGCTTTTCTTTGCTTTTGATCTCCACTACAAACGCAAAGGACTGAGCAGCATGTGGCCAGGAAAAGCTGCATCCAAGTGAGAGGCTATGAAAACTTCTGCCTGTAGAGTCAGCAAAAAAGGAAGGTAAGCTCTTCCGGAACAACTATTTATACAAAAGTTCTACTTTATATACTCAGAAACTGTGATCTGCACCCATCCATCCTTTCTCAGAAACCCAGAAGTTCCATGAGGGCATGTTTCAAAAGAACACATGGTTTGTGCACCTCACCAAGCTCACATGTCACCGCATGCAGAAACTAGCAGTACACACACATGCTATCAGTAAGAAGGAATAAGTTACTCCTTAGGCATAATGCCTAGAAAAATGAAAGAGGAGTTTTCCATGAAAATATTCTATAAAAACTTTTAGAAAAACATATAAATATTGTTAGTGAAGTGCAGAGTTATAAGTATGCACTTTACTTCATGCCTTAGGATGATTTCAGATCTTAATTTCTTCCACAGATTTATTTCTTTGCCAGGTTCTGACAAAACTGTTCAGAAACCCAGTGATTACACTGCAAAAAAAGTTTTATGCGTTCATCTGTAAAACATACCAAATAGCCTGCATTTAGCTGGTCTTTCATTTTCCAGTCTCATTTTCCCTTTCAGTACAATCATGGCTGCATATTTAGTCAGAAGAGTTTCCTGTGAGCATCTACCCTGGTCTAAACCTCAAGAAGCTGGGTTGAAGACTCTTTCTGTACAGATGTTCCATGTGATCTTAAACATATTAATAACTTGCATATCAGCTTCACAGGTGAGCTGCTCCAAACTTGTCACCCATACTGCTAGGAAGCTATATCTTTCTAAGGCTGAAGTTTTATCACTTCTCCCAGTCACTGCACACTTGTACACATTTGCCCACACAAGAAAGAAGACTGAACTGCCAAATAACAATCCCAAGCATAACTACCACTGTAATCTCACATTGTCACCAGACTCCTAAAGCCTGGAAGAGACTTCTACAACATGGACTGGTTTTTGTGGTCTCAAACAAAACTGAACATGAATTCCAGGAGAATTTTACCAGTCCTGGGTATAGAAATAAACAGCATTCTTCCTTTCTACTTGGAAATCCTGTTAAAGCGTATCAGGATCCCATCAAGAGGCTCTTGGCCAGAGCTGATTAGAAAGACAGCTTCTGCTGAGGAAGTTTCAACTACTTTCCCACCCTGGGATAATCTCTCGATCATGGTTTAAGGCTGTTTCTTATGCTGTATGCACGAACTTGCATTCTTTCCTCTGATTTACATTGCCTTTATTTGGCCGTAGTAGAACTACACAGAATGATGGCTAAACTTGAAAAAGGAGCTAAAAACCAGACAAGGAGAGAAATCGAGTAAACCATTAAATCACAAACATGTCCCATAAAAGTTGGTATCCCACAAGTATGCTGTGAGTCAAAAAGGGGAAAGCCTTCTGTCTCATTGTCCATCTTGGAAATTGCCTAGGAAACCATCACATTGATGGAATGGATCTGGCACTATTCCACAGAAATAAATTCACAACTGAAAATTAATCTTCAAAATAGTTACTAGTTGCTCCTATTTAGAAGGAAAGTGTCCCTTCGTTCTAGCATCCCAGTGTTCTTGTATGGACTATTACTTCAAATAATTTGGACATTTTGGAGAATATGGACATCCATTTTATTAATTGGTTTTAGTCATATGCATTTACAGTTGTCTTCAGTACTGATTGAAACTTTCATTTTAGGGCAACAGATTGTACCTTGAAATGAAAACACAGTCAAGAGGAGTGTAACACATGGACTTACCCTGTTCACCTTTGGTCTATCAAGTACTTATCTGTAAAGCCTAAGGGCCAAAGGCCAAACTTTAAGAACTATGTTACATTATCTTTTATTTGTTTCATTTTGCAACATTTGTTGCACAAGCATGAAAGTGTAAACAGCATGATGCTTCCTTATCAGTGACCTGTCTCCTCCAAGATTTATCCAGAGGCCAGAAGTAGGTTCCCCAGCATCATCACGGACTAACTTCACAGATACTGGATTACGCTATCAGTAAGCCTGCTGGGAGAAGAGTCTGGACAGGGAGCAAAACTCTCTGCTTGCATACACATTCCTTCTTCACTAACAAGGAAATAATTCAAGCTAATGTAAGTATCAAGATAGCTATAAACATACCCATGCACACATGTATATATACATATATATACATACACACATGTATCATACACAGGGCCTTAAGTCTAGAACCACAGGGGACCTGCTGGTGGAAACTGTTAGTAAGAAATGGTCAGAAGATCGGGTCTATCTGCCAGTTTATGGCTGCAACTTCTCCAAGCATTTTGTGCCCAAGTGCTTAAAGTTCAACAAACTGTGGTCTATCAACTTGGAATTTCTGACTCAGTCTTTGGCCAACACAGTTTTTACTGCTGGATCATTAGTTTGGCCCAAGTCAAGGGACTGACTGGCTGCAGGAGAAATGGTTCACCTTTAGGTCACTGGTTTGCATCCAGTACAGGTCAGTAGTAGCTGAATGTCATAACCATCAGACAGGTGTTTACAGTCTGATGCAAAATGAATTTGCCAACTTACCAGTTTCACTGCATACTGCAGGATCTACATCATCGATGACCTTCACAACAACTTTAGGCATTCAGCAAAGGACTAAATGAGAGCCTGAGCTTCCATGCTGAGTGATGGGATGTGAAGTCTCCAGATCAAAGCTGAAATACAGTAATAAGCCAGTAGAACAGCTTGTGGCACCACTGCTTGTGTTCAACAGTCCAAGGACAAGAGGAAAGAGACTATGGTTTGCAGAGAGATCAGCTTAGTGCCTTACAGTAATACTAAAATATACTAAAAAGTACAGTCTGTTTTTAGCAAATATTTTCCTAACTGCAGATGTAAGTAGAAGGCTCAGTTGTTTCTGTCAATACCCTGAAAGCACCAAAATTCTTTTCATCTAGCCTATATTAGGTGCTAGGAAAACGTTAATGTTGACCATGAGGTGGGATTTAAAACAGTCTCTTTAAACACACCTTGGTTACATCTGGTTAGTTACAGTAAGTTCATCGCTGATGTTATGTCCAGTTACTTTTTCAAGGAATGTCAACATTTGAGGGCTGTAACTTACTGGCAGTTTAATGTTATCCTGGGATTAATATGAGAGGAGAGAAGTGGGCTGTGAGTTACGAGGGGATGTGTACTGCAAGAGATTTGGCAGGCCAGAGCTCTCATTAGGCCAAAATTAGGGATGTCCAGGTCTGTATGTATGCTATTAATCACTACCTGGGGCTTACCAACAAAAGTAGTTTTTCCATTAAAAAACTAATTGCTCATTTCAAGAGGAAAAGAATTATCCTATCTGCAGAGTTCAGATTTGGGGAAAAAAACCACCAGAACTTCTACAAGTTCTCTTTAAAACATTCTAAAATCAGACAGAAGGCTTCAGAGTAGAAAATATTTTTCTACTCCTGCCTTCAAGCAGCACTATTCCATCTAAAAATTTATTAAGTATTTACTAACCTGAGCTGGCAGAAAATATAATCTTCAAACCATCAGCACATTTAACAGCATCAAAGTAAGTAGATTTATAATTAGGGAGTTAGCTATTAAGAGAATTAAGATCCCTGTCCTTTGAAAGAATCCCAGCTAATAGATCCAGTACATATTAGAGATTCATCAAAATGTGTAACTTTGTGTATAAATTGATAAATAGGTATAACAAACATAGCACAACAAAGAAGAGCATATATTAAAAATTACAATAATAAAGAAAAGTACAGAACAGACAAAAATGTAGCATCATAAGCTTCAAGAATATTTCCAGCTGAAGGGACTTCAGGTCTCTCATCCTACCTCCTGCCTCCTGTATCTGGGACAGCTACATCAGACCAGCTTACTCAGGCCTTTACCCATCCAGATTTTGAAAACCACTGATGATACAGACAGTACAACTGCTCTGGGCAATCTGTAGTGTTCAGAGTGTAGACGGAAAGAAAGAAACAGGCAGTCAGAAAAATGAAGAAGGAAACACAAAAGGAACCTCAAAGTGATACCTAGGACTGTTACAGAAAGAAAAAAAAAGGGTAAGGGAAGAAAGTACAGTTATTTTTAAAAATAAAAAAACAAGTACAGGAAAACATATTTTAGTACTTCAATTTATCCAGAAGCCTAATATGAAGGGTCTGATTCTTTAATCCTTGATTTGGTACAATACAACAAAAAGACAAAACTGAAACAAAACAGAAAACCTTTATGCCCTTTAAGCCATCTCAACACAGACTCCAGAACCTGAGGTACCTCAAATCACCAGCTGCTTTCAAACAGGTAGGCTGCAGCAATCCTGCTGAGCTGTGTTTGACACATTTCTGCAAAAACTTTGAGGATAAACAATGAATGACACTATTTAGTATGTTGAACTTTGTAGTTCTATCAGATAAGAAGCTGATTGTGAGCCCTCTAACTAAACACATCTACTATATGGCCGTTTTAAAGTTTCCTGTTGCAAAGAATTGGGAAATGGCAGGAAAGCATGGCAGGGCCATTTTTAGGGCTGGTGAATTGAGAGATTTAGATAAACATTTAAAGTTTTGTTTCCTGGCCTATTTGTTCTGTTATCACAATTCTGATCGCAGAACCTTCAAGCACAGGACAGCTTTAATATTGTTGGAAATAGGGAAGAGGAAGAATACCTGCTATCAACTCTGTTGCTACTACATGGTCAAGCCAGAGGAAGACAAAACTGGAAGAACAAAATTATCACCACTTGGTTTATTAGCTAATAGTAACAAGACACTCGGGGCTATTACAGCTCAGACACTGAAGGCACAAGGCCTTGGCTGGAGGAGTTTATACTGGCCACAACCAGCCAGGGCACCACTGGATTCTATGAGACTAAGAGGTAAAAAATATTTTCCATTCAGACCCTCCTACCTTTTTTTACTGACGTAGCTTGGTATCACTAGGTCTTGATGTCTTGATTTAATGTTTGAAAAACCTGTGTGTTGACATGAGTGTGATTGCCTCAATATTGAATCAGTACAGAATTGTGTCCCTGGAGATGGAGAGGAGACTGGAAAGGCAGCAGAGGTAGCTGATGAGACAAACAAAAGGCTTTCCTCTGAGGTTAACTATGAGGGAGTATGCCATGTAACGTTTTGATGATCGCTGTGCTCGCTCCACAACAGACAGCACACTGAGATAACACTAAAATCTATGCCTGTCCTCTTCTTAAGTTAAAGACAATAATACCAAAGGTAGCAAGATTATTTTAGCATTCAAAGTAAGTAATCAGGTGAGGACAGGAAGCCACATCTGAGCGTCTGAACTAAGAAAACCCCACAGGCTTCAAGTGCCCATGACGCATTCTTTTCCAATTGAGTGTAAATAGGACATGTCACCTCACCCAACACCCTGGACCACAATGTTTTGAAGGTAGCAAAGGAGGAAACCACACTGCAAAGAGGAAGCAACAAATGCAGTTTTTAAAAGCTTGCAGGTTTAAATCAACTCCATCATAACCAGAAACACCTATTAAATTCTGAAGTAATAACACATCATTAGCAATTAAACTGGTGGAACTGGACAGCAATCTCTCAAACATTTTCAACGGCACCACTGAGTGTAGGAGTTGCTCACCACTCTATGCAAGGCAACCACTGGCCAGGTATTGTTTATCAGAGCGATTAGAACATGGCACACCACTACCACACGTACCTGTGCAAAATGCAAGACAAACACCTCGTAATTTCACATGGAACTAAGAAGCAGGGCCAACTGGGAAACGGTTTTATTTTTGTTTTATTCTTCACTGGTTTAGCAAAAGTAAAATGTTGCAAAACAAGATTTTTTTAGTTGGGAGGGTGCAAGAATGGTGAGAGAAAGAAAAAAAAGAACCACCCAGACAATAACCCAGCATGATCAGCATGTTTCTAGCTATGATCAAGAACCTCTGCCTTGTCTCCATTTTGTGTTCAAGATTTTTATTTTACCAGCAAAAACACATTTCCACAGAACATGCTGCTTCTGATAAAACACATTTTTGTTTCCATTCATATCACAGTTGTCACAAAAATTTTCAGCACAATCAAAACAAGTATTTTATCATGTTGAAATGTGCTGAAAATTCACTGTTTTACAGACACAGTAAGTTGCAATCATTACTTTATTCATTTGTTCCAAATGCTTTTGATTCAAAACTGCACTACACCAAAATGCAGGTGACTTTCTACTACCTTAGAGAGAACCACCAAATCCTGGGCTGAAGATATAATCAACTCAAAATTGCCCTGTATTTCATGGGCAGATATTACATACCACTCAACTTGCTTTCAATTACTGTTCAGCCTGCTGAACACAAATACCTTGATAGAATAAACAAGGAAAACAAGGTATCCCTAAGGAAAATCCACAGCTCAGTAAAACAAGTTTTCCAAGTCCTTTATTCTGTCAGAATGGCACTAAGGTGATAGAACCTCCTCTCACCCATAGGATCTTCCCATCCAGGCATTCCATTTTAACAGAAAGCAGGTTCATCTCAGGATACATCTAGACTGTGCGTGGTAAGTACTAGAAAGATTAGCCTGTGCTGACCTCTCTGCCTCTGTGACTCATCTGCTGCTGGAACCCTCTGGATTCCAACAGCTCATCTCACGCTAGCTCACATGACCATCTCAGCGGTGACTAAGAAGCAGATGCACCCTCAGGAATAGCAGAACTGGGCAGTTTTGGATGGTAAGCCAAGACAAGGACTCGGCCAAAAGCCATTAAGGACTTGACATGTTGATCCCATGCTGTTCAGAGTTACCTAATACTAACCTGGAAGAAAATAATGTCACCAGTCTTTGCTAGTTTGCATGATTCTGGTGCACAGTCAAAAGAACAAACTAAAGGCTCCATGAGGTTTTGGCACTTAACCTGAACCCATTGTGCACTTCTCCTCTTGAGATTCAAATTCGGTCACTGACAGGCAATACATAAGCTTGAAGGCACTAAAGTTTGTCCTAAACTTCATTCCTACCAAACATTAACAAGAAAAGATTTACAGACTTAGAAAGCTCTAAAAACTCCTGTGGGTCCATCTTCTTAGTCACTCATCCTTCAGTGGGTAGCATAACTCTCAAACACGACAGGCCTCTTTTCAAGTCTTAACACAGAACATCAACTTTATTGAAGTATCAACAGTTTGAAGTTAAAACAGAGAGGACAGCAAGGAAAAAGCCAAGTTGGATGATATTTACAAAAGACCATTCACCAGCAGATGCTGATGATGACTGGACCCAGGAATTTGGTACTTGAGGCAAATGTTTACTGCCTCTGAGATGTGACTCTAGGCCAAAGGGAGACAAAATGTCATTAAACAACAGTAAATGAAAGACATGGCAGCTCAGGCTTCAGAACAAATGAGCCTGTCAAATCCCATCAGTTAGGATTTGAACTGTTACCCTGCTGAAATATATACTGCTGTTTCTTGTGATCAAGCATTACCTGAGTTCAGTAACCACAAGTCAGGCAACAGGCATTACAGCTTATTATTAACCCCTCCTAGTGATCTTTGGAAGCAGTCTGTATTGCCTGACTCACACAAAAACACACAAAAGAAAACATTTCACATTTTTGTTTAAGAAGCAAGTCCCTATTAGTGAATAATTTGGCACAGCAGTGTCAGACAACCAGAAGATTTGGTGTTGATCCCCCTTTAACTATCCTGTAAGTGCATCATTGCTCTGTTCCAAACTCTCCTGCTCTGATTACCTGGTGAGAATGTCCCTGCTCTGGCTGTGGCTTGATGACCAGCAATTCGCTTGGATTCCTCTGCTTTCACGACAGCTTCGAGGACTACCAGATAGCACAGAGCTAGCAAGCAGCAAAACTTCTGGTTTAATTTCTTATAAAATTTCTCGAGTTGGTGCACATTAAAACCAGCCCCCATAACGAACAAACATGCAGCAAGCAAAGATCATTAAAGACTAGTTTCAAAATCTCAGTGGAAAGACCACTGCAGATGCAGGCTAGGAGAAATTTGAGGTACAAAATGAATCTTACTGGAGGAGCTGGTTGAACATGGGAGTTTATGTATCTCTGCTTTCAGTTTACTTGAAAAAATATAGGACCTCTTATACAGCATACATTCCCATAATGTCCTAGAGCCAAAAGCTTCTAAGATTCGAAATAGAACTCTGTATTCAGATTGTTTATAATAAATTTTAATTATGCACCATCCTGCATAATTTACAGTTCTTCCTTAGACCCAAATTACAAAATCCAGCCTTCTGTTTCGCTAAGCAAAATCAATAAACAATGAAATTCAACAAGTCAAAAATCTACTATTTAAAAAAAAAGAATGAAAATTGAAAGATAAAGCAAGGGAAGCAAAAAACTGGATGGAATCAGATATTTTTAGAACTCAAGAATTTATTTATTTTGTGTGCAAGACATCAAGATTTTTTCCCCATTCCTTCAAAGCTACAGAAGCATAGCTGTTGAAGCCTGGAATTGTAGTTCCATACCCTTTTGCTTTTAAATTAAACAAATGATCTCAGTTTTTGGAGCAGTTTTTGACTCCAGGGAAACTATGCCATTAAGAGAGTGCCAGTAACATACTTAATTGATGCCTGTCCCAAGAACAGCTCAAAAGAGGGCAGACATATCACATATAGATTTCAAGGAAATTACTGAAAAGCCACAGAGCTTCAACAGAACGTGATATGGGAAACATAGCATATGAAAGACTCACTATCAAAAGGGTAAATTCAGTCCGGGTGATATTAATCTGATTACCTAAGAGGTACTATGAATTGGATATGCTCCTTTGTGCACCAAATCCAACCTGGACAGATGGAGGAGACTTTATGCTCCATTTTCTGACATGTAATTAGTGTTTAAGGGACGATCAAGTTACAGGCGCAAAGTTTCAAACACTTTTTTCTTCTGTACAGTACATGTACAGTAACCAGCCTATAACATCAGATTTTCTGACCATTTACTTGAGTGGCTTACATGGTCCACAACTTGACTTTACTGTTCTCATTTTCAGTGTAATGCTTTCTATGCACCTGCCTGACAGAAAACCAGTCCAGCAACATCCTTAAACAAAGCACTCCACATAGAGCTCTGAAACTAGACTTGAGCAGACTGAATTCTGGGCTAATTTTATGCAATGCAGGTTTTTAATCCAAATTATAAGCAATTTTAATATTTTTCTGCACCATATCCTCCTCTCCTTTCCATCACTGGCAATTTTCAGAATCTATTGACAAAAATGTAAGTAAAAACAAATCACCTGTTGCAAGCTCCTCCCCTTGTTGGATTTACACAACAATGCCACTGTCAAACTTCCATGCCTGTAAATTATCAAGTCACTGGCCTTGGACTATCAGTTAGGTATTAAAACGTTACTATTTTCCATTATGGTAATGAACACTTTCAAAAGAACGTATTTTAAATCTATTTTTGTTTTTGTTTATAAACTCCATTGAAAACTGTGGCAGAACAAGGCTTAAAAATCAGATGTCTAATTAGGACATCTGTAACTTGTCATTTTATGTTAAAAAAGGCTGTTTGCATGGCTTATCAAAGACTTTAGCCTTTTCAGGCTAAAATCATCACGCAAGACTACCTTCTGTTTATTTCTCCATCAGCATCCTACATCTGTAAGACTGTGCTCATATGCACAGGTATATAAATAACAGAACTAGTTTTACAAAATATAGGGGAAGGCTTAGCCCATCTCCACTAGCACCGCCCTATATAGCTTTTAATTATTTTGAACGTAACTTTTAATTATTTCAGCAGAGAGAGACAGACATCAATCCTTTCGTTAAGGCAAGGAGTATCCAGGGAGAGCAGTTTTGGGAAGGGTGGCTTGTGGCAGAAGTTGCAGCTGGTACCCGTCCAGCAGCCGTGGCCGAGTCAGCCGCGCCACGAGGGCGCCGGGGCTCGCTGCCAGCCAACTGACGGGGAAGTGAGACGGAGAGGCGAGTTCATGAAGAAAGACTGCGGCAGCGTGGGAGGACTATGACCTTTTGATCCCCGAGATGTTCCTGATGTACCAAAGTGACATGTCAGCTCTAATAAGCTGCACTCTCAGACTGGTGGCAGGGGCCTACAAATTACTGTGAGATCTGAAGGCATTTGTTGTGATGATCCTGGGCTGGAAGGGGCATATCAGCGCTCCCCCAGCAGGACTATCTGACAGGCTACCCCAACAACTCCCAACCCAGGGGTTGTAACCTCCAGCAGGGTCACAGCCGCACAGAGTGGGGTCGCAAGACTGACAGAGATGTGATTGTTTATGTTAGTCTTTAGGGTCACAAGCTTGGCTGGGGTGAGTTCACCACCAAAAACAGAGGCACAAACACAAACCATTTGGGAACAGCTGGCCCAACAGATTTCGCGCTCAGAAACAACTTCCGGATATTCAGCTAAAACATGCTCAAACCACTGCCTTGCATATCCATGTGCCAGCTTGAAACAAGAACTCCCCTGCCACGTATCAGACTGGCTCAAATTACTCCTAAAGAATCGTGGATGCATACTCAGTAGTAGCATCTGCTTTGCTTTCTTCGTGACAAATCTTCCATTGTTAACAGTGCAGCTATTCATACTTGAGCCATTGTCTTTTCTACCCTTTCTGGTGCTAGTTAGGCATCAGCTCATCCAGGAATATTCTGTAGGTTTTCTGAGGGACTGGAGCAACAGCAGGACATTTTCAGAGAGCAGAAATTAGTAAAAACATAGCCTTCCTTTATTTAGGCTCCAGGTATTTCCTCTTTCTACCATTTCTTCACCCATCTTCCTGTACTGCACTGTGACCACTCAAGTTGCTCTCCTCTGAATGCTTCTTTTTTCATTTTTTGGTATAACTGATATTACGAGAAGACTAGTAGAGTTCAAACTAGATTAATTTTTTCCATCTGAAGCATGCAAAATCTGCTCATGCTCAAGCTCCCTTTAAAAATTAAATTAAGAAATAATGCATCAACTGTATACTGTCTTTTATTGTTGTGTTATGTTTGGATTTCCATATAACATTTTAGGAGCAGATTGTCACTGGGAAGAAGTTCATTCACATGCCAGAGCACCCAGCTTCAACCTCCAAAAAAGGAAAACAGGTTATAAATGTCCATCATTTAAGACAATAAATCATTATTGCAATAATAAAGCAGGAAATAGACACAAATTAAGCAGAAACACCAATGTGCTCTTTTTACGATTAAGGGGAATCATCAATCATAGAGACTGCCTGAGACTAACAAGGAGCTGCTTTTTCAAACATCCTGCAGTAAACCCAGAGGAAACCCAGCTGGAACTGCAGCTAGAATATAGGCATGAGACTCTAAAATTATCCTCTGTCCCCTCGCCCTTGCCTTCTCTTTTGGCATAACATTCACACCTCAGGCCACTCTTAACTGGTTCAAGTTCTGCAGATGGGCCACATGTTTCATGTAATGCCTCAAGCCAAATATAATTCCCATAGTGATGTTTTCCTGTGTATCAAAATCCTTTTGGTCCCTTCCAGCTCCATCAGAATAAAGATCCAGTGCTGGTACTATAAACTCCAGAAAAAATGGGTCTGAACGCTACTGATTGATGAGTATTTTTTCCTCAGCCTCTGTAGAGATTTAAGGATGACCCACAGTGCGCTAAGACAGAATTTAATCGGTCATTGTGCACAGGGACAAGTGGTGTTTATCTCTTTCTTACCTTTGAATTAATTTTTTTACAATGTAATTTGAAAGATAAATTCCACCAACACCGAGGTGCAATGTGTAGGGCTGCAGAAGGAACTCAAGAGCCAAGCCAGGCCTCATTGAAACCACTGATTTGCAGGACCACAGTTAAAAGTTCTATGTTCATCCACACTGAAATATGAGTTAATCTTACTTATAAACATTTTTAGGGCATAAGGAAATGACCAACTGCAAACTGTTACAATACTTTACAGCTATATGCCATCAACTGAAACTCAGAGCCTGACCCATGCATGCTCTCAAGCTTACTGGAGTTAGAGGAACACGGGAGTAGGTTGGTATGTGCAGCAGGATTCATGGAAACCCATTCTACTTTGCACTGGAAGGTGTAGCACATACTCAGTCACAATTTTTCTCAGTGGAGGTAAGTTACTTAGCAGCTGAGAGGTAGCATCTTCTAACCACTCAACTATGACTGTAAGCACTTCTGTTACTGTGCTTCTCATTATATAGATGAATGATTCCCAGCAAATGTACCTGAAGGGTTTTTGGATTACAAATTGTTTATTAATGATTGTAAGTCACATCACATCTTCAGAAAGAAACCACAACAAAGCAGTAAAACTTTTTATGCTCTCATCGTGGCAATTAGGATATGAGGAATGGAGATTCTCTTAAACTGATATATAGAGGTCTTTGAATGCTCCTGCTGACAGTTTTCAACCTATTTGTAGTCTAGAATTATGCATATGTCATTCAGCTTGGAACTTCCACAGACACATACAGTCTCTGCAACACTGTTTTACCAAGAGATTTATCTTTTGATTAAAAAGCCGTTAAAATTTGGCTGGATGTTATTATGCCACTACTTCCCACTTGGTGAAATATAGCATCAAAATTAGCGAACATGACAACGGTAATCATGAAATCTAACTGCTCCATACACCACCACAACCCTGCCTCATGCAGAAACAATCACAGTATCATTTCCCCTAATGGTTAATATCATTTGTTCCAGGCCCTGTAATGATGGTGCACTTCCTTCTGCTGTTCTCTACAACCAGAAGGGCTTTTTTCCTTCCACTGAAACACAGGAGTGCAGACTCCACTACTGTTAAGAACAGAGTTACAAGAAATGTGAATATAGAGCAAACATGAGAATGAAATCCTATTTTGAGAGGCTTGTTTTTCCCTACAACATGTATTAATGAGGTTTATGAAGGTTGCTCCTTTTTTTTTGTGCCCTCTGTTAACCTATCCTGAAGTGGGTGTACTATGCTGTCTTCCAGCAGGTTAAGAAAGATGAGATCCTTCTCACCTTTGAGAGTATGTACGGCTAACAATCGTTTTCATGAAAGATGGAGAAGTAATTCAAAGACAGAACAGCCTGAAGGAATAAAAGGCTTCCCACAGCATTGTTAGCTGGTGAAGAGGATTACAGGGTCTCTGCTGGAGGAGATTCTTAACATGCAGCTGAGACATGAAGTCCAGCAGCAAAATAAAGAATTAAAAAGAAACAACTCCAGCTGTTGCATTACTGAGCTCACATGAATGAGAACCAGTGACTTAAGCAACTCTATCTACTCCAACACTGAAGTCAGAGATGCCCAAGGCTCAGACCTGGAGGCAAAATCCTGTGGCTCACTAAGCTCTTCTGTCCCATCATGGAAGGGTTCCTGATGTCGGGTGTGAGTGCTGACCAAACTATCAGGTGAAAATAGTAATTCATATCAAAGCAAAGACAGAGGCAAATCTCACTATGCTTCCCTACATCATCATGACTGTAGCAAAATCATGTAGCAAAAGTTATACTGTAGCACTTCCCTATCTCTATAAACCATAAACTAAAAAGAGAACTGCGTTAGAGAATCACAAATCACAGAATGAGTAAGGCTGGAAGGGTCCACAGTGGAGCATCTGGTCCAACCTCTCTGCTCAAGCAGGGTCATGCTAGAGCACATGGCACAGGATTGCATCCAGATGGTTCTTGAATATCTCCAGTGAGGGAGACTCCACAACCTCTCTGGGCAATCTTTTCCAGTGCACGGTCACTCACACAGTAAAGAAGTTCTTCCTCATGTTCAGGTGGAACTTTCTGTGAATCAGTTTTTGCCCATTGCCTCTTGTCCTGTTACTTGGCACCACCCAGAAGAGCCCAGATCCATCCTGTTGGTCCCCCCACCTCAGATATTCATATACACTGGCATGGTCCCCTCTTTACCTTTACAGGAACGTGCTTTAATTTTTAGGGTTCACACCTGCACACTAGTCTCAGTATTTTACTGAGGGAAATTTACTCTTCAGTATGCATAGATATGGCTTAATCATTGGAATTCACCTTCCAAACAATCTGGAAATACCATTAGTGTTATTTGTACTCATTGTCTTTTGGTGTATTTAAAATTGACAAAGTTTCACAGGGTCTGTATAAGGGGTCACAATCAAAAGACCTTTCTCACACCATGCCAGAAGGTTCTTGAGTTTGAACATGCTAGCGACCTCTGTACAGATTATACGATAATGGTAAAAAAATAAAGGGGGTTTAGTAACTATACCCAAATACTTGGGTCTCAGAAAATCAGAGTGAATTCACATTAAAATGATATTATATTAATTTATGTACTGTCCTTTTCAAAAATGTATTATAATCAACCAACATACTGCTTCTATGATCCCATACAAACTAGCTCCTCTTTCAATCAAAATTGTGCAAACCAGACTGCAATCAGTTTACAGAGCATTCAGCTAAAATACTGACAGCCTAAAACATGCCAAACTGTTACAATACTTTCCAATGCATTTGAATTCCTATCATTCTGGAGAACTTCACAAGGACATGAAGTATTCTGCATTAGCTTTAAAACTACAAGGAAGTGTTTTAGAAACCTGTTCAACAGCTGCTTGATTCATAAGCTCATGGTTCCTGCAAAACAGGTATGTTTATGTTTCACAGAACATTCTTTTTTATTTTAATTAAGTCACCTGTGGGTCCAGCCCTAAGCATTAAGTGTACACATAAATCAATACATAAACAAACCTAAACCAACCAACAGCCTCTGATCTCTGGGGGCTCCTCAGTTCACTTGATAATTCCTTCAGTGTTTTCATTCCATTTGGCACCAAGACTGAAAAAGGGAGATTTGAAGGGAAAGAAGTAAGAAACTACAGAACTGATCTTACTGAGGTGAAGAGAAGGTCAATCCACTGTATTTCCCTATAGGAATATCTTGAAGTATTAAGAAAAAAAAAGTTGCAGAATAAAAATAAAGCTCCAAATTTTAAAAAAAGGTAAACTGAGGCTGGAAGAATAAAACAATTTAACCACAATATGTCAAGGGATCGAGAGCAAAGCAAGGAAGAGAAGCTGAAGATTCCAGCTTCAAATCTTCTGCTCCTAAACTAAAGTAGAAAAATACTGTGGGTGGGAGATATTATGGTAGCTTAGTGTTCCCAGTCTCCAAAACACAAAAGCCTACTTCTGCTCAACAGCTTAAAAGAATTCAAGATCAGAGCAACAAAGATGAAAAGGTCAGACTAAACTCATTGCTCACACTGTGCACCAAAAATATACAAAGCTATGACAAACCACTTGATGAACACAAATGGCAGAAGACTGAACACTGGCCTCCCCAGATCTAGTGCAAGTTTAGAGACAATTTTAAACACAAAATAATTCTGACTTTTTCAAACAAATATTTGAAAGTACTAGCTGAGACTGAAGAAGCCCAAGACAGCATTCCTTTTCTTGCTTGACACTTTGTGCAGGCTGGGAGGGGGATACTGTTCTTGTTCATACCAACACACCCCTGAATTTTTTCCAAGAAAGATGGAGTTTGGCTTTGATGTCTGTGAGAGGAAGTCAGAGCTTGCAGCTGGCAAATACATTAATAGCACAGGCACTAGTGGACTAGAAAGGACCTCAAGCAGGTCATCCTGTCCTATCTTGGCAGCACACAAATGAAACACAAATTTTCCTGTTCACCTAGTGCTAAAATACACAGGCTTAGAATTAGTTTCTAAAGACTTTTTATATTAGGTAAAATTTAGTCATGTGAACTTCACAAAAATAGCAAAAAATAGTACAGTCACAGCCACAGATAACTTGTTTTAAAAAAATCCTTTCACAGTCATACAAAATATTTCTACTCTTCATGTAGCCTAACACAGTTTGAACTTTTTTTTTTTAATTAAAGATATTATTTTAATTGGGTAAGAGCTATTTTTTTATATTTAAATGATAATGCATTAGTTCTTAGGGTACTCCCGGGCTTGTCTGACCACCCCTGCAATGTAAAATATCCTTTAGGCTTCTCCAAATTGTCTTTGGAAGAACTAAACAAAGGCTATTCCACAAAGCAAGGATGGAAGTGAAACAGCAATGTCCACCATCATCCTCCAGATCATCCCCTCTGATGACAAGGTTTGAGAGATGGCTATGTAAAAATGGTGAGGTTACGAGTGAAAACTGAGTTTGGTTCCTAGGGAAGAAGTGACAGCCTTACTGAGAAATGTCTGAGAATTTTAGAGCTGGAGAAAAATATTCTTAACCCTAATTCCTTCAACTGATAATCTGACAAGTATGCAAAGGTCAAATGAATGCAAAGATTCAGACTATAAGTAGAGAAAGTTTGGTATTTTATTCATCACTTTAATTTGTGGCAAACTATGCTTTTTTGTTGTTGTTGTGAATCTGGAAGCAGAAGTATGCACAGATCTGGGAATTTAGCTGGATATAACCATTTCCTACAAGAAATACCAACAAACAGTTCATGAATTCTTACATTGCTACATAAGTGGTGGGATTGTCAGGCCAGCACTGCTTTTATGAGTTCATTAATGTTTTCATAAAAATCTAACATATTTTTAGGACACAAGTTTTCATGCACTAGATTACAACTTTACAGAAAACAAGCTCTGAGCCTGAAACAGCTTGACAATGTCCTTTCAGCTTGTTCATCAGATTAACTTTCTGTCACACATCAGATGAACAGCTTCCTTGGTTTCATGCCTAATCTAACACATAACCCAAGCAATTCCCTTCTCAAGTGCAATCAGAAGCAAAAACAAAGGACACTGTAACATTCCACTTCTTTCTAATAGCACATTCAGTTTGAAATTTTCATTTCTGCCTCTATCTAAGAAAGATTACCCTCTTAGCAAACCATTTATAGTGAAGGGACTCTGATTTCAGATAGGATTAAAACAACATATTAGACATATACAAACCAAGCAGTCTGAGTTGCTTACAGGACTAATAATGTGTTATGGGTCCTTTCACATCAAGGTCACTGGTTCAAATTCAGCTTTAGTTGGTGACGAGTGACAAGGAACAATGAGGTAAGAACCCAGTCACAAATCTGGCCTCTTATCCCTGACTCTGCAATATATACTCTTTGTGCACTTGGGCTACTCACCTAACTACTCTTTCCTGTAAATTCTACAGCTCTAAAAGAGTAGTATTATTACTATCATACTATCTCTAGAAGAATAATTAATTTAGGATTCTGAAAGTACAAAATATTATCAGAAGTTTATTGCTGTTTTCAGGCTGTTCAAGAGCTAACATCAAATGCATTAAGGGGGAACTTTCTCAGGACAGGTCAACACCATGATGTTAAAAGAACCCACCAAAACACACTGGGCACACCTGTGTCTTTTGGTAGGAAGATAAACATGGAAATCACATGTTGAATGAACCCAAAATTCCACATTTACTCACAGATAGACAGCAGGGATTAAAAGTGATGAAACATGGAAATCCAGACACAGTCATTTTATAAATAAGAAAGACATAGGGAGAAAAGCGTGTAGTGTGGAGATGCACTGTGTTCTTCCATTACACAACACAGTAAGTAAATGCCATATCAATGTTAGCCAAGAAAGAAGAGAAGGGAGAGAAGGAAAGGAGTTTATCAGCCCTACATCCCTTGATAAAACTTGAATTACCAAAGGAGCCTGCACTGCTGATGTCTGCACTGTTCTTGTCTTGTGGCAAAACAAACGTGTCTATTTTCAACAAGTGTGATGCTGGCACATTTTACCACTTTCAGATCCTTAATTAAAAACAAGGAATGAGAGAAATAAAGGAATAAAACACAGAGCACCAATACATTTAAATCTTTCTTAAGTTAAAAGGTGAAAAGCACTGGTGGTAGTTAAGGCACAACATGATAGCTTCATTAATAACCTGTAACTGCTAGAAAAATCACTATGCCATCTCTTGCATAGTCCTGATTCCAGAATACTCTTGAACTACAGCTCATACACAGCACTGAGAATCTTTCATATGTGCTGGGAAATTTAGAAACACTTCAACTATTCCATGTGTTTTTCCAAAGTATCTTCAAATATTTTAACCACAGGACAAAAATATGTTTTACTGAAAACATATTTTGTTATTACTCCCACTTCAGAGTCAGCTGTGCTTTTCTTTTCAGAGGAACTCATATATAGCAATTCTAAAGAACAAAGAGAAGCACAAGTGCTGTGATCAAGAGCATTTAATAAGACAACGCACAACTTTATGCCAAGAAGGAAATCATAAAGGTGAAAAACTATGCCTTTATCTTCCAAATCTAGTTACCAAATTTCAACTCTTTCTGCCAGAGGTAGGGAGCAGTATTCAAGCAATGTACTTCAGAGATACTTTGGCAATGTGTGGAGCCAATAAAAGCCACAAGGACAATTCCAAAATTATTTAATGGGCCATGCTTTGCCAAGCCTCTATTGACAAAATTATGAAGTAAACACATCAATCAGTGTTAAGGCATTGCACTGAAGTTACTTGCTACTCCCTGAAATTCTGTTCAAATCTCTCTCCAACCTCTTTCTCTTGTCCACTGAAATGAGTTGCAGAAATAATGTCAGTTTTAACCACTGCTTAGTTGTTTTTGCCACTAAGCTGTACTCGTGTTAAATTAGACAAGCTTGAGATGACTCTGAACAACCAGAACACAGAGAATCTGACCAGAACCACCAGAAAGTGCAGCAAGGAGACGAAGAGGGGAAATACCCATGTTATACAAAGTAGAAAGTCTACATGCAATTATTATGCCTTTGCAAGGAAGATGACTATTGCTTTCCATCATACATTTGGGTCTACGCATAAACTGAACAGTAAATAACAAACTCTTCTGCATCTATATGTCACAAGGGTACTCTGACTATTCCTTGCAAGTGGGGAAAACCAAAATTATTCTATTACTTTGTAAATCTTTATTCAGAATTATCATTTCTTCTTAGCACACTAAGTCCTCACTACTACTCAAAAAAAAGAGCTTTTCTGTAACTCTGTGCAGAAAACAGAAGCATGAAGATGTAAAGTAATATAAAGTAATATATGTTACTTTTTAAATCCCCATATTACATTCACACAACAGAGAGATGCAGTCTGAGGCACGGTACTTGAAAACCAGACAAGTGTAATTCAAAGAACAGGACTGAGGATTTGCTTTCCTGTTTTCGTAACCAGTTGTTTCTCTTTGGAATCACTGATTATCATTAGGTAAGATGAAATTTGCAGACTAGCCTGTGTATTTACTCTTGCAGCAACTTTGGAAGACTGAGAAAACAATGCTTTAAATGCATGTGAATGACAGTACAATGCTGAGAAACTGACATGGCTCATAAATTCATTCCCAGACGTTAGAAAGTGTCTGATCCTTTTAGCTACTCCACATACTTTCTTTTTATTTATAAATAGATTTTCAGAGAAACTGGAAAATAATTTTGTTTCAAGACTGTTAGGTCAGACTTGATAATTCGACTCTCTCAGCCCCCTGTATTTCAACAGAAGACTGCAAGTTACAATGTGGATTTGTGTCAGTGTAGAGTTTCAGTTCTGATAGAAGGGATTTCTTACCTTCAGACAGGGACAAATCATCAGCTGGAGACACCAGGTCTGCCTGGATCGCAGGGCCACTGCTCAGCGATGTGGTAATCTGATTCGTCAAGATAACCTGCAAACAGACAAGGAGAGGGGGAAGGGAAATGAATTTTTATAGCTACTGGAAGGCAGAGAGAAGCCCAGGACTGGAATCCTCCAGGCATAGCATCAAGACGACCCTCTATTCTGATCTTCAGCAAATTCAACACTCAGAACATTTTGAACTACCTGCAGAAACTGAAAGAGTCAATTGCAAGAACTGGAGGAAAAGGGATATTGTTAAAAAGCTGAAATACTAAACAATAGTATGTTGATACATACAGGCACCTTAAATGGAACTACTATTCTGAAGAGCTTCATTCATCTTTTGCTTGTCTTCCATGAACAATTTGATGCTTTTGACAAAAACAGACCATTTTCTTCACAGGCAAATAGGAAATCTATTTTCCTAGTAATTTCAACACAATTTACACACTTTCTTCCTTTGGCTGAAACACAGTACCATGGAGGAAGGTGTGGTAGGGATACTTCCCCATTGATCTGACGCACAAAAGTACTAAATGTTACAGGGCTACCTTTACAAAAGGGGATTTTTGAGTGTTTTTCAGGATCACAAAATTCTGATAAACAAGACTATAGTACCCACAGTGCTCTCCTCTGACAGCATGAGCAATAGTCATGCTTACAAGAGATGAACAATTTCTTGCACCTTTGAACACATACTGGTTTTTAGTAACAGAAAAAATTAAACAAACACCACCGAGAGAAGAGCATAGCTATAGCCACAGTTATCTTGTAATGCTTTGGGTCTCTAAGCAGCTGCACTTTCTGCAATAAGTTGGTCTCCACTTCGCTGACTGACATAAACTTCAAAAATTACTTTTTTTTTCTTTTTAAAGAACCAAAATGATCCTTCTGCTTGCACTGAGAACAAACCCCACTCCAAACAAACTCTCTTTGAAATTAATGGCTTGTCTTCAGCTGTATTTGATGCAGGAGAAAGAGAGAAAGGAATTCTACACACTGCTTGGTGGATGCAGTTTCATGATGCTACTGGAATAAATTAACAGCTTACCATTGCTAAAAGGAAGAGGAATTTCTCTGCTCTTCCCTCCACTGCTTGTCCCTCTCTCCAATCATGGTTTCCTCCTGCTTTCTAACACTTTCAGCAGTAAGATATGACACACACTCCCCTTTCTTTTCCCATTCTCAGACCCCACATAAGCTGTGTCAGATCAACAAGTTGTAATCGGAGTGGTGGTGCTGCAGGGTGTCTTCTTCAGGCAGCACAACCTGAGGTGCCAACAGTGAGATGGAGAATGTGACCTTTACAAGACTCTACCTCCCTGCCCATGCAAGCCCACCCATCTCTGTGCTTGCAAACAGGCATGATGGTACCTGAGAGCTGTATGGACTTTATCAACTAAATTCAAAAGTTGTGTAAGTCAAATCCTCACTTGTTCAACAGGAGTTCAAGATCTTCAGAACTCCATAGCTACTGAGTACAAGCTCTGACAAACTTCAGCTGGCTGTGATCACCCTGCACAGCTTAACCACAGGATGTACCTTTTGGGACTGGGCATTTATGATCACTGCAGTGAACATGGACATGGTAGATAACAGCTTTGTTTGGTCATACACCTCAGCTAAGGTACAACTTGCAATACTGCCAGAGCAAACACACAAGAAACACATTACACCCCTCTGCTGTTTCCGCCGGAGCTGCTGTGTGCACCTATAAGCACCCAAAAGCAGACAGCAAAGGCTCTGGTGCACACAACTCCTTGCCACCACCGATGGTTGACTTGTTCATAAGATTACAAGGTAAGATAATTCAATTTATTAATAAGGGGGGAAAAAGTCACTTTTCCCTTTTTTTCTTGTTAGGATACTTATCTTCCATTTTAGTGAGCTAGTTCATCCTTGTGATAGGATGCGCATCAAAACTGGTTCAAGGCAAATGAAGGGAGTAGGCAGCCAAGAGTCAGTAAGTACAAGGAACAGGATGTGAGACCTTTCCCTCTTGAAACCATTCTCTTTGTTTTCATTGTGTCACAAAAGCCACAGACTCATGTATCCATAGTATCCAATACTAGAAAATGTGCTGAAACGGAACACACTAACAAACTTATACTCACACGTACCAGTGAGGTATGAAGTTTTCATTGGCACATTTTGCAATGATCACATTATTAACAAGTATCAAGCTCTGTAAGTGATTCAGTCACCCCAGACTTGTGCCAAGATAATCTTTGTACTGTGCTGTCACGTATTTTATTATTTATGCACCACATTTTAAAGAAATGTTACCATGCTTGAGCAACGTTTTTAATAGAAAAAAATACCTAAGCACATCATATTTCATATTGCTTTCCTTCAAAGGAAACTAACTCTGAAGGCTTAAAAAAAATCAAAAGAAAAATTAATAACAAGAATAATGCAACTGCTTTTTTTTTAATCTTCCAGATTCCTTTTTAACCAGGAACTCCACAGCACTGTTAGCTGTAGGACTGAAAATCTTCACCTTTTGTGTTTAACTCAAGCTATGTCTCTGAACCTAGAGGTTCAATTTCTGATTTATCCTTCAATAACTATTCAATACTAATACCCTAGATTTCCTGCTATACTGTTTAAAAAATCAATTTAAAAAAGCAGAGTCCTATCCAAGTAAACATTCTTCTCTGACTTGCTCTGAGGATGGGAATTAAGCATATTCTTAGTTCCATGACTTCACTGATGGTTACACATTTTGCTTAAATACGTATTTAAATACTATCTTGAATAAGCACACTTCCTCTGAGATGAAGCCATATGTATATACAGGATGCTTATTTTGGAATTAATTCTTGAATTAATGAAGAAAATTATTCTTCATTTCTGTAGGCCTGCAGAACAGACACAGATGCAGTTCTCCCATAAGACAAGTTCAGCCACAAGACAAGGCTGTTAGCCAAGCACTAAATTTGGCATCAAATTCCCCATCACACTTCTGCAGCCTTGCTTACTGCAAAATTCTTTCATCAGGTACAGGTATTCTTACTATCATACATATATATATATACACACATATTTATGTATTTTCATGTATCTCTGTGCAGCTACCATAATACCGTTTGAACCTCACTCTGAGAGTACTCCAAACGCTCACTCAAACAAGCTGTGGGTCACTAACAAAAGAAAAGAGCTGGTCCTTTGCTACAGTTATGAAGAAAAAAGTCACACAGATTCAGCAAACTCCTCTGAAAAGATACATCTATCTTCAAAACTTCAACCATATGCCCTCACTGGAATTTGTGCCAAGTTTTATTTTTCCATGAGTAAAACTTTGGTCACTAATATTTTGGCAGTGAAAAGTGCCATTTAAACAAGACCCTACATTTTCAGCAGTCACCAGTCCTACGGGCATCAAACTTGAAGCCCTGAATACTGCTATCACATGACTCCAGCTGCACATTTAAAGAATTTACTAATTTTTCCCCAAAGGCTCCTCCACTAACCTGAAAGACATGCTTACACTCCATTCTGCTATCCTTTGAAATGGTTTGACACATTCAGAGAGTTGCAAATAGGTGTTTGAGGGAATAGTTAAACTTGTGTGTGATACGGAGAGAACAGACAGGCAGACAGAGGAGATCTGGTGTGAAACAGCTCTGAGACTTTCTGGTAAGGAATCACATTTGTTCATGGACAGCATCAGCTGAGTCTCACACGTCGCTTCCTACACGTGTGCACAGAATATAAAGCTATTTTTGATGTTACTTACGCTGTATCTTACAAAGCACCAACTAGAAGGTTCGGGTTGGTCTGATGGGTGCCACACTTGAAAGAAGGCACCTCACACTGCTAAACAGTGCTTGGAAACAAGCTGGGCTGCCAGTCCAAGCAGACTTACTAGAGAGTGTCTTGCACTGAACTAGCAATTGCACTTCTTCAACTTTTCGTTCTAGACCTGCCATTAATTTAACCTGTTTAGTACAGGAGACCTGCCAAGTCCTCAGGCTAAGCAGGTAAGTAAAAATTGCCTCTGTTGTGGTTCCTTTGGACAGATACTGGGCATCACTACCAGCCAAGCACAGCTTCCTCTCAAGAGGTTCAAAGCCAGTCATACATTTATTAACTTCCAGCAGAACACTCAACAGTGAGAACAATGCTACATGGTATTTTGATGTTATCATCCTGAAATACACAGTATTTTAAAATATACTGTATTTAAAAAACACCCAGTATTTTAAGAGAAGCTCCTACTTCCAACATCAACTAATGGAACACAATATTTTCATTGCCAGTAAGAGTCACGAAAAAACATCATGCCTCTCCATGCACAACTGTGTCCTGACGTGCAACAGGTAAGGAAGTTGTGCTATTGCTTCTCTGTTTCTACTGGGATGAACAAAGGGTGTAGGGCTTCTTCCATCAGCAACTGTGCATGAATGGAAAACACTCTCCACTGCTAAAAGAGGGAAAAAAGCTGAAAAGGTCAGCTAGACAGCTCAGTAACACTAGAAACACGCCTCATGCAGTCTCCCATGGAGTTCATGAACCACTGCCTTTAAGCTCTCAGCCTATTCATTTGCCATTGGTTAAGGGAGCTATTTAACAAGTGAAAATTTACAGTCCTCAGCCTTCCAATTCTGACAGAATTACCAACTCTTTAGAAATTCACTCAGATTCAGATTTCAAAATCCTTTCTGGGAAAAAGTCTACTACTTAAAATACCACACAAATGACGGACCACACAATTTCCAAATCTTTTACTTCAAATTTTTACCGCAGCATAGCAACCCCAGATTGTAAAATAGCCCCATCTAACAATTTGAAGTGTTATGACAGCAAGAAGAATCCTTCTTAGTTAGAAAACCCAGAGATAAACAGAAGACAGTGGGAATACTTTTTCAACTTCCTAATTTTAGACATGTTAAAAAAACCCCACAACTTACTCCTCTGATCACTTTCTCACTTTTTATAGGTGGCAAAACCTGGAAAAAAATGGACACAAGAATTTCTCAAGGAAAACAGCATTCAGGTTCTAGACAGATCATTGCTACTTCTAAGATTTAATCCAGAAGTAAACAACAGTGTTAATATCCTGTTAAAATCTTTATATGTGGTTGTGAAAACAGAGTCACCTTCCACTGATGTGATTTTAGCAGATGCTAGTTTTTTGGAAGCACATTAGAAGAGCAAAAAAAAAAAAAAAAACTTATTTATTGTGCTTAAACTCACAACACCCCCATTTATTGGGAATAGCAAAGTTCCTGCATATGCAGAAAATCCCTGCAGGTCCTGGGAGAGAGCTGGCCTAAGAGCTTTACCTAGAAGAATAAGCAAACTATTTTTTGTTTGGTTATTTATACAGTAAAATTTTTCAAGTACTCCTCCTGCCCCTTCTAGACCACACTGAAACTACTAAATCTGACTTTGTCATCCTTGTAAATCCAGTTGAGTAAATAAGCCATTTTCTGTAAACTTGTGGTCTCGGCCTCCTTGTTAGTTTATTGCAAAATTAAAGGGAGCTCAGCACAGAACTATCAATCAGTAACCAGCAAAGGTATAAGGTCTTCTGGAATGTACCAAAAGCAAAAAACCACACTGCTTCATGAAATGGCTGTTTGTTAAAAGAACGAAGCAGAAATCCCCATTTCGCATGCAACACTATTTAGGAAAACTCTTATTAAAGGCTTCCTGTTGAGCTGGGAGAGCAAGCACAAGGACACTTGCAATAATCTGAAATTACTCCACCCTTATTAGTCCATGTATTTTGTGGTTTTCACTGTGCTCAAGAAACGTCACTAGAGAGCACCAAGTACAAGTGACAAGCCAGTAGGGCTGGGATGATGACTCTGCATGCTGGAGGAGAAGGAAAGGAAGTTTTACTGATCCCCAGCCAATCTTGGTTCCAACCCCTGAGAAGGCACCTCTCTCCCTTTCCCTGAAGCACAGAGATTTTAATGAGACATTCAACTAATGGCTCAAAACAATAAAGGACAGTGCACCAAGCAATACCACAAAGCCAGATGGGGCAGGCAGCAACTCTGAAAACAGAAAAGGGAACAGTGAGAAAAATGGGGTGAAACATCATGCTTCAAACAGCTGTGAGAACCGCAGCATTCTCCTTGAAAACCTCTTACAGATCCTCACAACTGGCATCAGCCTGCGCAAGGAAGAATCCTAAATTATCACCATCTGTCACAGTAACAGTATTTGTGATCTTCATCTAAGCTACGTGCTGAATCGGCTTTTTCTTCAACTTCTCTTTCTTCAGGGAGATTTTCTTCAGCATCAGTGGCCATTTGCCACAAAAGCTGTCAAAAATTGTGCAAGACCACATCAGAACTTGTACCTAATATTCACAAGGAAGAAAACATGCTTCAAACTGAGCATTTTTGGGGAAATCGTAGAGTTAGAAACAGAAACAGGAAAGGTCTGAATGCAATACCTAGAGCTCCTAACCAAAATATTAGTTTTCAAGAGAGAATGTCAAGTGGCCACAGCTACAGCAGCTCTTGAAGCCAGTTACTGCAGCACTGCTCCACAGGGCCTCACCTTGCAGGACAATGGCTTTTAGTGAGAAAAGCCTCTGCACAATCGAGACAGCTCTGGGCTCCAGGACCAAATTAAACATATTTATATCACAACTATTATAATTATAGGAGATTAACTATATGTACATATCTTCGTTCTTAGAAAATGCAAACTATTTCGCCTCACACAAACCAAATACAAAAGAAAAAAGCCAACAGTTTATCCTCTCAAATCTAAGCAAATAACCACACCCTCCCAATACTTATCCCACTAGGTGTCCTGTATTCCTAAACTGAGCAGCCACCAGCCCCAGCAGCTCAGGTTTCTGTGGGGAAGAATGCAAATAATGTCAAATACCCTATAAAGCCCAGCCATCACAAGTAAAAAGCCTTATAATAAATGAAATTCCCATGTCCATAGTCAAACACCACTTCTGGTGTTTAATCAAGGCCTAACTAAGATACTCAAAAGTATCTTTACATGTTTTACTAAAATGGTTGTAGCACAAAGCTGCTTCACTGCAGGCATGAGCAATACACAAATGCCCACATTTAACAACTTTGCTAATCCAAATCAGCTGAAAGACGAAGTACCCATTACAGTCACCTTGCCTACAGTATGACAGAGGAACAGTGATATACAGGCTAGAGGGAAGCAGACAGATATTTTCAGACATAGCATAGCAGCTACCCTGACTGAAGGCAAAGCCAAGAGCTGTTAGAATTCACATGTCAACCAGTGTTACCAGAATTTGGCATAATTCCCTGAATAACAGATATATACACATAAACCACTGGAAGCCTATTGAGAAACACTTCCTAATCCCATATGCAATGTATACTCCTAAAAGTGCTGGCCTTGCCTCAGAGGAATTTCAACTGCACCTATTTTCATCAGAATCCAGGAAAAAAAAAATGCAATTAAACAGCACAGAAACAAGAAAGCAGAATTCTTTGGAAGGCTCACTAACATCTTTTAAAAGATCAGAGATCTGTTGTTCACACATAAGCTGTAACCTTATTGGAGCTCGTAGGAGAGAACTTCCAGGTCTTGTTTTGCCAAGGTATCTCTACCCAAACTTCTCCTCTTTCATCCCTCAGTGAGACATTTCATAGCAGCAGAGGTGATTTTATAGTTATTGGATTTCATGGGGTATAAATAGGACTTGGAAGAAACCAAGGTATCTTTCAGAGACTAGCCACTGTATTTACATTGAACTTACTCTGCTTTGCATAGGAAAAGTACAAAGTTATGCAATTCTATTCCATAAGCCTTTTGAAGAAGTAAAGTGTCTATTCACATCTCTGCCAAATGCTTAAAAAGCATCACAATGAATTAAAACTTCCACCAGAAGAAAAAAAAAGAAACAAAGCAAAACAAAAGCATGCTGTTCTCAGGCAGCTACACGCCTTCAAGTTGAAATAGCTACCACCCAGCAACAGCCTGAGGTCTTTAGCCTTTCCTACTCTGTGAACAAGGAATGCAGCCAACACAAACGTAACCTTCAAAACGCACACCGCAGCAGCCTTGTGTTGTGCTGCTCGGGAGAACGGCGTGTGAGCCTGGCAGCCCTTCACATCCAGCAGCCTGCACGGACCTGTCCCAGAGACGTGCGACCCCGAGAGGGATTGCCACCCGCCTTCATATCCTGCCAGTCGCCCAGAGCTCCCTGCTGAGTTTCCAGCAGATCCTCCTCTCCTCCACCCTCCCCTCCAGCCTCTGCTCAGCGATGGCTTTCTGAACTGAGCTGTCTCGTGATGTACCACAGTAAGAGGCTGGTCTGACACTGGCCGAGGCAACACAAAGTGTCTCACAGGCAACTTTTACAGCCAAAACCTGCTGCACTCTAAAAGCAGCGAGCACCACTGCTTAAAAGGGAGTTTTCTTATGAATGCCAAATTGTCTTGTAACAGAATAAATAAAATAAAATTATGAACTCACAGTTCGCTCTTAAGACTATGTGCTGTTCTCTGCAACAGGGCTTTTGGTTGGTTGAATTTGTTTCGTTTTGAAGGATGGGGAAGAAACTGGGTTGCCTGGAACACCAGCAAAGTAGTACAGAACTTCAGTTCTGCACTGGCATGCTCCTGATTGAGAGGAGAGACATCTCGAACACTTTCATAAGACTGCAAGCAAATAAAAACGTATGCTCACTTTTTTCTCAGTGAAAAACCTGGTTTAGTTTATTGGCACTAGTTAGTTTTCATTAGCAGATCAAAACAGATTGAAGGCTCTTTCCTTTCACTTGCTGTGTTCAGACCTTCTGCTATGCATCTACTTCAAATTTACCAAATTTACACAAATTCTTTGACATTAAGTTTCACTACCTTCTGGTGGAATAAATGTATTGTTACCCCTATAGCAGAGACAGATGCTCAGACACTAAGCAAACTGACTAAAGGTACCACAAATGTTTACTACCATTCCTAAACCCTGATTTCAAGAACAGAGTTGAAAGGCTCATACTCCCCCAAGCTAATACTCTAGGACATCTCAGGACTATCTAGTATGTTATTACTAGAAATTATATATTTATAATTATATATTTATAATTCTTTCCCTATTTGGGGTTTATTTTATTTAGTTTTTTTATACCTGTCTATACTTAGCTTTTTCTTAACAACTCAATAGGAATATGAAGTAATTGGAGAAGTGTCTATTATTCATTACTAAACTTATTAAATACTCCTCATAAGGTCTACTTAGTGCTAATGGCCTATTTCAAGTTGATAATTACTCTACCAGCATTTTTCTTTTATTTTGGTGTTTTGACGAGCCCATCAGAAAGACCATTTATACTAATATACACATGCAGGTCTAGAGAGATAAAGCATATAAAGCACAACTTCATGTCATTAATTCCATTAATTCCTCAGATTCTTTCCAGTTAATTCCTTCAAGCCTTCAAGGCAGTGGGTCACAGGAGACTCACTGAATCTTGAATACAAACTGAAACAGCTCAATGGGTACTGTAATTTACAGCTTTGGTGAATAGTTTTTAAAACAGGTTCCCTAGCTCCACCTTATCCCCCATCATGACCCTATGCCAACATTCTTAGAGGGAGGACAGTGTTAGTTTAGACTGCTCCTTGGTATCTTGTGGAAACAGCAGAAAGCACCTTTCGAATGTGCTAGAATATTTGTTCCCCTTGTCCATTCATTTAAACTTTATACGCAGGTAACTACTACCACCATCACATGGCCTACCTTTTTTTGTACACAACATACTTTATCAGCACAACAGAAACAGAGCAAATCTTTTCTAGCCTATGGTTACATCAGAGAGCACAGAATGCTTTACAGCATTTACCTGTTAGAAAAGTTTTCTTACTGTGTTATGGCCTTTTACTGAACACATTTCAAGACACAGAATTTTTATACTTGTCTATAATAGCTATGCTTAGATAATCATGTAGCTTTATTTCAGTGTATGAAACAGTCAGTAGGTTTGAAGTACAGGGTAACAGGGAATGTGGATACATAACTCCATTCCCCCAAGCTATTTGACAGGTCTGTAGAGTATTAAGGTAGTAACTGATACTGCACAGAATCCCAACAACCAATATATCAATAATTTTTACAAAACAAACTAGACACTGACATCATTATTTAGTGCAACTATGGCGATGAAGTGAATGCTGTGTTCCTGCTGATTTCAAAGCTCAGTTATCAACCTCTACAGCTGTAATGGCTGTAAAAAAGTAGAAGTCATGCAGAAAACAAAACACCCAGATGCTGAAACAAACAGCCTCTCAAGTTGCCATCAGCTTCCCTTCCTTCTGACTCAGGGTTCAGAAAGGTATGAAAGAACAAGCGAGAATGAATTAGATGCATTACAAACTGTAGATATCTATTAACATTTCATTTTAGACATTTTCATACACTGAATTGCACTTACACCTTTAGAGCCTAACCTACAATTTAGGCAATAGTCTTCCTCTACCAGAAATATTTACAGTATTACAAAACCATCAGTAGCCTCAGCCTCTGTTAAAATTCAACAATCATACAAAACACACCAGTCTGAATGCTGGGTAGTACTTTTCATAGTACCAATGACTGTTTCCGTAATCAAAATATTTTAGTCCAACTGGACTGAAAGTCGAAATTTTACCAGCTAGCTTTTTGAGCTTTGTAATATATCAACATACCTCTAAAATGCAGTGTAATACTCTTATGCAAAAGAAGATTACTTATGTATATTTTGTTAGTCTCCTAAACCCACAGAGTTACACAGCTAAGAGCTTTAAGCTTTGACATTCTTCCTTTTATAATGTTCAATACATTTTCTAAACGAAGATATTCTGAAGAAAATGTTCCTAAAAAATTAATAAATGCAACCTGTACAAAAGGCACAGTGGTGGACTGTGCTACAAAGTTTTATTAGCATTCTTTGAAGACTGCTATAGAATTTTAGGAAGTCCTGTTACACAGTAGTAAGACTATTCTAAGTGCTTCTTCCACAAAAGCACATTAAAATAAAAAGTCTACTAGTTATAGATAAATAGTTCACTATGAGACAGGAAAAAAACATGCCCAAACATGTATGTTATGATTATTTTCCAAACATGTCAGAACTGATGACCTAGAGGAAAGAAGAGGAGAGGGGACACAAATCATCCTAGTTTCTTCTTGTCAATATTTGGGAGAAAAAAAAATTTAAAATTTATGCCTTAAAATATTCTGGAATTTCAGTGGCGTTGCCTTGGCCTCCGTATTCTACTTTTTCTAAACCCTTTCACTAGGAAATATAATCAGTCTGTATTTCTTCAATAAAATCAGCCTTTATATCACATTTTAAATTTTCTATTAAGCTACCCGACTTACTTGAATTGGAGTGTATTTTTCTTGGAAGCATGAATAATTAGAAACCTCTTTGAAAGTTAGGACTCAGGATGGAAAATGAACTCTGAAAAATGCAAGGAATCATTTTTGTGCTGAGACTGCAGCATGACACACACCCCCTTTGGCTTGGTAATCACTGAGAATAGGTCCAGTGATTCCAATGGAAATGACACTGGGTCTACCTGTATTACTGTTCTGTATTGCTGGCATCTCACTCTTTATGTAAATATTTGTAAACACTTAACAAAACAAAACCAAAAATCTTCATTCAGCTATTTGGGTACTCTAGAATATTTACAGCTGTTACTAGAACAACAGAAATCTTGAGAGTTGATGTCAGGTGAATAAAAACAGGTGGTGGAACCTTCAGTGATCTTAAGCTCTCAGAAAACCTTGGGAATGGTACAGGATTTCAGCTTTTTCACAATTAGAAAGCACCTGCTCTTTAGGAATTAAATTTAAGTAATTTTTGCACCTCATTCAAACAACCCAAGTGCAACAAAGATTCGCTGTTCATCCTACAAACTACACATACAGGCATCTGGTGTCTTCTGGACAACTGACCAAAATTTTGCAGCAGCTCTAGATTATTTGTTTACTGTAGCTAGGAATTTTTCAATATAATTTCCTAGACTTGTTATTAAAATTCACAGGAACATGCATTTTCTTTGGACTACATTGAAACTGCTTCATCTAAAGTCTTTCTTAAAAACATCAGAGTCTCCATTGTGGAGTTCCACAAAAAATTGCAAAGATAGTAATGTTAAAAATTATTTATATTAATTTAATTTAGAGAAAACTTAAGAGGAACAAATTATGCTTTTGTCAATGGAACAGATATTCTGTTGTGACAGTAGGTTTTCTGCAGCCCCGTGACTGGAACAGCTTCTTCCAGTGAGGAGTGAGATACTTGGGCAAACACATAGGAAACCTGGCCTAGATCAGAAATGCATTTCTGGATAGGACTGAAGTGTATGAGCAAACACTGGGGGAAATTAGGAGCTAAGAAATCAGAAGATGTTTCAGGTCAGGCAGGAAGTGCATCTTCAGATGCACTAGGTGTGGGTCAGGTGGTAGCAGCTACAGATGCTGGGACACTGGGATTGGCATGCTGACAGTGGAATAGTAGCCCAGTAGACTTCCTCAGGAGAGGGTAGGAGGTATTTTCAGAGTTTCTAAAACAAAGATTAAAATAATTCAATGCAAGATACTTGAACTTCAAAGCAAGGTGCAATAGCAGAGCAGAGTGTGTGACAGATTAAAACTAACTGATCAATTATATCAGAATCTCAGTGAACATTTTTTCATGTTTAGCCAGATGCTAATTTGCAAAATACCTTGTGTGGTGTGGAGATGTACTTTCTGGAGACAGAAGGGCAGTTATGGCATACACCCCTTTAGTTACGCTCTCTGATTCCTGCAATCATCAAAACATATCAACTAGAAAAGTGTTTTCAGTAGTAGTGCTATCAATTCAATAAAGTTATTTTTCCATTGGCTATTCTTTGGGTCTAATTAAAGGTAACTATGGCTTGTTTTACAATAAATTTCTCCTCAAAAATTACTTACTGTTTTTCTATTTAAAACAATCCCTATCTGCTGTTACCAAGCCTTAAAATTCCAAGAACATCATGTAATGCATGGATTATACTCCAGCTACGTCTTAGACTTACCTCCTACTCCAGAACATTAGAACATTAGATTCTTCATTGAAGAAACTAGCCTGACAAGGTAAGTTCTCATTTTGAATTTTATTAATATTACTTAGGTTTTATTCAAGACTACGTAAGATTTAATGTAGGTCTAGTTTTATTGATTTTAAGGGAGTTACACCAAAGTGAAACATTATCAGGGACTTTTCTCTGTCCAGCTTCATCCTTTTGTCAATAAATACATTCACAGGGAAACAACCTGTTCAGACTTTTTCTCTTCTTATTAACTTTTCACCTTGATTAATATTCAGGGGAGAACAGGAGGGAGCAGAAGTCCAATTTCATGTTTTCTAATCCTGGTTCTAAGGCTAAGTAGCTGCAACTGCTTACAGATACAATAAATTCTTTGTGCCCTGTTTTCAAGGCAGGCCTAATGCCTACCCCATAAGAGTATTGTGGGATTCGGTATTTTGCTTTCCTAGTGCTTTGAACTCACTCATAAAGTGTGATTAAGATCACAGTGAACCACCACAAACCACCCTGTGTTCCCAGAGTCTTGCAATGTATAGCTGGGCAACATCTAATACAATTTAGCAGTAATAGTTGACCTGTGTAGGTTCTATGTATGGGCTTGTTGGTCTTGTGACAAAACTCTTAAAACTTCCCTCCAGAAAACCCACTGGCTTTTTTCTTTCCTTTCGGCATCTTTGGTGGTGGGAGTTGGTGTGTTTTTTTAAATCCTTCGCCTCTGCTTGAGTTGGGAGTGAAAGCATCACTGGGTTTCACTGCAAGTTTGGGAAGGGTAAATCTGTAAAATTCTTCATGGCTCAACTCTGGTATGTTGTACAACATTCTGTAAAGTATTAGCACTGTATTTAAAACAGACGGAAAATAACAAATAGATGCCAGCTTATTATTTAACGTTAGCTGCAAACTCTGTTCTTGGAAACAACTTTTGGTCTCTCTTGAGCTTACTGAGGGTGTTTTAAAGATCTGTTTAATAGAGCAGGGAGTACTGAATAGTTTCAGAGCAGCAAAGACAACAAAATAACAGCAAGGCAGAATAGCTTCAAATCAGCCCTGTACTAATTTATTTTCTGAACTGGATAACTCAGATCATTCCTGTGCCAGTAAAAGGCAAATAAACAGTTATTCTTCAGGGTGTTACAAGATCAACAAGTACAGACTTTGGACTACTTTCAAAATAAGAGGCTCAATAAGGATCTGTATATATCAGCACAAGCAGCATGTAAAAATATTCTGTTCCTCTGGGTAAACGCACAGGGTAAAACACACACACACACAGAAAGATCAGGTCAGTGCTGAAATAAAAATCTCCATCTCAGATGTAAAAGCTGACCTTTTAACAGGCTGGAGAAAACATCAGTGATTACATAGACATCAGTCCAAACTCCATCTCAACAGCCAAGAAAGAATTGTTGCTGAGGAAACTTCAGCCTGCAACATCTCACCAAGAGCTGTGTCCGCAATGAAGTTTCAGAGAGAAAGGGGAAGAGGCACACATAATTAAAGAGAAGGCATGATTTATGGAAAAGGAATACAGACTTCCTCCAGGAATGAACACATCCTGGAATACCAGCAGCAAGTATAACTGGGAGGAACAGAACTGGCACATCTAGAACACGGTGGGGCACAGAGTCCTGAAATCTGCCGCTTTGGAGGCAAAGTGCCTGCTTCAAGTTTCACGACACTTCAAGGAATGAGGCCATAAACAGAAGAACCATTCTCACCAAGCAAGAAGCCATCCACTCTCAGCAGTACAGACTGAGAACTGTATCTGCAATGACCATCACAAGAGAGACCCATTATTCATTTTGTCACAGTTTCTATCCTGATTACAAACAGCAAGAGCCAGCCTCAAGAATAAATGCAGACCCACTGCAAACCAATGCTTCTCAATTTGATAAAAGGCTGGATATGATCTTTATGGTTCAGGCCTACTCACCAATGCCTAAATGGGTCACAGTAGCCCAAATTCCACAGATAGCACTAAACTACAAGCTTTTGTGAAACATATTTCTGAAATTCTGTGCAGATAGCATCAGATTTAGGTGATTAAAAGATCATCTAGATATAGTTGCCAACTCCACCTTGCCAATGTGCAGCATTATTTTGAGGGGACCAGAAAACCAGGAAGATGTTTTAGGCAAATGAACAAGGTCAAACAACGTCCATTCTTCATTTTCCTTAAAACTTGTAGCACTTTGAGGATATAAAGGAGGAGTTAATAATGCATTGTATAGGACTGTATTCTTATTCACACTCTGGTTTGTGTCATAAGCAGATTCTCTCCATTCTTGGAGATTAAAATTTTTTCTTAAGCTCCTATAACATTGAAAGAACTACTGTAACAGGAGTGCACGAAACACCTTAGATAACCATTACTGGGGGATTCATAGTGAAATCTTGAGAACTTGTAACACTAAGTAGAAAAAAGTTAACTAACAGGTCTGTTTGCACCACAAATCTAGTTTACCAAGAAGTTGAGCCATGACACAGTTCAACTTTGAAGCCTATGACCATTATTTTATAACATGCCCATGTACACACAATATGAACCTGCTCTTTGCCCGAGATCTGGATCATGTCAGAGGCTTGTCCAGGCACGATCACTCCCTTCCCAATTCCTCTGTCCCAGATCAAACCAGAACTCAAAAAATCCCCTGCCTTGCAGTATAACATTGTAGACTGGAGAAGGGCAATGCCACTCAGCTCTATGGTAGCACAACAATTCCTTCCATCTTCCGTCTCAAACCAGGGACACAGCATTCAAACATAGGCAGAAGAGAGTAGCAGAGTTATATTTGTCCAGAAATGGAAGTATTTTGCTAAACCTGCCACTCTGCCTTCCTGTACAGCTGCTTTCTTTGCTCGCATCTAAAACTGGCTATGCAAAAGATGAGAAAGTATAAATTGAGGCAGAAACTACCTTCAGATTTAATTAGCACTCAACAGTATGAACAATATAATATGCTCTGTATATTCACACAAGCAGTTACTCAAATCCTATCTATATATATGAGCGGCACAACAAACACAGACATATATGTGACAATGCTTCTCAAATAAAAAAGCCTGAACACAATAAAAAAAGTGCCCTGGTATGGTATTTTCAGAAGAGGCTCTCAAAACACTACAAACAGTAAGATCCTGAATCTCAAAAAAAGATAGGGATGATACCATGCATTTTACAGACCAGAAAATGAAGAAAAGAGTCTGAGAGACAAAGGGCATCTTTAGGAGTTCTTTATTAACGGCAATAAACAGGCAGCAAATCTGAAGAACTGAAGAACAGTTTCAGGGAACAATAACTGCAGGATTTTACAAAATGCCCACTGATCTACAATACCTGGATTTTATAAAGTACAAAGCACAGATTTGCCATTACCTTCTCTTTTCTAGGAAGAAAATAGGAAATTACACAAGTGTCTGTTAGAAAGTGAAAAAATATGCTGAGGCATTTTAGCAGATGGCTTTAAAATTCAAATTTTCAGAGCAAGAAGTTCAGAGCCAGACTGCCCTAAATTGTTCAGACTGTTGTCTAACAGCATCAGATTTGGGACTATGTGGTTGTGCAGGAAAGGAGACTAATACATTCATTTACCAAAAACACCAGGCAGAACATAGTATACTCTTATTTAAATCTTCAAAAAGAACTTTTCAAGTAATGTTTTCACATGACAGGAAGAATAATGGATCTGAGTAAAAAATTACTTCTACACTTATCTGATTTGGTTTATCCACCACTCAAAGATAATGATAGCTTACCTGGAACTTTCATAGCTGAGTACTCCCTGAAATAATTCTCTATTTGAGGCCATAATTCTCAGTGTCAAATAGCTTTTAAAAAGCAACTGCAGACTGGCAAATAAACAAGCAGCTTTATATGTACACTGGTACAGCTTACATCAGTGTTTCACAAAGACAGGGCAGATTTTGATTCACCTTTTTTTGTTCATTATTATTGCAACTGAAAGAACATTGAGAGATAATTCATATAATCAAATGGGTAACAAAGAGACCATTAATGCCATGTAAATATCTTATAGATACCTTGAAATTATGGTAGTACAGGCCCATCGTAACACTTTCAGTTGACCAAGGAAAACAGTGGACATGGAGCTGAACAGAGAGGAAGCAATACTATCTGAGGCCATCAGTGGGCCAAAAAATCATCCTTAATAGGCAAAAAGTAAGAATATATGCTATACAGTATATAAAAGCAAATCTGATATGTCTAGGACATTGAACATGCACTATGAGGTCTGGCATACACAGTGTCTATATTTGTTTTATTTATTTGTAAGTTAGCAGCTAAGACACCCTGCATGTCCCAATTTTTCTCTTTTCCTTGAAGTTAAGAGGTTTCAAGTCAGAAAAAAAAAGACATGTTTCCTTCTACTCAGATAAATCACATTCTTGCAGAAATTTTGCACATCTGCACTCCCGATTGTATTTTACTTGCCTAAGACTGGACACTGCAGATACTGGAACAAGCTGATATACAAAACTAGAAAGCTTTTCTAATTTTCACAAGTATTTCTGTGTTGTTGGATCAAACCAAGTTTAAGTTAAACACTGCGAGGAAAACCATTGTTCAGGAAATTGTAATAAATGCTCCCAGAGCTATAACCCAAAAGGGATGTATTTGTCTTCCTTTCCTTCTCCTTCTCCCAGCTTCACATCATGGTTTTGCACTCATACATTCCTGCAACTGTCTTTTGGGCCCTTATGAACTTTGTCTCCCATTAATCATTCTTTTGACTTCACCTGTTTTCAGAAATATTACTGAAACAAAGACAAAACCCTTTAGAACACATCCAGGATTGGAAGCATTCTTTTAACTACAATTGGTAAGTCAGTAAAGCATTTGCATATCTCTCCCAACCAGACAAAGCCCACCTCCCTTCAGAAACATCAAGACAGTCTTTCTGTTTTGAAAAAGAGAAGGTTATGAAGTTCACTAAAAGCAGCAGAAGACTGTAAGGGAAGCATCTAATAAACTCTTCTAAAATTTCTTCTCAGTTCATTGGAAATAGTATAAAATGTGGGCCCAGAAAGAGTTAATAGTACAGCATTCACACATATTTCTAGAAAACAAAACATTAGAAGGAAGAGAGAGAAGAACCAAAGAACAATCTGAACAAGTATTCCTACTCAAGGCAGCACTTAATCATGTACTCAATTCTAAGTATATACTTAAAACACTAATTAAAATATGTTAAAGTGCTTTCCTGAAAGAATTCAATCAGACATTGATGGAAAAAATTTGGCAGTATTTTTAGCATTCTATTTAATACTGGAATGCAAAAAATTATTCAAAGACAAATTGCTGTATGAGGCAGAGGCTGCGTGTTCTTGCAAGTGTAAGTTGCAGCCAGCCTGGCCTCTACACTCTGGAACTGCCGTCAAGAATTAGTACTTCAAGGGAGAAAAGCATTATAGCAGAATTGGAAGATGGACAGAGATCACAGAAACAAGGTGTTTTCAATAAAGTTTAATCAAGCAAATATTTTAAATATGTAGATTTAAAAAATAAATACACATTTACCATACCACTATTAAGAGCTTAAAGGAAATGGTGTCAAATTAGAGGATGTAGCAACAGAACAGGATTTAGGCAAACTATAGATCTTAAAAGAAAAAGAGGCTATGGAACAAAAATCAGTATCTGGCCACAGAGGAGGAACTAGATTTCAAGTAGATCACAGTAACATTATACCGAAAGAATAGCAGAGAATATACTGTATTGTTGAATCTTCATTAAGACAAATCGAAGCCATGAAAAGATGAGGTCACATGTAGAGTTATATTGCTCTTCCATACTTCAGGAGAAGGACAAGGAGCATAAAAGTTGAGACTAATAACACCAATACTCCTATTAACAATCAAGGCAATTAAGTCTATTAGGATTATTGCTTTTAATTGCTTCATTTACAAACTGTAATCAATGGTCAGCACTGAGCATTTTAGAGATACCTGGCATTACCAGGAAATACCACAAACTTATCTGACAGTAGTCAAAACTGAAGCCCCGAAACGGAAAACTTCAGAAGCTAGCCTAGCAATGCTAAATTCAGAAAAGAGAGATGAAGTTAAAAGTATTTCAGCTCAAAAGTAATTTTAAAAACCTGCAGTTTTTACAGAATGACTGCATCTCAGAAAACACAGACAGCCCTAATACTAGATAGAGTGAAAGATTTAAGTATTATTTTTGATACACAACTAGACCTCAGAAAATGAATATTCAGACTAATACAGCTGATTGAGAGGAAAATAAACTATAGCAGTCAATATATAAGAATAAAATCTAGGGAGCTGTGATAAATTGAAAAAGCAAATAAATGAAGACATAAAAACAAACAAATTCCTGAAGTATGTCTAAAGCAAGTAAACAAAGAATCTGCTGGCATGAAAAAAGAGAAAGGGGATAAGGACCACTTACAGAAGCAATATGATTCTGTTAAATAAGGTTTCAGCAAAAAATCTTAGACAAATACTTATCCTGATCCCACGGCTATTTTCATGTAACAGAGATGAGGCATTTCCAGGAACTAGGGGATCAAAAAAGACACTAAAGTTAAAGAGAAATGCATCAACAGAGAGGCCTGAAAAAAAAAATTGCGGCAAAGCTCACATGCATGTGGATGAATTGTTTAAAATTCCACTGTAAAACAGCAGCATCACAACACACACAAACACACCCAACTTCTTCTTCTCACTCCATACAGGCACCATATTTTTGCCCATCTGTACATTTATGCTCCATAGCATTACTTTTTTCACAACACAAAGTAAAATTCTCTCATAAGCACTGGCATAAAGCCCCCACCTGCATCTCCCTTTTTCTCAGGCGTTCCTGGAACTCCACAATCTCTCCATCTGAATCACCAAATATGCAATGTCAGGTCAATTGGGCTGAGATACCTGGGAGTTAATTGTTTTCCTCCTCCTTCAGAATGTTGATTTGTATAACGTATTATTACATGAGAACATCTTACATTTCAATACGTGTACTGTATAATAAAGATCAGTTTTGTAAGTTTGTGATATCTCTGTCTTTGAGGTTTTGCCATCTGTGTGTAGGTCATTTTCAGCCATTGGATAAGATCAAATGCAATCTGAATTTTTTTTTCATAAAACCATTTTAGACCTATTTTGAAAATAAGAAAACACACTAATGGCACAACTACTGCTCCTGTGTTTCCTTGGGGACATCTCTATAGGTACCCATTATGTGAAAAACCCCCACAACTCTAATCTTCATGACTTCTAGTATATTTTCTACACAGAACGATCACTATATGAAACTGTGGATTCACATATGTTCACATATGTTTTAAATTGAGTAAGATGAGACTGAAATGAGAAGCTACCCTGCCCACTCCTGTATCTCATTTCCATCCCTGAACTGCTGCCCATTCCATGCAGGAAGATGTTTCCATGGACTTTAACTGAACAGGCCTAAACTTCTGCAGCCTAAACTTGCCCAGCCTGGATGGGAGAGGAACGGGACAGCTCTTTCAGCAGTCATGCTGTGTTCCTGTGTGCACAGAACTTTTGCAGAATTACAGGGTAAGAGTCTGCCCTAGCGCAGAGGCCACGTCAGGATCAAAAAATAAGAGAATAATATCCCACCACTACTATGATTTCAGACCTTCAAAGGAGAACAAAAATTATAATTGCCCTTATGTTAGGCTCTTTTCCATTGCTACAATGTGGGAAAATACCATTTCATTACATCCTTGTTGTTGGTGCTGGTAGTTCTCAAAAATTTAGACCAGCCAGCTATGACTGAAGAACTGGCTATAGACCAATGTATAGCTCAAATTATGATCCTGTTTGAGAGAGGTGAAGGAAGCCGTTACCTAATAGGCTGTCTATGTGTTCTATTTATTTTAAATGGTATTGTCTGGAGGTGTTCAGAATTTTGAACGCTGTAACTTTTTCCCAGGGAGATGCAGATGAGAAAGCCAAGGAGCTGCTAAACAGACCATGAGACATTAAATGCAATTCACAGCTGCACCCTCCCCATTCTCCAACCCACAAGATACATCTTTCACACAGTCTTTAGGCTTTGATTGTTGAACAACGCTGATCAAGATTTTCTAGTAATTTCCCAGGGAGCTTATTTCTTCAAAGATGACAGCAAAACTGCTCTTCAGAGCAATGCAGTTCATGGCAATATGTTCACATAGATACTTTTCTCTAACAGGAAAGGGTTATATCTATGTAATATTTACATAGATACACTTCTGCTGAAAATAGCATTTGCTATACACTTCAGCTAGTGACTAACACACTGCCTGTTCTGCACCAGCAAGGCACCACTTACAATCTCTTCAGAAACTTTCTTAATAAGCATTTAACTGTTCTATAGAAATAAAAAGCAAACAATCAGATTAAAAACTGAAGAAAACCTTGTAGCACACAATTCCATGTGTTTGGGAATTGCCTGTTACATTCTGTTAAGACAGCTATTTAGAATAGCAATTGGTCACATCTCACATAGAGACATCTGTTTTTCTCTCTAAGTTCATTGAAAAAAAGTTGAGCATGCCAAGAAACCAACTTCTAGTGAAGTTATTCTGCCACCTGCTGTTGCATTTATGGATATACTAGATACTATATTCCAAATCTTTTCAATTAAAAAAAAAAACTTAATAAAAAAGGGATAAAAAACTGATTATTAATTATGAACTACTAATATTTTAGACTCTTTTCCTCTTGTTGATTTCTCAACTATGTGACCCAAAATATGCTTATCACCAAGAGAGAGGGGTCAGAGGTGAGGAGGAGAGCCGGGTACAAGGGAAAAGCCCATGGTTAAAAAAAAAAAAAAAGAGAGGGGAAAAAAAACATTAGGAAGGAAAGAATTACAAAACCTCATAAATTTAAGTATTTTCATGAATATCATAAAATTCACACAGGAATAATTGTCTAAAAGCCTTCTAGTCTGAAAACTGCAATCCTAAACACTGCTGGATTACTATATCAAATCAAAGAACAGGTTAAATGAAATACTGAAATTCACCAACTTACACTCACTGTCTGAGTGGGGGAGAAACTAGAGCAAGTGGTATTGAAAAGGTAACTCCTCTTACACCTTCAGTTCTTTCAGTAACACAGCTGATGGTTTAGCAAGCTTGAAAAAGTCCTGTCGCAATAAGCCAGTGACAAGAGGGTGGCCATCCCAGCAGGCATCACCCACCACCTACTTTCAGGATATCAATGACAAGTGCCACCCCCTCATGCCCAGCCATGCACAACCCATTTGCACAGAACTAGAGTGGCTACATCATGTGCTCTCCTTATGCTGCCCATTGATTTGCACATGCTTAAATACTTGTCTGCAGTGCAGGCAGGTAGCAGTAGTACAGGAACAGTTTGGGGAAAGGACTGCAAAAAGATGGGACACACAAAAGAACTGCAGAGGAAAGTCAGGGACAGCAGAGTTACTTGCTGAAAGATGATCCACTCACTTGAAAAATGCCTTCACATTTTTAATTATTGTAATTAATGAAAGATACAACTCTAGATGTAACCCAAACTACAGGACAAAAAAAAAAAAAAGAAAAAAAAGAAAAAAAAGAAAAAAGAAGTCATTGACCAGAGAAGGAAACCCTGACAGCACAAAACAAATATCCACACAACACATCCCCTAATCTGTCCTACAACGGGTTCCTCATGGTAACGGGACAAGAGAGTTGCCTCTCATCCAAAGAGATTGGACTAAACTTGCTTAGCTCATGAGACCAGAGGGGGATCACAAGACAGCAGGTTTAACCACTCGTTGTATTAATCATGTCTGCTCGGTCTACTCTTCATTTAGAGCACTACTAAAAGCTTGCACTACTTTGGCAGCTGCCCACTGCCATTTACAATGAATATTCAGATGTTCCTTCAGGCTCTTCATCCCTTTGATATCTTATTGCCTGTTACACGTTGGACAGGAGTACAACCCCTGTTTGTAAGCAGTACCTGCATGGCAGCTTCACACTCTTTCCCAGGAAGCCTCCCAGCAATTTTTGTTTTGCCCCTGGTCAAGTACAGGAATTAGTTCTCCAGACAACAGCTCTGCATTCCACTGCTGGTTCTTCTCAGGGAAGTGCTCCAGCAGCCCCTGAATGCAAGAGCATCTCACCTGCTGCAGGTAACCCCACAGAGCTGTGCTGTCTCCACTGTGGTGGGAAAGGGGGTAAGGACTTGTTGGCCCAGTTAGATGAGCTCAGCAGTGGTTTTGTCTCTTGCTTACCTGATTTCTAGTAGATTTGTCTCACTGCTCAGCACAGTGAGCAGAGTTGCAACATTAATTACTACTTTTCATTTCCAAGAGAAGTTCTATTTCTAACTTGCATCTCATGGGAAGAAGACTTTAACCAGACCTTGAGGTATTTATATAAACCTATCAACTTTCACCTCTCTCTCTGTCAAATAATTTATATATGCTAAGCATTATTAGCTCTAATTTTTGAAGCAGAATGGCAAAAGTGATTAAGAGATAAGCAATGAAAACCTAGTTCCTAATACAGATCTTGGCCTGTCTTTCCCTTGTAATGAATACTAAATAAACCTGCAAAATAGCACATTCATGCATAAAAATGAAATTTTTTTAAAAAGTGTTTTTACTAGCTCTGGTTTCAGAGTTCTGTGTTCTGTACTAAAAGGGAAGGTCATCCTGTACAAACTCAGTAATTTTTTCTGCTCCTGAATTTTGCTATCCTTTGCTTCATGTGTATATGCAGTTGTTACATAAGGAATTTATGCAGATGATTTACCTTTTACAGTAAGCTAATTCCCTTGTTTGTGCCATAGATGGAAGCCAACTAGCATTTCTTCCAGGATGTCTTGTTGCATTCTAGCATGATGAATTCCACTTTTCCCCCCATAAGGTATTTTCCCATAGGAATTTCCATAAGGAATGTTATTCCTAGCAGTGCCTTGTTCATATAATTCTTGTCCCTTTCAACAAGGCAGATAATTAAGTACTTTTCCCCTGAAGCCAGATTATCTATTGATAAAACAAGATGTACTACCAAGGCCACACCCTATGATTTGATTAATTTGTTCTCTGACCTCTTTTTAATCACACTTGGGACTTCAGTTTTGTAGGGAAACACACTTGGATAGTGCACAAAAAGAGAGGTCAAGCAGATGACATCTTGAGTGTATCATGGCATCATGGCTGGACTGTGCATCCCCCCTATAGTGATTTAAAATGTTAATTTTCTTGCATTTGATAGTGCAGAAGTTACACATGACAGACTCTTATCAGAGCAAAGGCATTTTTGACACAGCCCTCATTCAACTGCATGTTAATAAATGACTACCAGAAGAAAGACAAAAGAAAATCCAATCAAACTGTCCATTACTGAGTCAAATAAAATAATCCATAACACAGCTGCAGCAGGAAGAAAATCATGATTCCCCCACCTTCCCTCTGATTTAGCTTCAAAGTCCAGAAGAAATGCTTCTCTTAAGATCTCTTACCCATTAGTTTATTAATTCTTCTATATATACACTAAGAGATCCTAATGAAGATGAAGCAGCAGAAAAGCTGTTGTCCAGTGCATGAAAAACTATCCAAAGACCCTAGAATCTACTGTATAATTCCTCATACACCGAAAAATTGCATTATGCTGTATCAACTACCATACACTGTCAAGAAATTATTTATACTGCCGCTGAAATTCATGCATTGCTGTGACTGAGTCATTAAACTACAATACAGTGTAATTCATATAAAAGGAAAAGCAAAAATCCTTCTGTCAAGTCAAATCTGAAGATTATTTTAGGGAAGAAAACAGGGATGCTCTTTCACGATTTAATTGGAACACCTAGGTCTCTGCTCAAAGAACACTGGGTGCTTTGGTAAGCACAAGATGTTGAAACCATGGGTTTGTACCTCATTGATCACGTACCCTTTCCAGCAGTAATCTTTTACTCCAGGATATGGGCTCAGACCTGACTCAGAGGGAAGAAAACCTCTAATAAAAAAATTGCCAGCAACAGCCCCCGAGTGCAGGTTTGTAAGCTACACACCCACCCTTCACAGGGGAGCAGTCCCCCGTCCAGTTACTGTCCAGACTCAACCTTGTTTCATTTGCAAATTGTGACAAAAATCACAGCCTGAGGTGGTGTAGCTACATAACCTGTACATTATGCATTTTTCATTAAAGAAAGTGTAAATGCAGTAACTTATTAATAAATACATCTTGCAGGGCCTGAAAAATGTGAAAACAAACAAACATTTCATAATACATATAAAAGGGCTTTTCAATTACCATCCTGTTTTGAATATGTGGCTGATTCACAGTAGCCCCTGGCAACAGTCTGCCAACATCTCAGCTCAGCATGCTTAGATACTTCTGGCAGTGCTTCTATTCCTCTACACATCAACAACAAGCCAATTTATTATCCAGCTTACCTGATACATAGTGCAATGCAGCCAGGACCTCAAGCTATTTCCTTGAGATTGAATAAGTCAAGACATGAAAATGATTAATCAAAATGAAGAGGTTTAAAAGCTGCAAGAAAATTGCCCTAAGTAAAGCCTCTGTAAAGCAAGGATTGCACCATTTGGAAAGCTGGGGCTTTCCACAGTCTGATAATACTGGGGGTGCTTTGCTATTTCTCTCTTGACATTGTGGTTAGAGCAGCAGACAGACAGACAATGGCTATTTATCTCTGATGCTACATTCAGCCAGAGAGATCTACAGGACACAGCTATATGACCTTTTGTAGGCAAACACAATCTTGCTGTGCCTGGGATCCAAGCAGAATGGAAAACATGTTAGTGTAATGCCAAGACCAAGCTAACACACAGTGCATCTTGTCAGGCTTCAAAGCAAACCCACATCTACCAGCAGCCCTAGATACTGACATGGTATGGAGGAAAACAGCACGGAAGTGCTGTAAATGAGACACATTTACATTTGCTGAAAGAAAGAGGTACCTTGCACCAGACTCCACTGCTCAGCTAAAAAGAAAATATAAGCATCCAGAGAAGGTGCTGGTACCTGACTCCTGTGCCTACTGGAGCCTCAAGGTAATTAAAGCACGGACTTAGCCAGTATCAGAAAATAAAAGGGTGCTAGTCATCATTCTAGTGCTCATCCACGCAAATCACATGGCAGTATTACAAGTATGAATGCTCTAAGAGAGACGTGGCACTCAAATGATGACAGATTTTACACTTAGTTTCTGTGTCCTAAACTGCAAAGGTGCTATGGAGCATTGCATTATTTAAAGAGAAGAGAAAGAGACAAAGTCAACAGTTTTGAGGGCTGGCATTCAGCTACTCTTCTGTGAAAAAACGGATGAAACAAAGCAACACACTTAGGCACAAGTAAATAAAACTCAAAATAATTTGCTTACCCTCAAAAAAACCCATTCTCTTTGCTACAATAATAAGCTTGAATTGCTCAGAACCCTTACTTAAAATTCCCCTCATTTTATCTTTTGCATATTTATCTATTTTTAGATACACATATTAATGTTAAAAACCATTTTTATATGTATAGACACATATATACTTTATATATGGAATTTCTTCCACTTTTAGACAAAATGTATTGTTTTCAAATGCTGCCATTGTTAAACTCTTAGACAACAAGAGCTTCACCACAGATTAATTACAGCACGGACAGGGCAAAATAATCTTTTTGCATGCTACCTTATCACAGACCTACTAAACTACCTCTGGCCAAATTCCTCCTCTGTACACATTAAATCCTCAAGTGCTGAATAAATGATGGTGTTTGTAACTTTTGCCAAAGCTGTGAAACAAATTTCACACACATGAAAGAACAACTAGATGACTGTAATTTCTGGGCACCTATCACCTGGCAATAACCAGTAATCCAGAGGAGTACAGTTTACTATGTTTTGGCTGAGTGAACAGTAACTGATAAGACTATTAATTTAAACTTGGGAAAATGAAATGTTTTTCTTGCCTGCTCTTTGTTTCCTTCATCCTTCAAATTAGCTAGAGTTACAATACTCCTGTTTGCCCAGCAAATCTCCTTACAATTACATTTGAAATGTAATTTCAAAGGGATCATCATCTTAAAAAATACAAAACAGTACCTCCTAAAGACATTACAGGATCACCCTTCACGCCCTCACAAAAGGTGCAGAAACTCAGACTCAAAAGTAGATTGGCAATATCAGTATATGTTTTGGAGTATGGAACATATGGAGTATGTCCATAACACTGGATAATGTGATCACTTCTAAAGAAAGGGATACTCAGTGTTTGTGCCTTTATCAAGTCACCTACTAACAGGAAAAAAAATCAGTGGTGATGATTTTACTTAAACTGGGCCTTAAATCTTTCTCTTTAACAGCTGACCCTGATGAAAGAGTCTGCTTAGAGACTTCAAGAAAGGCTGAATTTATAATGTAGGAGCTCCTGGCAGTTTTCATCACCTCAAATTATGCAGTGATTTTGATCAGTGCAGAGGGCCTGGAAGGGAAGGATGAATTCTGCCCTGCTTTATTGGCTCTGATTTCCCTCACAAGCTCCTCACACAGAATCAACATTGAGAAGTTTCTCTTCTTCCAGGATGACCTTTAATTCAGCAAAGCACAATCCCATCTCCTCTCCCTGTTAATGCTTGGATCCAAGCACACACATACATTGACTTATATCCTGTATTTGGGAGAGCAGGGTGATAAGAGACCCTGTAGTCCCTTTCAAATTTTTCTCTATGAACACACACAAGACACATAGGAGAAGTTGCAAGGTGTCCTGCATACTTTGCAACTTCTGTTTAGTTTGATGCAATCCTTCCAGACACAAATGAAAGCCAGCTTTAGATCAGGATAGATGATCTTAGCAAAGGCAACACTTACAAGAAGCAGCAGCTAGCCAACAGTCTGATGTCACCTTTTACCAGGGGTTCCTTCCCCCAAAGCAAAGTAGAGGATTGCTTCCAGGCCTGGCTGGATTCAACATCAATTACAGGTTTATTAACTGCAACAGTACTCTCAACTAATTAAAGGCAACTTTTACTGTAACTATTCCTATCAGGAAAAGATATTTCAAATGATATCTCCATTTTAAACAGCTCCAGAGGACATCACTCAAGTTCCTTCTATTTAGAAGTGATGAGACTAGCACAGCAACCATAATTATCAAGTGGCATTTTTGTAAGGTAAGTGAGACTAGCAAAAATTCACCACGTGAATGTGCCACACACTCCACCTCCTCCTTTGGGGAACATTTCAGAGCTTTGCTTTCACGTTGATAACACTCTACATGATCACTAGGACACAGACACCCCCACATTGTTAGAAACTATGAAGTTGCCACACAGGTAAGGAAAAAGGACGTACTATTCTTTACAGAGGGCCTCCAGACAAAAATCTCAGGTCAGTGTAAGCTTATCACATGCACTGCTCTCCTTCCATTCTTCTAACAACATAAAATCCTTCATTTACAACAGTTGAGACAACAGTAATAGCAAAGAAATAATTCTCTGAAATTATTTCAGAATTTCCCTTCTTCTCATCTACTTGTGGCAAACACCAGGAGATTAGAAAGACATACTCAACTCACCCCTAAGAAATGTGAACTGCAAAAAATTAGGGTGACTGAAATGTGTAAGGTTTATAATGCACCAGGTTTGTGTTAACTCTGCTTCTCTATATGTTCTAGACACAAAGAAAAAACACTAGAGTCTTGCCAGAGAGTACGATTTTAAAAGACCTAAAGCATAGACTTTAACCATATGTTAAGAGTGACTGAATTTAAAATGTGAGTCTTCCTGGATCAGCATTAATGTCTACTGGAATTATCTTATCCAGCAAGATTTCAGCCCTACTTTAGACATTTTGTTCGGCATGGACAGAAAATGAGTGGACAGTTGTAATCACCTTAGCTTGTATATATTTGTAGTCAATTCACATTCATATATTATCACTAACAAAGTGACATATGTGTGTCAAATTCTCAAAATGCATTACTCAAACCCACCTTTTTCAATAGACTTTTTATACAGCAACAGAAATACTTCCTTTCACTTGAGGCCTGCAAAGAGTTTTTTGGGGGATTTTTATTTGCTAGAACTCAGCCTGGGACAACATTATAATGTAATATTATAATGCAGTGTTCCTTTAGGAAAGAGATGATTAACCAAAACTAACACCATATTTATGCAAACTCAGATAAGGACAATGAAATCTCATACCTCAGAATATAAACAGTTGCCACAGTTGTCATGGGAGTATTTGTCTACTCACCCCTTGACTGCAAGGACAGGGTGAGTAAGGCAGGAGAGGAGGTGGTGCCTTATTCTGAGCTGAACAGAATAAATAAGACAGACAGATCTGCTGTATTAAATCTTATGTTCCTTAGTCTTTGCCATCTGGCAAGTGATCCATGGCTCATGTGAAATGAGTGGGTGGTCATGGTCTGGTTTGTACTAGACATTTCTTGGGATCACAGAAAAAGAAAACAAAACACTGCAATTGGCACCAACCACTGCTCTTCTTAGCAGCTTTCAGCAGGCGAAGGACCAAACAAAACTGAAGACTAAACCTCTCCCTCCTTCAGAACTGGTCACAATTTCAAAAGTCGATAAAAGCAGTTTTGTACAAGAGAGAGGGAAAGTTTGCAATGTCTCTGGGTCTGTCATTCTGTTAACAAGTAAAGAAAGCAGAGATTTCAGTCCTTGGGAAAATCAGTGACTTTATCATCCTCACTCTGATAATTCACCCTTCTGTGAGTATCCGCTCTGGAGCCTCACAGGGCACATGAAATTTACAGCACTGATTTCTTTTTCTAGGTAGATCTGATCCTAAAATCTTAAATTGAAATTTTATAAAGTTATTATCTGAAAAAAAAAAAAATCACCTTAGCATAATAGGCTCAACAGAGCGGTGAGTGAACAATTACAAGCAGGACCCAAGCCAGAACATTGCTGCCAGCCTTAAATTAGTTCTAACAAGAGCTGTGAAAGGTTTTTTTAATACAACTTTATTAATAGGTAAACAACAATGCTTAACTGCAGGTTTTCTACATTGAGGAATTAAGTTTCAAAGGTTACCCTTCTGAAAAAGAGCCAAACACTACAGCATTTACATTGTTTCACATTTAATACAATGCAGACTTTTCAAGCAAATACCTTTAAAGGAAGCCATACGGTAAAGGCAGACTTGCTTTTCCCTAACAACATGGAACATTCTCTTCTGAACTTTAGGCTAAAAAGGGGTTCAGGACAGGAAGGAACCCACAAAGATTAACAAAGTCCATTTCTTGGCACTACACAGGACACCCCAAGAACCACACCATGCTTGTGCCCGAGAGCATTGTTCAAGTGCTTCTTGAACTGTTAGGCTGGTGCTGTGACCACTTTCCCTGGGGAGCCTGTTCCAGCGCTCAACCACCCTCTGGGTGAAGAACCTTTTCCCAAACCTTTCCTGACACAGCTTCAGGCCGTTCCCTCAAGTCCTGTCATTGGTCACCAGAGAGGAGAGATCAGCACCTGCCCTGACGCTTCCCCTCGTGAGGATGCCAAAGACCACAATGAGGTCTCCCCTCAGTCTTCTTCAGGCTGAACAGACCAAGTGACCTCAGCTGCTCTTCACATGGCTTCCCCTCCAGACCCTTCATCATCCTCGTGGCCCTCCTTTGGACACTCTCTAATTGCTTAATGCCTTTTTTACATTGTGGCACCCAAAACTGCCCCCAGCACTGGAGGTGAGGCCACCCCAGTGCAGAGCAGAGAGGACAATCCCCTCCCTTGCCCGGCTGGAGATGCTGTGCCTGATGCCCCCAGGACACAGGTGACCCTCCTGGCTGCCAGGGCACTGCTGACTCATATTTAATTTGTCATCAACCAGAACCCCCCAGGTCTCTCTTCACGGTGCCACCATATATTCCTTTTATTTCAAGGAACATTCACTTAGCATATAGTCATATTGTGAAATGGCACCATTAGATATTTTTAATTCAATATACCAACTCACTGAGCAATTTTAAATCATATTTCAGCTGTGGCTAAACAACAAAAGCAAACCTAACTCCTGTTTGCACAAATAGCACCAAAGCAATTACACAAAGGCAAGCTGGATTGTATTCTATCTCCCATTCCAGGGAATGTGTACTAAAATAACATTTATTTATTTACTTTTAAGATTTTGCTCAGTATCTTATAATTTTGCAATAAAGAATTTAGACAAATAATTTTGTGAGTTCTCAGCAGTTTTCCTTTCACAAACCAAAACTTACACAGGAACACTACCTACCCAGACAAAAATACTAATCTAACTAGATCTATATGAGTTTAATAAAAGAAAGAAAACTCATCAGAGAATCAGTCTGTTAAGGTCACTTGCTTCAAAAGCAGAAGTTTTTCCTTTGAAGCTATTAATTCTAAAGTAGAGGTGTAAAATATATTTATATGTCCTGAGAGATAATATATTTGTCTGAATTAAATAAAGAAAAAAGAGCATTCACATCTGCACTGGGGTTTTTTTTCCGCTTGTAAAAATAGTTTCTCCAAGTCTCACTGGGCAGGATTAGAAGATTTAATGATTGATCAGTCAGCCATGAGCCTAAACATTTTAAAAAGCAACTTATAAAGGAATACTACACAACTCAGTTTGTTATGACACGTACAGCTTTTCTGAAGTCATCTGACTTAGCTGCTATACAATTTTTAACCAGTGGACAAAGCAACACAGATACCATAAAACTTGGCAAGGCTCTGAAGAACAGGAAAAAAACCCCACCAAAACAACTCAGAAAACCCCACTAAAAACAAAACTCTAGCAAGACCAAGCTGTTGAATCTCTGCCAATATACACACCCAGCAGTGCCCTGTGAAAGAAGGGTAGAGAAAGGTCACTGAACTGTTCCCTGCTGTCTGCCCTGTTCTGTGGGGACTGCATATCCCTTAAAGCATAAATTAAGGATGGGCAATTCTTGATTTTAACAAACCACTCATGTTATCTGTGGTTGTTACAAACAGGCTAAGTCCAGGGTAATCATTGTCACCAGCTGGAGAGAGAGCACTTTCAAAAACTATTTCAGTATCTGAGGTTGCTCATGTAGTAGTTAAGGAAACTGCTTTGGATTAAAACACACAGCATGCCAAGAGCTGTTATACTGATATCTTAATTTCTAAAAGTCTTTCATTCCAAAAAAGGAAACTATGCAACCTAGTTCCATAGGCTTCCTATAGGCTGGATTTCTGCTAACATTTTACACGAGTGTAATGTGATGCTGATGTCAAATGGAAGATCAACAGCACTATTCTCTTGAAGGCAGAGAAAAGACGAGCACCTTCTGAAGAGAGAGAATGGCACTGATTTTTCCAATAAAGCTGTCCAATGAAAGACATTATGGAACTCCATCCTAAAAAAACTGTGCAAAATAAATAGACATTTTATATTTTTTAACACCTGGATGGTATGACTCTTGAGCATAACCATAAGCTCTATAACATCACTGAAGTACAACAGCACCTGAGGTCAGAAGAAAGTTGCTTTTCAAGAGCACACAGGTTTCCCAACAGCTTATCACAAAATACCAAAAGCCACACTTTTTATAGCAAGGACAATATAAGTAAAGAAAATTCAGCAACTTTAGTGAGTAATAATCTGTGTAAAAAAACCCTAAAATAAATACTTTAACATAGCAACTAGTCTGGGCCTTGGCTTCACCCTTCTTCACAAAAACTGCCTTTAAACCATGCAGTACTCTCTAAAACTATATTCCAAGATCTACTGTCCCACCATACTGTCCTACCAAGTATTTCTGTGGAGACTGCTTTTCCAAACACTGTCCCAGCCCCATTCTCTCTGTCCTGGATTACTTGGCAAATTCATAACCTGATACCCAGCAATGCTGACACTTCAGAATGGTTGTAGCACAAAGGAAGCTGCCTTCAAACAGACTGCACACCCAGCCCCCATTGGTCCTGAGAAGGATAATGACAACTTGTTAGGAAAAAGTTCTAAAAAAAGAAAAAAGTTTTAATGACTGAAGAGATTGATGAAAGATTTGAAGAAGTAACTGCAGAGCTTCTTTAAATAACAAAGCCTAGGAGGAGGGACAATAGACAGCAAGAGTGTAAAAAACAAGATTATCAACAGAGAAATTATTTCTTCTTCTACAATGAACTGTATTTTTGAGATTTATTTTATCATTTATATTTACCTCAGAAAAAAATGCCCAAAAGCAACTGAGTAGAGTTTACCAGCTGGCTTTTATTAAAACAATAAGCAACAAATGCCTCATGGTAACAGAGCATCAAGGTGAAGAAAAGCACTGACAAAATAAACAGTGGAGAGGGACCAGCAGATATTTAGGGCACTGGACAACTCCTATCTACTATGGAAGGACAGAGGATTAAGTTAACCCTGCCAGAGTTTGCATCTGTGGTTCTAGAGAAACAGGATTTAAAATGTAATGCATACAGTGCTATACTGGCCATGCTGACATACTCTCTCAACAGCTTCTCGAAGTTAATCATATCACATTATATAAATGCTTGATTGGAATTTTGGAAGCCAATAGGGAGAAGTATTTAGTAGCAATTGAAATGTTTTTATTGTCACTTTTTAATCACACTTTCTGTGAGGCACTCAAAAAAAAAAAAAAGATCATTGCTTCTATATATTAGATCTGTTTTGAAAAGGAAAAATTTCTTAGCATCTAGTTCACATAAATTATGACATCCTTTATACTTTAGATATCAAGGCTGTAGCTCAACATCAACCCTCAGGCAGGCCTATCTGTTTCCTAGGAAGTGTCTGCTATTAAATATAAGGCATTTTTCTGGTATAGCTACAGAAACTGTTAAAACCAACGGCTATCTGAACTGACAAATCTACAAAATCACTGAAACAACCAGGAAAAATTTGGGTAAGATCACCTGTATAGCAATAGTTAAGTTCATATTCATAGCTGTCTTGTAACACAATATAGATTACCATTTTAAAATAACTGCTTGTGTAATACACAAATATAACAAGAACACTGTGCTAAATCAAACACTGTGCTCAAATCTAACACAAAACCAGAATGAGACAATGTGGTTTGTAGATTGGTCAGGCTGCTGCTAATCCCCTGCGGATCTTCGTCAAGTAATCCCGATCCAGCAGCAGGTCCTGATCCATGTGTGCGGCCCAGAGGGCAGATGTCTGTCCGAGAAGATGATTACAAGCATCTGCCTGTATTAGATGGATTCAAACTTACACTCCCACTTCAAAAGGAAAATGTTCTCCTAGTCAAAATACAACTTAAAATGTAATCCAGACTCTCTATGTCCTTCTGTTAATCTCTGGCCTCTACAGAGTGGAAAACAAATGCCAGAGAAATTCTTATTGCTTAAGACTACTAAAAAATGAATCCTGTCTCTGTAAGTCAGTCAGGACAGTACTCCTCTTGAACATGCACCAACTTATATATAGATGTTATTTGCAAAAATGTCCATTTGCACAGAATACCAGTCTGAGCAGGATCTAGGACTTATTTCAAAACAGTGCTCTAATGATTACAACCAGACTCTTCATCTTCTCTCTCACGTCCACTTATGTCTGCAGTAGATCTTGCCCCTGCCACACTGACCCTTACAGCAGTCCAGTACCCACATCTGTAGACCACCAATATCATTTGTGTTGTGTTAGTGCCCATAAATTCTATTCACAAATCAAGACTGGGCTGCACATCCTACACTGTACAACCACAAATAAACAGACAACACATTTAACCTGCCTATCCTGCCTCAAAAGACATTCAGTGAACATTTATGCAGAGAGCTCCAATGCAATTCTGCCCACTGCATGTTGTGGGTAAGGAAGCAGTTTCTCTTCACAGTTGGATTAGAGCAATGGTTTATCTAATACAGAACGCTGTCCCTGACAGCAGCAGCAGAGCACATGATACTTTAAAAAGTGGCTGAGCTATTCCTCTTAAAGTTCCTTACCAACCACAGTCATTAACCTACGGATGTTGGAGGGCATACCTCTAGCTATTCCCTTTAGAATCTGTTTATAGCATGTGTTTCTGAACATGCCTGCTCTCATTTGCACCACCTGATTCCTGGATAGCATTTTCTTTGGGGTTTTTTTCATTTTTAACAATGGAAAGAAAAATCTTATTTTAAAGTTCTTCTGACACTTTCTTCTGGAATTAGTATGAATACACTTTTCAGTCATCAGTAACACAAGTCTTTCTCTACTTGTTGACTCCTCTATTTGTAGATTTCCAAACTACTCTTGGGTAAGACAGAATTTGTCCTATTCTCTAGTTTAACACAGTTTCTATACTGCATGTAGAAACTTTACCTGTAATAAGTTCAAAGAGCTACTGAACATTAGATTTAAGGCATTTCTTGAGTGACTGAAGTTTAGAGATGGATGCCAGGATGAATATAGCAAAGCCAGAAAAACTAATATGGGATAAGTTAGCCCTAAAGCTTAGCTGCTACATTTAAGTGTACTGTAGCTTTGGTACTTGCTTAATTCAATAAAATCAGAAGTGGATCTACATAACAAAGTGTGACTATTTCCAAAGGAAAAACAACCCCAAAACACTGTGTAGACACACAGACCTTAATACACAGTGCACTATTTCTACATCATCAACCCAGACTTTGGATATCACACTCTGCAGCAGTAATGAAGTGTTTACAGTCCCATCAGCAATCCTGGCAAAGCCGTGTCTCAAACGCATGTTTGACATACCCAGGTAATACATGTTCACACTTTTACACATCTGCTTTTTCAAGTCACACCCCTTATTCATCAGCCTTAGTTACACACATTAAGTTAAAGAAGAACTACATAAATGCAACCCATCTTAAGTAACCAGCCATCCACTCCTATGTAAAAAATTTACCACCTCCTTGTAGATAAGGACCAAAATATGTGGAGGGTAAAGCTCAAATTCACCTCAGCTAAGTAGTTCAGTAAACCACATAGGCTTGGGATCCATCTGAGGATTCCTTTAGAGTTACAGAGATAGAGATGCAAGGGAACATTATTTTTTGGGGGGAAACAGAGATATTGGGGGCTACTGTGTACTCATGTGAAGTCTGAAATAAAAAAAGATGTGCCACACAGACCTCAAGCTGGCAAGTAAATCAGCCACAGATGAGACAAACTATGTGTGATATAATGGTCTGTAGACACAGTGTCCTGCTCCAACTTCTAATCAGATAAAAGAAGGGTCCCACAGCTTAATGTTGCTCTAAGACTCAGGGAGTTTCTCTAAAGCCTTACATTAAGTCAAACATTCACTCATTTATATCACCTACAATAGAAAAATGCCATCAGTTGGTTAAGTATTCCAGTTGCTAGCAAGCTGGGTTGTACCTGAAAAGGCAAACTACAAGTGAAGACTGCACAGACCCAACATAACATCCTGATTCATTCACTCTCTCCCCCTTGGTCTTGACAAACACATCAGAGACTACAACAAAAAAATACTTGTTAATGTTTACACTGCTCAAAGCCTCAATAGCATTGCTAATTTTCTTAGGGTAACCCACAGTAAATATCAGTTTCATGGACAAAGAAAGTGCCACAAAATAAATAATTAAAAACGGCTAGAAGATGATTACTGCTTTGTGACTCCAACCCAGAAGCTGGAAACTTGAGTAGAATTCAATTTACTTGCTTTAACGAATTCCTTCTGCCATGCAGCTAATTTCACACATTTCCTCCTGCTCTGATTATTAAAAAGGAAAAGCAGCTAGTATAAACATCAAAGAGTGGCATTATTGCATTGTGTGACACCAGGGTGTTTTCCAAAGCTCCAGGTAAAAACTGACTAGTGAACTTTCTGATCCCTTGGCAGGATGGGCATGCAAAACAGCATAATGCACTCACTACCCAAAAGGTATTACCTACATGTGATGAGGCTTGGGAAGCTATGACCCAGTGACACAGCACTGTAACAGGAGGAGAGAAGTACCACACATCCAGATCACCCTTCATGGGAGCACAGCTCTGCTCCTGCTACAGTGATGAGAGCATCAGCTCATCATATTTTTCCCTTAATTTTCTATCTCTTTGAAACCATACCTACACAGGCACATGTACCATAAATTCACTCAGCTCAATATTAATTCATGCTGCTTCTAATAATAATGATGCTTCACCTTTATTTTTGGTATATTATAGTCTGCAGTGAGGCTTGCAGTCTCCCAAAAACAACAAACACCAGCAAGTTCTGACATTTAAATAGTTGTGAACTGTTCTACTAATCATTTTACTTATTCACTTCCTCCCAAGTCAAAACTGATAATATGTAGTAATCAGTAACATGAATTGATCCTGGATTATACAGGATTGACAAAAGTAGAAAGCACTTTTTTTAACATTTATTCTTACATAACGCCCCCCAAAACTACCATACTATACTGAGACTTAAAATCTCTGCTATTGTCTTGGAAATGTTTTCCTAGGCCAGCACCACAGAGAACTCCGGTGGTCAACAGTTCAGACCTTAAATTCCTTTCCTCCTAGAACACTTAATGCAATGCAATCAAGCAAAAGAAAGTAGCTTTGACTGCAGGAAAAGCTTCCTAGGAGTTTTAATTGGATTAAACCAATTTCTACATCAAAGTTTCATGACTTGTATCTGCCATTTCAAAAGCTGAATGAAGGAAAATGCAAATGAAGAAAAAACCCTTCTAGCTCCAGAGTCAAACAAAACCAATGGCTCCAAAGGCCTCACTACAAACACCATGTTTACACACGGATCCCTGGAGCAGGCCCCACAGCAAGCTCTCAGCTTGAGGGTCTTAAAGCACAGATATCCACATATTCCAAGTACCACCCTGAGTTAATCACAGTTGTGCCCATTTGCACCCATATGTCTGACCCACACTTTCATGCATCTGACCCAAGTCCACTCGAAACCCTTTGTGAGACGAGGTCAGGCTCCCAGTTCCTCTAGCTCCCAGACACCCTCTCAGCCACACTTGCTGCAGGAGGATGTCCCAGAAACTCAAGCTGGAGAGGAGCAGGTTACGAATGTGCAGCTAAAAGAAGGTACACCCTCAAGCCTGTGGTGATTATTTCAAAATGCCTGCGAGGTACCGTGAGCACTCATGCTGACAGACACCACTTATGGGGCACTGCATGGCTTTGCCCAGATGATGGCCAACCTCGGCAGAGGGCATTCCAGCTGCAATTTACCTTCTGGGCACAAGACGTGTTGTACAGCTGGAAAACCAGAGATGTTGCAAGTGTGGGAAAGTCCCATGCCACTGGCTTGTGTGAAAATCAAGTCTGCAGTCCACAGCCTAAAAACAACAACATTATCTAGTCAAGAGCACAGAGCATTCATCTATTGCTCCAGTGTTCTCAGGGTTGCACAGCCAAAGGCTGGAGTTACACAATCAAGACAACTTTTCTATTCCACCCTACTGTCAGATGCTTGCAACTTTTCATCTGGGGAAAAAAAAATTCAGTATTTTCTTAGCTACACCCTTGAAGTCTCTCTCTGCAGTTAACAAGAGAAACTAAACAAGGAAATGTCAATCGCCATTTTCACTGGCATGAGACTGAGGGCTTCAGTCTTAGTGCAGGCCACATCCAACAAAATAGACAAAATGAAGGCGAATTAGAATAAGTATAATTTACAACTTCACCAGCTATACACAGAGAGGCTCACAGGAAAAACCAGCCTATTTTTCTACCGATAAAGCACTGTCTTCTCTGCAGTATGTTTTCCAGTATACCAACCTAGCAGTTCTTAAGAGTTCCAAATACGAGAACTTTTTCCAGCTCCAAGGAAAATTTACCACATCCTTTCACTAGTACTTGGATCTTCAGCCAGTTACAGTCACACATACTGAACTGAGCCAGTAAGTCTTATGCTTCATATGTTTCATCCAATACAACTTATTTCTAGACTTAATGCCATAAATCCATTTGAAGAGTGTTAAGTTAGAAGAAAATATTCAAAGAAAATTATTTCCATATACAAACATCTTTCTAAGGATCTTAAAGTCAGACTTCATTGATTTCAAATAAAAATGGAAATCAGGAGATACTAAGGTAGCCATATGTCTTGCTTCTGAAATTAGGAAACTTGCAGATAGACTGACCACTGCTATTATTTAAGACTACACAGAAAACATAGGGCAAAGCCAGGAACAAGGTCAAGCCTGCACAGTACCCTTATCTACCGATTACATGGTGGATTTTCCAGCTCAAAGGTGGCAAAGTTCAAGGGGGCATGACCATCCTTTCTTTATGATATATCAAGTGGAAAGGGAAAACCATATGGAAAAACCTGAAAGAACCATTCAATTAAGCCATATGTGGAAGAAGTGGTAAATAGCATGAAAATATTTCCAATGAAGATCAAGTGAATCATCAAAAATTTAAGCAAAAAATTTCTATAAAAGCATCACGTTGGTATTGTTTTTATGCTTGGAAATGCTTCCCAGAACAAAGCGATTTTGTCACTGGTCTTTTTTTCCCTTCTTAGTGGAAGCTTCTTGCAGAGGAAAAGAGAAAGAAGACATGAAAGTATCCACAAAAGTGAAACATCTGGCCTTCTTTTTGTTCTCACCAGTTAAGAAAAATATAAGAAGAAAAAGGCAGTTTTTTCTTTCAGAAGTCCCAATGTGAAAGACTTTTGAATCAACACAACTTACAGCTGTGCAGAATGAACTGGATTTTAAGGACTCTACCAATAAAAAAATTGTGAATCACTTTTGAAGTCGCAGTTGAGACAATATTCTGCTTTTGTCCATACTTAAACAGTCTTAGAGCTTTCAAAAAAAATGGAAGTTTTACTTCTTTCTTTAATGGTTTGCTGACTTTGCCCCTCTCTGAGAGGGCTGATGTGTAACTAGGCTGATCCTCCTTCCCACCCAGTAATCACGGATGCAGTGGAAGTCAGAACATCTCTTCAAGCACAAAACTTAATTTCAAAGTTCTCAGTCTTTACCACAAGTCTCTTAGTTGCAGTAAAGCCACAAGCATTTTACCAGATCTAGCTACAGTGAAAACAACTCAATGGATATAAATATCATCACACATTTGCAGACACCGGGCAGAACCCACAAATCTTTCTTTCTGGACAGCAGCCAGTGGGAGTTTCAGAGCCTGTAAGGCTTTGCAAAAGGAAACAATTTAGCCTCCTATAACAAATGTGCTGTCCCTAAAGAATAGTGTCATGGAAATCAGAGCACACAGAAACAGGATTTTTAAAAATAACACGCTACAGTCCTAACCAGCTTTCCAAACAATCCCTTAAATGTAATTTTATACTGGGAACTTATATTAAATGTAGAGAATTATTCCTTTTTCACATCGTTAAGTAAGGTAGGCGTGCTTCTCAGAATCTAAAAGCTACTTCTTGGAAAAGATGGCTTGTCCCCTCTGGAGCCTAGCTGTATCTTAAAACTACTCTTTCTACCAGAAAACCAAATGGGTAAGTGACAAGAAAAGGTTCCATCACTTTTTTTCCTTGATGATTCCTGCCCAACGTACTCAATCTACAAATCCATGTGTCAGGCTGCCGTTCTTAATACTATCAGGCTGTTAATTTTACAAGGAGTCACATCTCTGACACCATACCAGTAATGAAACAATCTTTCACTTAAAAATGCAACATTAATTCATGAAAGAGAAATAGTCTGAACTTATTCTTTTCTTAAAGATGTCCTTGTTCCCCTGAACCAATCTACACAAAAACTTATTTCTGTAAGTAGAACAAGCATATCTGATATCCACAATGATATATAAACTAGTATCAGTTTTAGTCAATTTTCTGGCAAAACCAACACTTCAAACACATCCCCTCCCAGGAAAAGAAAAGGGGTGGGGGGAAAAACTAGGAAAAGGAACCGATGCTGTTAGTTGAGTTAAATGGTTCTAATGAAGTTCCTATCCATGTTGCAGACATATGTATCAGCTAAAATTTTACTTATCTATTTCCCACATTGTCATTGGCTGAAGAGGTTCACTCTGGCACATACATTCACTGAACAAGCTGAAGGGGTGTTACAAATAAAGAACAAACTGAAGTACCACCCACCTCATGTATTTCCATACAGAACAGTTAGTACTGGATAAGCAAAGACATCAAATCCATTTACTGGCTGGTCATGCTTATCCATCATTAACATTTACAGGCACAAGTCTGTGAGCTGTGTGTTTCTTCTTCTACAACACCAAAGGATCCAATTCCACAGTCCTGAGGAGTATTTTGCATTCCTGATAGTTACATTACACAGAAGCTTATGGAGAGTACCCAGAGTTAGTTTTAATGCTTGAATAAGGCACTACAAAAGAGGCAGAATCAGACTCTAAATAAGATAAAAATTAATAGAAGAAACAATTCATCTCCTTTGAACAGCTGTTTAATAGTGCAGGTTTGAAGCAAGGCTGAGACCAATCCTCTAGCTAAAGCTGGACTTCACTGTTTTCTGCTTCAACTTCTATCTTATGAAACAACTTCAAATAACTTAAATAATAAATGAATAGCCTATAAATATTGTTTTAACTTTCCCCCCGTAACACAAACACCTGCTCTTGGTCCTGTTCACACTTCCATTCATGCATGAAGTGTATGTACAAAGAGGGTTATTGTGTCATTGAGTAAACAGGCACTGAAATCAAACCAAAACTAGTAACCCCCAATATTACAGTTTTCTGTTCCCTGTGCGAAGGCAATGAGTTCTTTCTAGCTAAACCTAACACATACATCTTAGTACTGAATTGCAAAATAATAGTTATTTGCAAATCATTACTTCCCCCAGTATGAAAATTCTACCACCTAAAGGCAAGCAACACTGAACACATGGACTGCATTAAAGAGATCTGCTATTTCAGAAGCCAAACAGACAGAATTTCACTTGTTGGCCTGCTCCACCTCTCTGCTCCCAGTGCTCTCATTTAACAGACTAAATGTACAGGACAATGTTCTTAAGTGTTAATGACAATGAATACCTTCCAACAAGCACTAACCAGATCTTTTATTTAGACACATAAAGCTTTTATCTTTACTATTTCCAACACTGAAGGCTATGTTTGATTTGGTTATGGGAGATTCAATGAAAACTTCTTATAATTTGTGTTACTGCATTTCAACACAGACTTCATTCCCAGAAATACCCACTCTCCACTGCAAATATATTATGTTAATGGACTGTCACAGAGGGCATTAGCCACTTCTGCACCAGCACTCTACCAACAGCCTCTTGCCTGGCCAAAACTGTGGTCTTTTTGGGCCCTGTGGAGAGAAAAAGTACATTTATACAGTGGTAAGTTCTATCCTGATGTGTTCCCACTTCTCTCTATTGTTCCTTACTGTCCGTTTATTGTGGGAGTGACAGGGACATGAGAGGCACGGTATGGGTTACAGCTCTTGTGGTAATTTCTTTTACAATTTCAGGCTTTGGAATGTCTGTGCTGGTTTCAGCTGGAGTAAGTTTATCTTCTTCACAGTGGCTAGTACAGGACTATGGTTTGGATTTGTGTTGAACAGAGAGTTAATAACATAGAGATGTTTTTGTTATTGCTGAGAGGCGCTTGCACAGAGCCAAGGACTTTTCTGCTTTTCCTACAGCCACACTGGTGAGGAAGCTGGGGGTGCATGGGAGGCTGGGAGGTGACACAGCCAGGGCAGGTGACCCCAACGGATCAAAGGGACATTCCAGACCATTTGACATCATGCTCAATATATAAAATGGGGGCAAGAAGGAAGAAGGGGGGACATTTGGAGTGATGGTGTTTGTCTTCCCAAGTCACTGTTACAGATGATGGGGCCCTGCTCTCCTGGAGATGGCTGAACACCTGCCTGCCCTTGGGAAGCACTGAATTCATTCCTTGTTTTGCTTTGCTGGTGTGCACACCTTTTGCTTTCCCTATTAAACTGTCTTTATCTCAACCCAGGGGTTTTCTGGCTTTTACCCTTCCAATTCTTTCCCTGATCCCACTGGTGGGGGAGTGAGCAAGTGGCTGCCTGGGTCTTGGCTGCTGGCTGGGGGGAAACCATGAAAGTGTCTTGCATAGAAGTATGTATAAAGAGTATCTCCTAGACATCAGTACAATACAAATAGTATTACTCCCAAAAAGATTATGTCTAACAAATAACCCCACCTTACGTACAGAACAGAGAAAGTCACATGAAACAGGTGTTGGTAACAGCATTCACTAGCTTACTGACAGTAACATCATTTAATGCTCAGATATCACAAGAATTAAAAAAAGTATACGTATAAAGCAGGAGAGCATAATAAGGTAGCTGTTCCACATGACAAAAGCAACTTGTGGATGCAGCTCCAATGGCAACTGCTACTGTATTTGATCCCCATTATTTTCTAAATTGAAGGTTTCATGTTTATTCTTCTAAACTACAAGCATGATAAAACCATAGTTTTATTGCCACAGTTAACGCAGTACAGAGCTACTCAGCTAATATATTCATGTTACACTACAGTATACTCTTTCCCTAAACCTTCACACTGCTTATTAGACTGTATCTTAGAGGTCCTGAATATGTTTTGTGTTGAGGTAATGAAGAGAGTGACAGTATAAGTAAGGGAGAGTAGAGGACACCCCCATTACAAGGAAATATAAGCTCTGGAAAGCTACCCAAAGAAAAAAAAAACGGTTCAAGAAACTGTTACTCCCTTTCAGAGACAATGAAACTTAGGCAAGAATATCACAAACCTGTAGAAGAAAACAAAGAGCTGGAAGCAAGTAAGGAGATAGCAATGAATTTCTTAAGCTCTTCTTTGCTGGCAAAACATAAGGCAAAACTAGTTAAACCGAAATACACATTCTTTGCAAATTTGAAACAGCCTAACTAGGATTACTGTAACTCACAAGTACCAGGAGAAACCAGCTCTCCTTTCTGCTTTCAAAAGAAATCAAGTTCTCCTTCATGCCCTAACAGGTAACAGTAAGGGAAGGTGTTAATAGTTTTTTCACCAGTAAGTTTTGTAATTGTGCAACTTATGGTTTTGGTTCTAAATGCAAGAATCATCAGTCAGGAAAACTTCTTTGCTTCCAAAATCTCTTCCCCAGCATATTACTGCCAGAAACTGTGCTGTGTTTCAGACAGACTGCATCATGCTCACATTAATTTGAGTAAGTATGAAAAGCACTGCTCTCAGACATTTCTTGAAGGATCACTTTAATAACTTCCTTTAATTCAAATACATGTTTGTTTGTGGTTTTTCCCATAACTGCAGCCTAACCCTCTCAACATTGTATGCAATACCTTTTTCCTTTTTTTTTTTTTTTTTTGTCTGCCTACCACCACAAAAACAGTTTCAGGATTAAAAACACAATCAAGCTCTGTCTACGTGCCACAGGAGAAAAGCAACATGGCCACCTGATCAAGATTAGAAAGATTACACACATGAAAGTAGTTAGAGTGGTTAATCTGCTACTACACCTACAGTAACTGGGTGTAGCTGTGCCCTTTCTAACAATGTCAAGGTTGTACTCATTTAGCCACGACACATGAAAAGACAAACAGTTTCTGGGACTGAAACCTACCTCAGTCTATTTAGACCATGTGAGTTCTCAACAATGATTCAGAGCAGGAGGCTGAGGTCACTCTGCAGCCAGACGTGACGACTTAGGACTAAAATATTTTAACTCCCTGTGAGTTGGGTTGCTTTTGTTTTGAAGCAGTGCCTCTAGCAAGCAGAAATTCATTTAGTGTAATAGAAAAGAATTTGATTTCTAACCTTAACAGACCATTTTCTTCAAGGGACAGTTACTCAGAACAAATGCACATCACAGCTGATTCAACTGGACCTGGAACAGTAATAAAGGCACTACTTTCAAAAGAGCTCAGCTTCTGGAGGCTTAAGGTATTTTTACTTACTATTTCAATTAAAGGACATCATTTGCCATTTACTTATTCACAGATGCCTCTAAAAATTTTGGGGTCTAAGGGACATGCAAGACACTTAATTGCAAGAGAAGCTCCAACTTTGACCATCCCACAACGTGCTTATCTAAACTACATGTGGAAAGCTGATGTGGGAGTGGAAAGCAATGGAAAAAGCAGTACAATTTGCAATTAACATTAAATCAATGTCTCCATTTCAAGTATTCTATGAATATGAGCTGGGCACTGCACATTAAGATATATAAATGAAGTATTAAGCACAGGCATTCAGTGACACACACTGACTCCAGAATCAGATACACACAAAATATTAATAATTATTACATTAAAAATACTGGAAAACAGCAATACGGAAAGGTTATGAGCAGCTCACAAAATTTTGATGCACAGCTTTATCCCATTTTAAGACTACTAATTTTTATTAGAATCTGTATTCAGAGATACAAATAGTTTTCGCTATTAAAAAGAAAACTGAAGCCTTTCTCAGTATTGCATTTCTCCTGTACTGTTTCTTTTCTTCTAGTACTGCTAGCAAATATTACATGCACTGCTGAACAGCTGTATTTTGTATTTCAGCAATCCTGAGAGAAAAAAGTAAGTGCTCTCCAAGTGTGCTTTGATTTCCTCATGATGTAATGGCCTACAGACTAACCGTTAATAATTTTCAGAGCAATATGTTGAGTCAATCTTTACTATTTTAAACAAACACAAATCCATAGAAACGGTCATGAAACAAAACTGAAGCCAATGCACCACATATTTACAGTCACGAACAGCATAGCACAGTTTGGGGCAGAAATTAGAATGCTACAAATACATGAAATTCTGAGAAAATATAGCTGGCAATGTCACTGAGATGTGGATAGAAGACAATTAACACCCATGCTCATGGGCAATGTTATTTTTGCCAAGTGCGGAATTTGGACACAGAATAATTAGAGCACTTAAGGAAACATGATTTTTTAATTAAAAAAGCAATTCAAAATAATTAATTTCCAGATGTGAAAGAAGAGTTTTGTCACCCCAAGACAAGTTTTTAGTGAAAGTCTGTTTTTCCACCCTAACAACTGAAATACTGAATTTCTGTTAGCTGTCTTTTAATTTCTGATTCTTTTAATTTCTGATTTGATCTGCTGGAGCAAACCAGAGGTAGGCCACGAGGATGATGAGAGCCGGAGCACCTCTCCTATGAAGACGGGCTGAGAGAGTTGGAGTCTGTCAGCCTGGAGAAGAGAAGGCTCCAGAGAGACCTTGTAGCACCTTCCAGTACCTAAAGGAAGCTACAAGAGAGCTGGAAAGAGACATTTTATGAGAGCATGTAGTGACAGGACAAGCGGGAATGGCTTTAAACTGAAAGACGGTAGGTTTAGATTGGCTATAAGAAAGAAATTCTTCACTGTGAGGGTGCTGAGGCACTGGAACAGGTTGCCCAGAGAAGCTGTGGATGCCCCATCCCTGGCAGTGTTCAAAGCCAGGTTGGATGGGGCTCTGAGCAGCCTGGTCTAGAGGAAGGTGTCCTTGCCCATGGCAGCGGGGGTTGGAATGAGATAATCTTCAAGGTCCCTTCCAACCCAGATTATTCTATGATCTGCAAAGTTCACTGCTCCTTTTCCTGTGTCCAGGACACCCAAAGTCTGATATCAAATGAATGTCCACATCAAACGGGGACATAAAACATAAGAGCCTGAGCTGCACATTACAGATCAAGATGTGGCTTGTTCAACACTTTGCAGTTCCTCTGTGTGTCCACATCATCATGCTAAAACATTCTTTAACAGAAAGCTTATGGTAGACCTAAGTAAAACTGCGTGTACAGCATTATGGCTGCCAGAAAAATTTTTATATATTATAGGCAGTAAATGGCAAAAATACAGTCAAATATACCAGTTTTGCATGTATGCTTTTAATACTTCTAAGTTCTAACATATGCTTCCAGCAATTTAGGACCTTCTCATTTATCAAAGACCCCCAGAGGCTCAGGCAGTGCTTCCACAGATGTTTCCCTGTACAGCACTGACAACCTGAGCAGCTCACATCAATACTATTTCTGCAGCACCACATGTCAAGCTGGGACAGTGGTCAGAATTTAAACTAACCCCATCTTTTCTCCTTTCTAGAAAGGCTTTTAAGATTAATTTATGTTTCTTGACCCAGCTCTCAGGTGGCCCCTGAAAGAGTTGCACCAACCAAACTGAACCCACAAGGGGAGAAGGGCATCATAGAAGTGGCCTTTCAGAGGACACCAGTAAGCACTGGGTGAAGACACCACAAAGATTGCCACAGTCATTTTGGCATTTATGGACGGGAATGATCATTGTCAGGGCAGTTATATAATGCTTCTGTTTCAGCAGCAAAGCAGGCTTGAAAAATTGCCAGCCTTACTTACCTTCAGCTACCCATTATTGTCTCATGCCACGTTTTTTCAGACGGTTATTTTTAGCCTTGATTATTTCAGTAAACTATTTTACTGCATGACACCACAAACCCCTTAGGCTGGCATTGAACGGGCTGTGAAGCACAGCACAGGGAAGGGAGCTAATATCCAGCCTTGTAATTAGCTCCACAACAAATACCAGAACTACCAGTAGTTATTAATCTTGAAAGTTAACTGCTACAAGTCATCCAAATTCTCTGACAGTTTCTGAAAAATGCCAGCAATAATGAAATTAAAATAGTATTATGCAAGATACCAAAAAGATACCATCTGGAAGAATATGCATTTCAAAATAGGATAGGACTTCAGGACTTCAGTTTCAGTAAGTCCACTAAATTCACACAGGATAATGAAATCTCAAAATAACATTTTTGATAGCAGCATCAACAGACACATCAGGAATCAATTTCAACTTTCAGGGCTCTCTAAATGCTGGAGATCTTCTTCCCATGATCCCTACTCAAATGTTTCCACTAGCTCATATTAACTTCTCTGCTCACTGAACCCTGCACTAAGCCATTTCAGCATGCTAACCCTACAGAAAATTAACCGCTTGTTTTGCTGCACGTACTTTCTTCTGTGCTAGTGCATACAACGGCTCAGCAGAAGACCAGATAAGCACTGAAGCCAGTGCAAAGGGGAGAAGATGAGAAAACTGTCCAGGAACTTATCTTTTTTCTAGGTGCAGTGAACACACAAACTATGGAAAGGTATGTCAGAGGAGCAAAGAACTGGGTGAAAGGACTAGTACATCATCTCACTTTGCTCCTTGGAACTGCAGCCTAAGTACATCCGAGTTCTCTTGAAACATTTTAATGGGAAATTTTAGAGAATAAATTCACTGCACATGCAGCAGTAGATAAGGAGAACTTGGTTGTAAAGTCAAGTCAATTCGGAGTGCTTCAACACAGACCCAAATCCTGCTTCCAATATAGTCTCCGAGGCAAAACAGGCACAAAAAGCATTCTTCTGTACACAAGAGACACACACACACACATATATATAATATTACACTTTTTTTTTTTTTAAATCACGAAGATCAAGCCTCACTCCCATATGATTAATATTCCTCAATAGCTGTGAATTCCTTCTTTTTATTAGTTGTCAAGCACTGCTTTGTTAAGCAGGCACCAATGTATTGCTAACCAGTGTGTGTACACAAAAAAGACAAAGCAAGAGGCCCTAGTTTAAAAAGGTCACCTTGGAAAAGACACTCTTTTTAATAAGGATTAAAATAATTGAGAGAATTTGTGCATTCAAGATGATGGCTTTCACTATTTTCTGTCAGGGAGAACAACAAATAGCCAGGCTTGTTGTTTTTGTTGTTATTTGCCCTGACACGTCAGGATTGGCAAGGGGAGGTACCAGTTACCTTTGTGCAGGGCTCAACACACATGACACAAAGAGTAGAGCAATGCACCCAGTCCTCCTCGCCCTGCTCAGGGCAAGAAGGTTATCAGTCTGGAAGATAGGATTAGGGGTTTCTCAAGCAGGCTCTTAGCAAGAAACACTACACAAAACCTGTTTATTATGTTTTGAAGCCACCAG
>VZRO01003476.1:1083271-1146722 GCA_013397915.1 Daphoenositta chrysoptera
GGAAGGGGAGAAAGAGAGAGAGAAAGAAGGAAAGAAAGATCAATCTGTCCTCTGCATCCAAGCCTTATGATTTAATTCTGCACTTGCTCCAATTCATAAAACCTGATAAAATTCCAAAAAGAATTTCCTTAGAAGTGAGCAAACAAGGGACAATAAATGCATGATAAAGAGGTACAAACGAGCTAAGGGAGTTAATTATTGCCAAGGCTAAGTGTCTAATTTCTCTTTCACAATACTGGTCTGGCTGCCCTGTGAACACACCCAGGTGAGCTTGAAGGTTCAAACACTGCTGAAAGGAAATGACAAAGTAGGAAAAGAATTCAGGAGGTATCCAGGAGGTCTCAAATCTCCCAGGCCCTTTGTCTTAGCCTGAGGCCAGCTCTACACAAGGGTAGGTATATTTGTAATTCTGCTCACCCTCTCTCCTTTTCACTCACCCTTCTGAGAGCAGGTAGCTACAAATAGGAAGGTTTGACGTACAAAGCCAACCCAACTTGCAAAGTGCCAGACATTTTCTAGAAGAGGCCAAGAGAGAAGCAGGCAAGACAGGAGGAATGAAAAAGTTTCTTGTATCTGATTCTGAAATAATGACCTGCAGGAAAAAAGCCCTCAGGAGCATTAACCAATGGCAGTGCAGGAAGTGACCATGTTTGATAACTCTGACTTGGTCTCTACCAAAGGATTCAACTTCATTTCAAAAGAGAACAAAAGGAATGGGTGTTTCAGAGTCCTCCTTGGGTCCGGAGAAACAGATCAGCTCACTTGCATACAGGGAAGTTGCTAATTATATAGCACAGTCTTATAGCTGTCAAATTTGCAAGACAGGGGCAGCACCCTGGTGAGCAGAGCAGCTGGGGGCTGATGCACCTGGCCATCTAGGAACTCCCATGGTCTTTGACGACACAGAATTCCTCTCTAGGTCAAATGCATCCTACAGAGTTATGCTCATTCTCTTCCTAACATCTTCTCAATGAGTCTCTGTAGCACTGATTCCCAAACCATCATCTGGAATTGGGCAGCATTTGGCAAACAGCATCAGGAACCACCATGAAGAGCAAATACCACATTTTCTTCTTTTGGATGGCCTGTAAGAAAGTCTGAGAGTTCACAGAGTTCTTGTGGTGGAAACCACTGCTTTTGCTATTGTTTAAGATACATTAAAATATAAACTATCATGGGAAGTGATCAACTTCCAGCACACAACATCTGTGGTTAATCTTTGAACATTAGCTGTAAGGCTGTCTTAAAGGCTGCATGGCTACAAAGCAGACTTCTTTCCTTGACATGCTCTATTGGAATGACATTGCCTACACAGACTATTAACAACACTGCAGCTGGAGTCACCAGTCCTCCCATGTAAACCAAATATTCTCTAACTTATTCTTTCCCAGTTGATCAGGAATCATGCCTGCAATCTTAGGCGCTGTCTGTAACAATCTCCAGCAGATACTTCCAGTGACCAGAAATGCAAAGGTGAAAGACACAACTGTACATTGTATAAACTAGTGTCTACCTACTGAAAGGTATGGAGAAAGAAGTCTGCAGCTCAAACCAAAAGCCTTCAGCAGTAACAAATTACCTAAACAGGGAATGGGAAAGAGACTCTAGTGCTGCTTAAGTGACAGCCATTACTTTCACCTGTATTTTCAGAGAGACAGCTCTGTGCTTGACAGCAAGTGTTTTAGTTTGGCTGCAGTCTCTAAGTTGGCTTCAACTGATTAGGCCAGAAAATTTTTCCTTGTAAACATCAAATTCACCTACAAAATGCTTTGTACTGGCCAATTGTCACTGATACACTGCCTATCTTGTTTTTGTTTAGTCAATCTAAGTACATTTGAGCAAGTACATCAAATAAAAGACTGCTCAAGTGGGTGTGACAGCTTACAAATAATTTCTAAAAAATTTTGCAATTATTACAATTATAGCTTCTTTTACTGTGTGCTTGTTGAAAAGCCTGGTGTAAAGGCTGATTAAAACAAGCATACAGCACTGACTGATAATAAATGTGGCCCACATGAGTCTATTAATAGCTTAATGTTTAGATGACGCAGGAAGTTTGGCATTGGCCTAGATGATCTCAAGCAGTCCTTTCCAGCCTAAATAGTTCTGTGTGAAGAGCTTGAAAATGAATGTTGTTTAATGTCAATTCCCCTGCTGCTATGCAGCAATGTTCCACTCAATCCCCGGCAAACAACCTAGGAAAAGGAAACTAAACTTGAAACATACTTGCTCTGGGTTTAAAAAAAAAAGCAAAACCCTTGAGAAATTAAAACCTGCTACCTTGCATCATCTAAATTCCAGATTTCAAATGGCATACAGAAGGCAGGACTGATGCTCAAGAAGCCAAACAAATACAGATGCATACAAAAATCTGACCTGTAAAGCAGTGACAACTCTTGGCTTTCTTGACTGATATTTCTTCATGACCCCCAGCACCACAGAAACAGGATAACCCAGGCCACTGACCACCTAATCTGTGATCTTGCTTCTAGCAATGACCAGCACCTGAACTTTCACTGATAGGACAGAAAGTTCACAGTAACCCATGGCCTCTTATGTAGCACTTTATGCACAGACATTTGAGTTTGGCAGTCTAATGCTCAGTACTTTGCAACCTGCTGGGTGATGAAAGTTGTCACACAGTTACCTTCATTCCTTTCTTAAGACTCATAGTCAAATGAAGAAATAGACCACTTCCTCTCTTCCCCTCTCTTCCTCAACTAGCACAACACAATATCCTCATTTAAACTGGTCTGCTACAGTTAGTCAATGTAAATTAGGCATTTTAAAGAGCAGTTTCCAACAACAATGCCTTATTTAAATGATCTTACACAGTTTTGGTAAAAACCTTTCAGAAGACCTGGTACACGTCTTGAGCACTGTCCTCTCTGCTTGAGATTTGAAGCATAATTCCCTATCACCAGGATACAGACCAATGATATTTCTATGTGTGTTTCCAGAACTACCAGTAGTCTTCAGATAAAATCTCACTCAATATTTAAGCCAGAGAAGGGAACACTTGTTCATGCATTCTAAACTCAGAAAACATTATTTGGAAAATTCACAGTGTTGGAAGTCTAAAGCAATCTCCTGTCAGTTACTCAGGTTTATGAGGCACTGAAGCACTGCTTCTGCCTGCAGTCACGTTCACAACTGTCATTAGCAATGCGCTGCCCGCTAGTAAGCAACACATAAATAGCCCCTGGAATTGGGGAAAATGACACATCTACTCAGAACTATTGTGCACAGAAGTTAATTCAAGTGGCAAAACAAGTATGCATTTCAATCTTACCTAGTTCGTCACAGGTTTGCAAGAGCAAACCAACATATGACAAAAGATGAGAGTCTTACTAGAACTGCCAAAGGGGCTTAAACCCAGGCTTCAGACAGGGCACATTAACCTCTGTCTGACCTAACATAAATTACAGAGAGGCATTCTAGAGATAAACACCAAAGACTTTAAAGGAGTATGTGGAACTCAGAACAGGGTGAAGTATTCTCTTTATATGCAGTGTGCTTTTCAGCAGCCCCCTAACACCACACACACACAAGCTCACGCTCAGGGATGCTGGGGCAAAACACACACAGCAACAAAAGGAAGAGTGTCAGCTTCCTTCACACTCTGAATTACAGAAGAGTTGCCTGCATGCTAATTGTTGACTTCTATTTAGCAGTCTACTTGTGTTGTTAGAAGAAGACAATTTAATGCCTGATTTGAAGAGCAAGTGAGATGATTTGGATATTATGTTCTGGAAAGCAGTGGAAACGTTCTCCTTTGCTGTGCTTTTGACATATACATTGAATAATGTGGGCAACTACTGAAACTATGGGTTCTTTGAGCTTTATACTTTTATTTTAGAATTACATATAGAATCTTGTGAACTACTATATCCCCAAAATTCTTAGTTAAAAATAACAAAGTCATACTTAAAACACTGATGTATGCAAGTACTGTAACTACTAAATACCCGCATTTAAGTGAAATCCACCATTAAAAAATGTACATGACCTTATTTTCTGTATCTTCTGGCCATACAGTTTTCTAAAACAACTGGAAAATATTATTTCAGATAATATTTAGGAAATGTATTTTCAGATAATATTTAGGAAGCAGAAGGCAATTCTTCTGCATAAAAGGGGAGTGGGAGAAAAAACTCAGGACAAGCAATGTCAGTCCAAGTTCCAAATACGTGGCTGGGAAGTAACTGAAAACATGAAATTGAAGAACTCCATGTTTTAATTGCTGTTCTGCCATGATTTACAGAATCTATTAACTCCTTTTTTAAAAAGTGTGACTGGAAAAGATAAGGTCAATACAGCTTGCTAGTGTCTAGGCAGCAAGACCACAGAGCAAAAAGCAATAACCAGCAGAATTAAAATAGAAATTTTTTGTTTAGTAGGTATGTCAAACACTAAGTCAGGGGGAAAAAAAAGTAAATATTTCTGAAAGGAGTGATAAGACATTATGCAGGAACTAGAGAGAATAAAAATGCTAAACATTTATTAGAAAATATTAACAAAGTACAGTCATATATAAACACCTGTAAGAAACTAGAACATGGTTTCATTAAGAAAGACATAATTAACTTATAAATCATCATGCCAGTTCTTCTCCTTTAATGTTGAACCTTTGATGCTTGGCACTTTTCTTGATATGTGGATCCTGTTTGAATCATAACACCCGTAACACAGTTTTTTACCTTAAATGCACAAAAGTGAAAAATATGAATAGCTAAAGTCCTACAAAAAGGTGACAATATAGAAAAACTGAGAATAGAATAGTTTTTTCAACTGTTTTTAAGTAACTACTATTTTTTGAGGCTTCTGCCTCAGTTTCTAAATGCTTAAGGCTTGCAATCTTTTGCTGTTTAAAAGTATAGTAAAGATCTGAGATGATTTACAGTAGAGGGTAATGTAAATGTACTGCCAAGAAAAATCCCACAACCATTAAGTTCATTACGTGGCTTATTTAACACTGGGGAAAGGAAATGGCAGTCACAGACAGTGCTGTACCACCTGTACCATCCTTCCAAGGACCAACTTACTGGACAACCGTAATTTGTGGATAGGCATCTCCCCTTTTAGAAGAAAGAAACTGACAACAACCTCAACACCTAAGCCAAAAAATAATAAAACATATACAGTATCTAATGGGCAACTTGGTCACAAAAAGTGTACTAGGAGCTATACTGGTGCTCTCAAAAATCAATGTATCATTGTATGTTACGCTGCTCAGACTTCTCCCCATGTTGCCGTCTGCTTACAAAGTGAAGCTTTATACGGCAAGGTGGCAGTGGCAGGGCTTTCACAGGTGTGGTGTTGGTATTTCTATCAACAGAGGGGAAAAAAAGAAAACATACAAATCACATAAAGGAATGAATTGCCCTTGGAGAACAAACATCTAAATTATCTTGGAACTCACGAGTAACCCCATGAAAGCAAAACAGAATGCACAGCTTGAAGCTGAGAATGGACTTTAAAAAAAAAAAACTAAATTGAAAAAATATTTGAACAGTTCTATGTTTCTACCAAACTCTGCTCATTTAATTAGATGGAAAATACACCTCGGAAAAACCCTATGTTTTGCAAATGATGAAAATTACAGTGCTATTTCCCTTGTAACTAACATACCATTACTGATTTCTGATGTGAAAGACCATAAAACTGTTAGGTGGTGGAAAGAACAGTAAATTCTGGGTATTTTAGGATTTAAACAGAACTGTTTCTGGTTTTATTAGGCATATCAAAATCGTGGCTAAACCTCAGCAGTAGACTGGTGCTTTTAGGAAAAACGTCTTTAAATCAGTAAAAGTTTATATTTCTTGGCACACAGGCACTATCCTAACAAGACTCTTTAAAAGCGAGTATCTCAGTGGAGGTAATATTTACTGTTTACTGTACTTCTGGTTGTTAGGGGTTACCAAAAAGGTCCTGTTTTTCCATGACATCAGCTGCATTCCAACAGAAATGTGTGCCCAGGAGTTTTAGTAATGACTGTTGCCTCCAATGGCTGAAACCTTGGCCAAAATCCTCTACACCTGCAGACCAGCTGAGTAAAATGAAAGAAAAAAACATAAAGAATTTAACTGGAATTTTTCTGACTTAGCTCCTAATAAAGAGAAAACATTTTTTTTCTTCCTCAAATCTGTTGTTGAAAGTTATTTGGACCAAATTTTGCGTATCTGCTAGTTGTTGCTGCTCATTCAATTAACTTCTTGGCTCAAGACCTCAACTCAGTCTGTCAGAAGTGTAACACATTCCACACCAAATCTAACAGGTCAAAGGGATTTCAAAACAAATTTTGAAAATTATTCAAATTTTCCAAAATTAGTATGTCTTACCTGCCTTACATATCACTCATCTGTTTCCTTTCCTAAAATGCTGCTGATAGTGTGCCATTCCCATTGAGATACCATGAGAAGCCAGCCAACTGTTTGTGAAACATTAAGATCCTCTAGTCTTGGGTAAAATCCCATGAAGACAGGAAAATCTCAAGAGCAGGCAATACACTACATAAAATCAAGTACAGAGCTGCACTCTGAATGCTGAGGAAAAGCCAGAACACTACAGCAGTGGCAGATATCATCCTCTCTGTGGACAGCACTGAAGCGTGTATACGACATCCATAGCTACATTTAGCAAAGTGTGTCTACCAACAGCAAAGTAGTTTTGGACTGTTTTGAGTTCTGTGTATGCTACAGATCTAACAATTAGCTTTCTGACAAGTGGGTAGTCCCCAGTCTCTACTCAAGAGAGCCTACCCCTGCAGCCCACCCAGCTACCAAAACCTTGCTTTGTAAACCCAACATATCTGCACAACCCTGTTATACAATCAGCAGTATCCAAGTGGGTTTATTGAACCTGAGGCCCAAAATAAAAAACATAATGATGTGAGACTGAAGACTACGAAATGGAACTAAGGATTCAGACTCACATTTTCATTAATATCATGTCAGCACATTACTAAGGCAGGCAATTCCTAGAGCAAGGAAAAGAGGCAGTATTAGAATAAAAGGTGTGGGAATGTTTGCATTGTAACACGGACCAGTTCCTGACACTACTTCACACATGGCTATTTCAAGTTCTTATTAAGTACCACCACAAAAGAGAAGACTGTTTCATGAGATAACTGAAAAAATCATTATTTTGTCATCAATAGGGAAAGAATTTGAAATCAATCCCCTCAGCTCTCTTCATAATTTAGACCAGTTTGCTTTACTGGATTTTCTTTGCTGATAGAAGCCTACTACAATTAGTAACACGCAAAGCACAGCAAAAGAATCTCAAAGGCCTATACTGTACTCTCTATAAAGCCTAATATTGAGGGGGAAAAGGCCCTATTGACAAAATTATTCATAACAGACACTCAAAAGCTAAGGAATTGTGCCAACAATTCCTAAGTACTTAATATACACCAGTGTTCTCCAGTCAGAAATTATTGTCTCACTGACAACACATTCACCTGTTACATTTCTCTGATTTTGGTTTTAAAGCAGTATATGCTTTAAACAAAAACTGCTCTTTCCATCTTCCTTTAGTGTTAAAATGGGCGAAGGACAGAGTAAGCATATTTTTATAATTAAAATATTTGAGTTTATGGAATTTCTATCTGTGTGGCCAGGAGATGGTAGTTCTACAAAATTACACTTCCTGTAAGGTAAGCAAAAAGGAGGGTATTTGGCCATGATGACTGTCATGAACACAAGGTCTGAGAGCTACTGTACGGAAAACTAGCAGATGTTTGTGTACAAATATCTAACATCTCCACTATTCCCAAAAGTCCATTTGGCCTTTGTCAATGTCTGTCAATTTGCAGGGGTTTAGAGAGTCATCACCTTCCCTTTTGATCTGATATCCTGTTTGCTTTTGGACTGTCTTCTTTGCACAGTTTCACGTTTTAATAATGCTATGGTCTCTAATTCTTAAGTAAGATAACCCTGCACTAGTTTTGCCCAGAACAGGAGCTAAGCCACAGGCCCTCCATGTGTATTATGGACTCTTGCAGCATTTTCCTGAAAAGAAAGTACATTGACCACATCTAAGACCCAACAGTTGATACTACTGCAGCCAGTAAACAAGAGTTCAAACAGGACTATAACTGCATCTCTCAGAAGTTTAAAGGCATGTAGTGAGTGCAGAATAAATCCTGACTCGCGGACAGGGACTCGCAAATATCTCCAGCAGAACTCGAAGGACAGACCAGCTGTGCAGAAGAAGGGAGCAGGACACCAAGATAGCCCAGATTCCAGTTAGTGCTATGGAATAGCCAGAAGCTTTCTGACAAATCCTCACCGAAATCTGATTCCAATCCATGGGCCTTGCTGCACGATATGGATTACTACAGAGATAGAGGAACAATATCTGTGTCCAGCAGTCAATTTTTTACAAAATGAAAATGTCAGAAACGTGAGAACTACCAAATCAATGTCTTGAGAGCAGGCTTGACAAACTCCTCCCTCTCAGTAAGGTACATAATGTGAACTGCATAGTCCAAATACTCAGGGGAACATCTTAACCGTTAAATATTGAGGCACATATGTTGAAATACGCATCTTCTAAGTACTACTGTCATTACTCCTACTATCTTCTATTACATGATTGAGACTTTAATGTTTTTGGGTTTTTTTATACTTTCTTTCCATTACAAAGACTTTTTAAGTTCACAAAGAGCAAAATACACTGAAGAGCACTGTTTTAGCTGCATGTCATATGTTCTTAACAGAACTAACCTTATGAAATCAGGTAGACCTTTTTTTAAAGAAGTCCAGTCTTTACAATTGAAAATTGCTAATCATCTTAATTTTATATTGTTGCATATAGTTCTGTCTGCAGAACCTTAGGTGGAGTTGCACTAATTTCCTAAAGGAAGTATGCTCACTCCAACCAAAATACTACAATTGTGGAAACTGTAAATGGTTCCAATTTTGCCAGTTAGTACATCAGAAAGAAGAACAATTACACTTAAGAGCACCATTTTGCCCTTGTACTTAAGGTCTGCCAGACCTGTGTTAATAAAAAGCAAGTTGTACTCTAGTAGTTCAGAAAAACATTTGTGACAAATCTTAAAGGGCCAGACTTTGTCTTCACCTTAATTACTTTAACAATTAAGGACAAGAGCTGCTTTATCTACATAAATAGGGAACTTTGAGGTGTCAGCAATCTGTTGTCTTTTGGCCAGTTCTACCCTTGCACTCCCTTGTACTGCTCAAACTAAATTTAACTGATCTCTGCAGGGCAGGTGCCTCTGAGGGAAGTAAAAATCACAAACCATCCCCCACAAATGTGTGCCCCAGGTTCCCAGACCACTACACACAGATCTTTGCACCGTAGCCATCAGGAATGATGAAAGCTTTTTGTGGCCATGAATTGCCAGTAAATTTAGATTCATGATGCTGAAGGAAATAGCAGCAATGATTAAACATACAGCCTTTTGCAAGACAGTGTGTGGGAGACAAATGCAAGACCAGTATCATTGATTACAGAGACTACCATGAACGTCTGGCAGGAACAAAAGTGTTGTCACCGTTTGTGTTAAATTCCAGGGATATTTGACCTCAGCTTATCTCAAACTCTTGTGAAGCTTTAACTGTACCATGGATATTTGATGTTAGACATCCCACAAGCTTATGCAATGCTGCTCTCCTCACTCAAACAGCAGCTTTATTGCCTCCAGCAACTGGCTGCATAGCACGTTTTAAAAAAAGACACAGTACGCTTTTGCCACAGATCTGCAGGCCAATGACCTAAAAATCCTGCAAGACCAAGGCAGCTAGCTCCCAGGCTGGCCTCCTCCTGCACTTGCAGGGCTCAGGCTTGATGCACAGAAAAAGGCAGGGAAGAATCAGTTTATATATACATATAGCAGGGATGCAGAACATCAGTCACAAGATGAGGCAGAGATGGACTAGAGAAATTAGGATCTGAGGCTTTTTGAACAAGTCAATTCTACAGTCTGGAAAGGATACAATTTAACAAAACTCGAAGGAAGTCCTGAGCATTGATGGATGATATCCTATGGTCAGTCATACATTTAGAAAGTATACTTATACAGTGAAATGTGATGTTAATTCAGTCACTAATTTATATGTCAGGTAAGCAAAACTTTTCCAGCAGCAAAATGACAGATAGTATACATGAAGACCTGTATATTTATTACTAGGTTTAAAGAAGCCAAGTTGAATTCGCACAGACAGTTGTCATTACGCCTTTAATTAAACACGGAAAAATTCTGGGGTGTAACAACTTACCAGTATTCAGATCTTAGGACTCTTAGACCCTATCACAGTACACAAAGAAACTACTCTATGAGCCAATAAAGTGTAATTCATCACTTCCCTATGGTTTTTCACAATTCAGTATGTAAGCTCCATCAGCTCTGCTTCACCTCTGAAATGCAACTGTACTTGAAAAAGTAATTCTTTAAGGAATCTAATGTAAACATTATAAAATTAGGCAACTCTTCCATTGTTCCTCATACTACCAATTTATGTAGATGGATAAAAGATGTACATTTCCTGGAAGCACAAATCTTTATCTCTGGAAAACAAACATGACCGTGATCATCTGCTGAAAATCTAGCAGCAATAAGATTCTCATTCATTATTTCCTTCAGAAACATATCCTCAACACAGTATCTAAGACTCTACTAAAGAGACACTTATATTATAATATTTCTTCATTGAGAATCTTGATTAGCTGGTCATCTTCTCTGCTGTACGGTTAGAAACCAATAGCTCAGACTGCATCTGCTTTATTTTGCTTACAGTGGGTATCTAGAGAGTTACAAATTTGTTTTAAACTGGAACTAGAACTAGTTTGCATGTACTTCAGACCTTCCACCAGATGATTTATTCACCATATACACTCACCAAAGAATTCTAGCCTTTGTCTGAAACAGAGGAGAGTGACAGGAAGCTAAAAGAAAAATACTGTCTGAATACCTAAATCCCTACCTACTGCATTATTCATTAATGGTTTTGGTGCCTCAGCTACCAGAATGCTGGAACCAAAAATACTTAACCTAAAAAAAAACAAACCATTAACCACTGCTGTACCTTTTAAACATTTTTGTACACACACAGAGCTCCATTTTGTTGCCTAGATAATGGAAAACAACATTTATGTCTAAGCTTCAACAAGGATGAATTGATGACATCAGATAAATGAAAAGATCTGTCAGCTATCCAAAAATTTCCACAAAGATTGTCCATTCTTTTACAAATAATGATAAATAACCAGGCAGGAAAACAAAGAAAATAATCTTGGGTTCACAGAGACCACTTCAATTAGACCACTGACAGCAGTTTACTCATCACTATGGACAGCAATTTCTCCTCTATGGAGCATGAGCAAAAGCCATCTACTTTACATGCAGTTCTTTGATAAAACTACCTGTAATCACAGCCCACCCTCAGAAAACTGAAACAATCTGGATTGCAGAGTAGATCTTAGTATTGGTATTCACCATCTTGTTGCACTAATTGATAATGAAATAAGACACACATGAACCAAAATGCAGAAGTTAGTTTACCTATATTTGAGTATTTCTCATTTCAGATTTGAACTCTCCTTAAAATGTTCACTTAAAAGGGAATCTTAGATCACCCTTTCCCCCTTAGTCTGAGGAAACTCAGATTTGAATCAGATTCCAGATCCAATTTGGACAAATTCAACCTTGTAGATGAACTAACACTCAAGAAATGTGACACTTCTCCTTTTTGATCTTCTCCCTTTTTTCTCCCTTCCTCTCCTCTCCAGGTTACACACTAATTGGCTCCAATCCAACAACATTTTCTGGGGGATTGGGCTAAGTACTCAGAAATTCAGAACTTCCCAGATCACAGTAAATCCATGCATTATTTCTTTTGCAGCCATACAGAATAAATGTCAATTCATTTTAAATTGAATATTTATAGACATCCTTCATCATACATTACTGTTCTCAAGATCAGAAAGAAAATAAGCACACTAATGTGAGGGGGGGGAAGTAGAGGGGACTTAAGCCAAACTAAAACTGAGCTAGTGCCTCTCCATGCAGTTACGACAGAAGCTGTCAAGCCCAGCTGAACAAACAACTAACAGACAGAAATTCTGAATAGCAGCAGCAGCTTATTTTAAAGTGTAACACATTCATTTCAATCCCCATGGAAAAAGTAATCACCAATTGGCTTGAAACAGCACCAAGACTAGTTCAGCAGAACCATTTCCTTCAACAAACACACGGTTTGCTCTCAAGCACAGGAGGATAAAGTGGCACACAGTTCGTTTGCTTTTGCTTTGCTCCCTCCACCTTCAAATATTTGTGTTTGGGGTAATGTTGACCAGTGGGACATATGTTCCTATGCCTCAGTTCTGTTGAGCTGAAACTATGTTCTTATCTTGCTCTACTTCCCTAAAGAGAAATTAATTATACAGAGGGTAAAAGTAAGAATAGCAACTTTTGTTTCTGCCATGCCTTTCATGACCAATGATCTGAAAACACACAGTACATCTGGAATTGAACACAGCAGCACTTCTGCAGCTCACAGTAACAGCATACAACAGACTGGATAAAAAGTAAATGAATATAGCTGTATGCAACTTCTTACTCCATCCTACAGTTATGGTAATTCAAGGTTCAGCCTCTGGCTGTTTTTCCCCATTCATTGCTGCGCTCCTGACATACTTCTGACCTAGATCTTAGGAAAATCCCATTTTTAATCCTGCCAGAAGTCATAAATCTCAGAGCTGGAGCAATACAAACTTTGCAGTGGTTTAGAATGATTCTAAACAAAGCAGGAATGGCTCACAAGAATAAGTAAAACAGAATTAAGGAAAATCAGGCAAGAAAAGAGTGGATTCAGAATGGTCCTACCAAAACATGAGTTTACTGAAGTACTGAGTATAACTTTTAAAGTGAACATGCACAGAAGTAGGAGAGGAACATACCAAATAGTAACTGAATTCCAGATATAAAATTACTGAGAGGGAAGATCACACGCTCAGCTACAAGAAGGGCCTAAAATTCTCACCAAAACCTGTCATGGCCATGTATTCTGTAGTATAAACAACCGTATCAGTTGACAAGGAAAAACTGTTGTCATGTTCTATTAAAAACCAAAACTATAATATAATACTCTCAAGGGCAAGCTTAAGGAAAAGAGTACATGAAGCCTAGACATGGCCAGCAGGTAATTACTTATTATATCAATTTTTCCCTGACACTTGAAAGGAATGAAACACTTTTTGAAGGTTCCCTGGCAGACAAAATGCTTGCAAATCACTTTCTGAAAAACAAGTCATTGCACTGTTGCAGTCCAACTGGACAACAATATGGGTCTTTTCAGGAGTTACATATAACTCTAAGTATTGGTCTGAACCATACTTTATGGTAGCACATCTTTCAGAAATATATGCTTCTGGTTGGGAATACACCCCTTTAGGAATGAAAGATACGTGGAATCTCATCTGGGAAGAAGTGTGTGAAGGCAACCAAGAGCTACATTCCATTCAAGAGCAGAGGATTCTCTAGACATCAGATCAGCTCTGCAGCCCCCGACTTCAGATCAAGAATTAAAAAGATTAACTCTTTTCTAGCTATTTAGTTTCTCAGAATCATTTCGGTCTTTTGGAGATATCACATCAGCACATCTGTAATGCTGAGGAGGAGTCAGGTCAAGATTGTCAAGGATTTCAACACTAAACTGAGTCTGAGCTGTGCTACAAGGTCCAGGAACAGTTTTGGATTAGAAATGAAACAGAACATGACAGACATAAAAGCTTCCAGCCTGGAGAGAGCAGTTAAATTCAAATGGGAAGATACCACAAGAGCACAAAAGGACAGTAGAAAGGGTAGAGCCTTAAAGTATATGAGTACATAATAAAAGAAGCTAGAACGAGCCCCACAAAAAAAAAAGGAAAAAACCCCAAAACCTCATGCAGATGGTCCATAATAGTAACACTTCATCCAGGTGTATTTAAATATATTGAAGGAAGTATATTTTTAAGCTAACACAAAGACTGAATGCTTAAAATTCCTTAAATTGTAACTTCCTTGTATTATAAGCTCTAAAAGAATTTCTTTTTACCAGCTAAGAAATGGCCACTGTGTTTTCCATTGCATCCTTCCTTCCAAGTGAAACACATTTTGGAAAGGAAAACCAGTAATAGGCTGCTATTATTGCCAAGCAAGTGTTAGGCACAGAAGTGTGGAAAATATTTTGGGTTCTTTAAATGCAATTTTATTTTCATTTTACACTTCAGAAGAAACAATCAAAGGAAAAACACTTGTTACCAAACTAGAAAGTAACATACAGGGTTAGTATTAATTTGAGAAAGCAAACTACACCACAGAATGTATCAAAGAAAAAAGCAATTGCCAATTAAAAAAAAAAAAATCTTTATATTTCCTTACAGGTTGTCAAATCTGTCTGTTAAATGGGTTGGAACAAACAAACAGAGCAGCAGTCACTAACATTAATCTGGAGTAGTAGTACTTGTCCTGAGAAACAGACTGAGGTCAATCCTGTCTCTTTTTACAAAATCCCATTAAATCTTTGGTTTGTACCCAAATTCTCCCCAGGGAACATCACAGTTTAACTTCAGCCACATAACAACAGTACTTCTTCCAAATAACCTAAAGACAAATAAACTTTAAATATTTTAAAGTGCTTTTAAATATTAGTGATCTATAAAGATACTGTCAGTAATTAAAACTGTAACGTTGTTTTCAATATTCAGGATAAACCCCTACCTGGGAATTATTTCTAAGCTATTTTATTATAAAATGAGTTGTCCACAATTGAGAAAAGATCTCCTTTATAGGAGATCTCCACTCCAACAGGATACAGAGTAATGAATGACAGCAGAATTAGCTTTCATAGCGGTGCTCTACACTGCTCACAAGTCAGATATAGATGAAGAGGCATAGGTGAGTGTTGGATTATGACAAAGACAAATCCTGCCTTTTGAAAAAGGGAAGTGTTTTAACCTCTGTCAGTGGCTGTTACACCTCAACAGCTGATTTAACAGATCAGGTGATTCAAGTGCTCCATGTCTGCTTCAGTGCAACCTTCCATTTAAGCCAGCCCAGATGACTTTCTGACAAATGGCCCTAGGAGTATTTATGCAACCTGTTTGCCAGCTTGGTGATAACAACAAGCAACACCAGGGGTAATTTCTTGTACTGGTACAGCTAAACATGCAGCAAGCCTGCCCATGACATAACGATCTCACAAAAATAGATGGAAGATAAGGGAAACACAGTGACTGAGGAAAGCTAAAATGCTTCACTGGATGTGATCTGGTAACAGCAGCTTACATACAAACCTTTCCAATAACACTTTCAAAAAGCATAAAAACAGGAGATCTAGAGTCCTTTCCAATCCAACACCTCAGAAAACCAGGCAAATGGGGAGCTATTCATAGACTATGTAAAGGAGCAGCAGCCAGGGGAATCTGCTGCTCTGAATCACCGCAAAGCATTGATGTACAGCTGCCCCAACCAGGTAGAAATCCAATCTGCTTCTATGAAGTGTTTTTGGTTCGGTTCATCAAACTTCAGTATCCATTCTTGTATGGTGCTCTGAGAGATTTAAAGTAAAACGATGATGAAAGATCTCTGGTGAAACCACTCCAGTTTTCCTTCTTGGCACTTCTCAGTAGGGCAAAAAGTTGAGTTGACACTGTGCAATCTTTGCAACTTGAACAAACCTGAATGCTACATGACAAAACCACCTTTCTCCCCACCTGGGGGGTGGTGGTATTTATCTCCCACAGGTGTAATCTTACTGTAGATTAAGCTAAGGAAGACTCACAGAGAGCTTATGATGTTCTTCTTTAGTTGTTTATCCACCACTCCCATGATTTTTGAAGATTTAACAAAGCTTCACAATAAACTTAAAAAGCAACTCATTTTATCTCATTTACTACCCAAAGCATTCACAAATAGTTGTCAAGGGGCTTCTTTTTTAAACAGCAGTAGAAAAATGGAATATATATAAGGTATGAAAAAGACTACAGCAGACAGAGGAGTATCTGTGCCTATTTCTGTCTTCTGAACCTTTTTTCTTCCAAGGTCTGTCAAACTGGACTCAAGAATCCCTTTTCCTAAATTCACGGCCTGAAAAAAATACTCCAGTGCCCATCTGTATCCTAGTTTGCTTTCTTGTTTTCAAAAGTTTGTTAAGCCCATCTCTGCTTTTAAACCCAGTCATGGATAATCTCATGATATTAAGCCCTATGCTCATATACATATTTTCTATAGAATACTGTACGACATGCCAGTTCTGAACACAAGGCTGAAATATTCCTAAACTCTAGTCTCAGTCCTCAGAGCACTGTACTGAAATCACTCCAGCCCACCACCAATTACTTTGACGACTTTGGAAGCTAGGCAGTATCAACTTTCAAAACTGCCTAATACTGCCAACACTAAATAATCTCCATTAGCGATCAATGTCCACTCACCCACACATAAATATTTTAATTATCTTTTAAACTGAAATGGCACTGAAGAATTAATCTACGCAAACAGAGAGCTGAGACGTCACCTTAAGTCTCCAGCAACAGCAGCAACAGCAGCTATATCCTGGTAAAAACTCCAATGTGACAAAGCCTTTTATGAGCAAAACCAGCTGCTTTCATTATGTTAGGCACTTACACAGTACATATGGTTTTGCCATTTTTCCACTTTGCCTATCCTGACCACTTAAACTATATTTTCTTTTGAGGTGAGGGCTCATTCATTCCAAATGTAAAACTATCCCAATCTTCAAGCTTCTATTTCATGGAACAAACATAAGAACCATTTTGTCATGTGATAAGAAGGAACAATCTTTCAAAAAATTGTTTTCCTGGCTGACCTTTTGATTTTTGAAGGTAGAATCTCACACTCCATCTGTTACACATGCTGATACCAAAGAACAGTATTGGAGGCCTTGGTCTGCTTTCAGAAAAAACTGAAAACTCTACTGGAACTTAGGTAGCAGAATTTAATATCTACACTGCACATGAGTAAAAGAATTTGACAAGGAACAAGACTGCTTTATTCTGTTATATAAAAATCTGTATAAACAAGGAGTCAATTACCGTGAGTCATCTACACTGAGTTTACAGTCTAATAAGAAACGAAATATAGTAAGTGAGCATAACAGACAACATGCAGCAAGACAAAAACATAGGATAAAGTATGTTGACAAGATGACATGCATATTTCCTTAGATTGTGCATGAGAGATTTTACTCACAGAGGTGCTGAAGTAGCCAATGAGCAGACAAAAATATTGTCAACATTTTCATTGACTGACTTGATCATCACATACTTTTCCCAAGCTGCAGTGAAATCCTGAAGAACTGCAATAAAGTCACAAGGAACTGTATCCTCCTCCACAAGAGCTGTCATATCACTTCTGAGCTAAACAAACTGAATGAATTTTCCACCTTTGTCATAATGCAATTGTTTCTACTAAGCTTCACAGATAAACTTATCTGCTTGGTATCAGAGCACATAGTTTGGTGGTTTTAAAAATAATTCTGCCTGCTCAACAGACCATGGTAATTTTCCTCTCGAGGGCAACAGCTGGAGAATGTTCTGCAACATATTCATTAAAATCCCAACACAACAAGTGTTCTTTCAGGTCAGACAGGCTGCTCCCGCTTTTCAGCTAACCTACCATGAAATATGCATAAGCCTTCAAAAGGAGAAACCTCTGTAGGTGATGAAAGGTTCAAAGAATATAAACTTCAGTCAGAAGGCTGAAAACTCCAGTATTAGTTTGTCACTAATGGACTGTCATAAGACGGGATTCTGTACTTGAAAGACTTAGCCTAAGTTGCCAGGTTTTTCTGTACAGACTTCCTTGAGGTTACATTGCTCTACTCAGCCACATAAGGCCATAAATGGCTGAAGAATTCAGCTCTCTTAAAAAGTGGCCAAGGTATTTCATTTGCAACATCTCACTGACTTAAATGATTTGGGGTTTCTGACCTGAATCACTTTTGAAAATTATATCTAGGCCATGAACATCCAATTACCTTATGAAATCTGCAGCTATCCCTTTTGGTATTTTTCCATAGCATGTAGGGAGTCTTCCATCCAAGTATGCATTCTGCCTCCACCCAAATGCCCTGGCTCTAACCTTTCAACTACAACCATTTTGTTTCACTTCTGAAATCTGTCCTTTGTCTAAAGCTTCCTAAAATGGCTACAAAATTAGTTAAGAGTCCATTGTAATCTGCATAAAGGTCTGATTTGTTATTTTGATTCGCAGCACACTGGGGGGAGTTTTCTTGGTCTGACTGCGATTGGAAAGGAAAAATGTAGAATTTATTGAAGTCTTATAGCCTTTTTCCACCACCAAAGTTCTATGTTTTCACATGTTTTTATGGAAGCACAAATTTTATCCTGTTGGTATATGTACACTCAGCACAGAAAGCCATGTGCATGCTCTTTAGTTCTTCAGTTTGATGGGCACAATTCTCTCCATCAATTTTCTAATAATTAACTCTCCATTCCCTCCCTGCATGATATTCAAAAGACAATTTGTAAAGAAGAACGGGTATGGCATTGCTCCCAGACACAAACCAATGCTGTCCTCTTGCAGTACAACAGCTGTTACTAAAACATATAAATAAATAAATCCCCCAAGTGAAATATTTGTCAACAAAGAACTAAATCTGTTTTTGTTGAAATAAACAAACTAGATTTCAGCATGATGATGTCTACAATAGGTAATTAGTTTTTTAGGCAGGAAAGGATGAGCATGAGAAAGATTTGTGATTGACTTGTCTAACTAAGAAGATGAGATCACTTCTCCTACTTGACTAGAGATGTTGATCAGAGAAATACAGTTACAACTTATTAAATATGAAACATATTACAGAAGAATTCTAGAATTTAAATGAAGACAATTGTGAGTCCCTTAAGGTCCATTGTAACAATTCCAGCTACAAAATATGAAAAAAAAATGCAACAATTCTCAAAAAAGAGAGCTTCATGTACCGTGGAACCAGTCAGTTCAATTTCTCTGAAAACTGCTTTTGGTTTAATAAATTATTTTTTTACTTAAACATTCAAGTTTCAAACAAGCCATATTTTTCTGTGTTAGCAGGCATAAGTTAGGAGCTCTTAACAAGGAAATGAAAGAGCTAACTTAAGCTATACCCCTTATTTTCCCACTCATTAGCATCACTGTATATGCGTCTTGCAAGATCCAGCAAAGAAAGACACAGAGGCAGCCATTCAGTTGCCAAGAGCCCCAGACATGTTATTAATGTACATACTGCTTATGGTCATTATTCATCAACCTCACCCAAAGCTGCTGAAGTGTCACCTATATGCTTCCTATCAATGTGGTCCATGTGTTCCCTAACCTCACACCATTGCTCCTGGCTTTCTTTAAAGTCCTGCATTCACACTATGCAGCAGCACGGCAGTTAAAGATGGCACTAGAAGACAACTAGAAGATTTATTATCTCCTTAATTGATTCATTCATCAACATTCTGCAAATTTGAAGATAAATTACAGGATACCAAGAAGAAAAAGAGACGCATAATCATTCATCAGCCATTTTCCAAGGCTGATCCACTGTGCTTTTTCTTTTTCTGTACTGCTTGTTGTCATGTGAAAGCAGCTCAGACAAATGGCATCTTTATTTTTTCTAGAAAACAGATTCTTTTTGCACCGGAGAGGTTGGAGAGAAAATTGAGGAACAGCAGTTTCTTAGCATCACCTTACAAGTACTTCAACTCATAACTCTGAAAACAAACATCTGATACTTTCCTCTCAAATATCCAAACCACAAAGTTTTCATCCAGGTACCAAAGAAACAGAGATTTCAACTGTACCACATGCATGAATTCAGACTGGAGAAGTGGATTGAGATGACACAACCACTGGGGGTTTTCTTCAGTTAAAAAACAAACAAATGCTGAGAGATCTTTAAGAACCTAAATAAAAATTCAGCAAAACAAATCAGAGAATATTGAAAAACTTTGCATCAAAACAATTACATATTACAGAATATTGCCTTAACATCAGTAGATACTGAATCAGTTGGCAGCATTTGAAAAGTATCACCCCTATGATGATCAAATACTTCTAAATACTTTCAGTTTTAGAATGGAAGCCCAGACCGTCAGTGTACCTGAGCTTTCATCTGTAGAGCTTGTACAATTTGCATTTCTACAGAGCAATCAGTTATAATGCTAACTTTCAGTTTTGCCACAATTTTTTTTTTCTTTTTCTGTCTCAAACATTAAAGAACTTTATTCATGCCTAAGGAATAGGGTTTCTGGCTTTAGCAATTGATGACCTAACTTATACTGTCCTTTTAGAAAAATCATAGCCTATTAGAGGTTTTTTAACTGTTTTCTCTGTATCAGATATATGATAGCTTTTAATAAGAAGTGACAGGGAAGTTACTGAATGTATCTGGAACTTGGTTTACTTAAGGGAATTGACCTCTCTAGTAACCTCTGATCCACCCTACACAAAGTCTGGCAGGAATTAATAGCTGAGCTCTTAAATATTCAGCAGAGCCAAGTGCACATACATATGTTTGTGTGTTCAGTCTACTACTTTCAATCTTTCCATTTATTTACCGAACCTTCTTTTCCTGTTTTATTTACTTAGGCTCCAAAGACACATGGTAAATATTTCATAGGGCAACCAGATAAGGAAACTTCACCGAGCTCAGCAATGATGGAAAAAACTGTAAGGCTGCTGCTTCTCTGTTCTGTTTTATTTTTAATGGAATGCAGCTGAAATGCAGCTGGAAAACAGCTGTCAGCTTTAATTTCCTAAATCTGCACTAAAATAACAACTACAGCTTGATCATATGATAATTACCTCTGAATTAGAGCCCTGAGTTTGAGACATTACACACAACTAGAAATTAGCCAAGAGCCTGAGGATGACAATAAACACAAGGCTGAAAAGCTTGGGGTTTTGGACATATTCCTCTTCGATATTTGTTAGTTCAGTGCATTCTTCTAGTAGGTAAACATCTGAGGAACAACATCAATGCTTTCCTCTTCCTCAGTGTTTTTGAAATACTGTCCTCAAAAAAACCCCTCTACAAATACCAGAACATTTCAATGTGAAGTAGGTATGTACATGAAAAGTGTTCATCTGAAGCTAAAGGGAACCTTAGGGTTCATTTTAAAAGGCAGTGAAATTCAATTTCTAGTGGCTGGTTGTTTCACCTTTAGCAACCACAGTTTTTTCCAATTAACTTATGAAAAGAAAGCAGCTAAGTTCCCCCCATTTTTCTACCTAATAAACTGCCTTGATGGAAAACATAATAAATACGTTTGAGACACACAAATATAATGATTTACTATAAAATACTTTAAAAAATAAAACAGTTTATTCATTTTATGTAGTCTTTCTGCTCAGAGATATGGATTTATCAACTTGACTCAGGAGATCTAATATAATCCCAATTTATCTAAGTGAACTGTTTCACAACAGATTAATTTGGTCAATACATACAACCTGACTATTGCAAAAGTGTACCTGTACTTTTCCCAAAAGGAGGAAGCAAGATCTGTAACTCACTCTGTGACTTGAACATTTCTTCACATTCTTGTAATCTTTTCCTGTAACCATGTCATCTAGTATTACTTGCCACAACTTTACAACATATAAACATGACTAACTCCATAAATCAGAGACAAGAAAAAAAATACACCAGAGAACCCCAACTCTTTCCTGACCCACTCTGACCATGACATCCATTAAAACCACATTTTTGGCAGACTTAAGATCTCAGCAGAATTAACTTCCCATTGATATGCAAAAAAGCAATAGAAGTTTGATGACTTCGTAGCAAATGCACTATTGTATTACAAAGTACATTTGGCTATTTATATAATAGTTATTTAATAGAGTAATTTTTTTAAGAGGAAATGTCCCATTTTACCCAAGATAAAAAAAAAAACCTCAAAGAAAACATTTTGCTCACAGTCCCTTAGCATGTAAGCAAAACTTTTGGGGCAGAGTGTAAACTCAAGGACATAAGGCAGTCAGCCCTTATTCAAATAACCAATATACTAAGGTATCTTTTTTAAACATCAGAATACTTAAAAGATAATTACACTAATCCTGAATATGCCTCCTTTTAAAACAGGTGAGGTTACAAAGATAGAGAAAAAAAACTGTGTAAGAGTTTGAGGGACACATCGTTTACAAAAAGGTTTCTTTTTAACATAGAAAACTCAAATATATTTGGATTCTGTTAGTTGCAATGACACTGGTGTTTTCAATTTAATTATGTGCCATTGTAAAAAGAAATTATTTCAAATACCTACACCTAATTTCAACAGTTTCTCTTTAACATTCATATCCACTGATGTTACTCCACAGTGTCAAAAGAGATTCCTTGATTAAGCATCACACTTGTTCCTGCCCAGCATAATATCAGAATTATTAATGCCAGCCTCCAGCCAGCTCTTCCCCAACAGCTGTGCTGCACTTCATTGTTATGCAATACTGAAAATAATTTCAAGTTTTCCCTGTAAGAATGACTGTGAATAACTAATTTTCTCTGGCTTTAGGGTCAAGATTTAACGCAAGCATGTCAAGCAATAGTCTGAAACCAGTCACCTTTTTCACACCAATCTCCCAAGTGAAAACTAAAAAGCAAAAAGAAAGTTTAAAAAAGAGAGGTAATTTACAGCAGCAGTTTGAACTGACAGTGAAGAGCAAAGGCCAGAGGAGAAACACAAGAATATAGGGCAAGAAGAATTTTTTGCAGAAAGCAAGAAGTGCCTAGAAGCAAACAGTAAAATAAAAAGAAAATTATTACCCTAACACCTTCTGTACATTTTCCAAGAAACACAAAAGCAAAGCCCATTCATAAACATGCATGTGGACTGCAAGGCTCTGTCAGAAGAAAAACAGGATTTTGCGTGGGGTTTTTCTATGCAGATATGGCATGAATTCTTCAACAAATGGGTTTATTATCTAGAAATCTCATGAACAAGTAACTCCAGCAAAATTTTGAAATCCACCACAAAAGCAGTGTAAGCAAGAGTAAAACCGAAAAACAAAGTAATGAGGGTCCCTGAATTTGTTTCCTATGCTTAGAGAAAAAAAAGCCAAGCGGAAAAACCATTCCTGGGTAAAAGGAGTTTGACCAAGTGTAAGAGGAATTTCAATATCTGCCTGACTTGATGAAGAACTCAGCAAGTCAGATGACCAAGCAAATTGAAAGTGTCTCCGAAGCAGAATAACAAAAAACCCCCATACCTTTATAAAAATTTTTAATAGCTTAAAAGACTGGAAAATGTCAGAAACTAAGATTATTGACCTGAAGCTCTGCATGGTGTATGTTTTTATGCTCATGAGATTCAGCTAGACTACAAGAGCCATGTCTGCTGAAACTCCCCAGTCCTGAACACAAGGCAGCAAGGGAGCTGGAAAGGATGGTGTAAGTGCACCAAACCAGCTGCATTCCCTTCAACACCCCAAGTCCACAATTAAAACTAGCACTCGGAAGAGGAAACACAGATCTAGTCCCAAATGTGACCTTTACTTGCTCTGAGAGGCCCATTCTTTAGACCCCAATAAACACTATTGTTCCTTGAGGATTAGCTGACAAAAGCAGCAGTCATAATACTGTATTTTGCTTAAAGCAACAACTTTTGTTCTCAGAGTTAAAGAAGAAGACATTTTTGTGTAAGATACAAACTGTCACTGATAGTTGCACAGGCTGATATAAAAGTCAGGCCAGCAGACAAGCCAAAACTTCCCCTGGGGGATGTACGTGTTTTAAGAACACTCTGCAGAGTCCACCTTTACATCAGGCTGGGTATGTTTGAAAATTGGGAAGTCAGGAGTTGCCATCTGACCTGTCTAGGCTCAATACTGAGACAAATGTATTCTGGTTCAGTTTAGAATCAAGTGTCGGAAAAGTTGAGCCCTACTCATTTTCCATGCATGAACTTTAGGTCTTGATCAATATGTGGTAAATGTTTCTTCCTTGAAGAAAAGACTAAGTGAAACATATATGTAATACTCTAGTAATACAGTACAAAACAACACAGTCCCAGACATGGCCCTACAAAGTTCCTTCCACATGAGTAATCTCACACTAGTTACAAAAGATGAGATTAGTGAGCCTTAAATCATTTATTTGTTTTGATGTTCTCTCTCTCAATTCATATGTATCAATATAAAACCCAACAATACTTATCAAGCAGGAAGTTTAAAAGCAAACAGTTTAATGATCCTTAAGGATCAGCAGAGACAGTAAAACTGCTGCAGGAAGAGTTCTAGTTAACTCTTTCTAAAAATGCACAACTCATACTTTTCTCTGGGCCTTTTGATATATTGTTATGATACATACATTTTGTGCAACAGCAGGACTCAGAAAAATGGACCAAGTTTAAACTTCACATCTCTGAGGGCAGCTCTTGCATGCCTGATAAACATCACAGAACTCCGCTTCTTATCATCAAAAAAATGGCAGTTTCCCACATTTACACAGCTGTTTAATTCATACAGCAGACCTGAGATGTTTTTGAACACTATCCTTAAGTTTTCTTGACTTCTGTGTTCTAACTAAGTTTTTCTACAGGCATCAAAAGACATGGTTAAAAGTCACAGCAATTTTCTTAAATATACTCCAAGAGCTATTGCTTCCCATTACACAAGGCCAAGGGCCAGACATGTAGTTCCATTACATGCACCCTTACAGAAACATATAAAAACACTCATAAAAATGCATTTGTTTATATGGCAAAGAGGTATGAATGAATTAATACTCTACACAAAAACTACCACAATATTATTAGAGTTTATTCAACCTGCAAGAATTTTATCAAATCTTAAATCATGTTCCCTTCCTTCTTTCCTCCCCACATGCATCAATGGACTCTTGTGTTACGGTTTGCAAATATTTAAAGTGGTGTGTCAAGTCCTGCTACAGAAGCCTGATGGTCATGCTATGCTATGAATAACAGACTGAAAGCAGGGAAAACAGTTCCTAAATCAAATTACAACTCTTGGGGATAAACACATTTCCAAATGATGTAATTATAACAATATGTCACACTCTGCTGAAGACCTCATATAACATTAAAATAAAGAATGAGTGGGTAGGAAATATAAGCAAAGGATGACATAATATTGGTCTGTGCCAGTTTCTGCCTGTTTTCAATCAGGCCAGACGTCAGAAAGTAACTTGGGAGGGGGGAAAAAAAAGTCTCACTAACAATCACAAGAATTTCTGTTTAAGTCGGAGGCCTCTGCTGCAAGATCACATTTGACCTTGTAATATAAATAAAGTAACCCTAATGAAGTGTGCACAGAGCCTGGGAAAGACAAGCCCTGCTACCTCCCCCCTCATACTGAGTCCCAAATAAACACAGCAATATGACTTAAGACATTTTTGCAGAAAAGTTTATTATTTTATTTTCACCCCTGTATATATCCCATGCCAGTAAAAACTGCTGCATCACAAGCTCTTAATTTAGTCCCTTTTAGACATAAGAGGATCTTGGATGGTTGATCCTAAACATGGCTGCACCAAATAACTCATAAATGAGCCGACAGAAAACAAATATCTCAAACTCAGTTAAATGCCTTGTGTGCATAAGTAAAACGAGTTGTATCTGGTTCAGACCTGAATCCTTGGTATGGTAGTAAATCACATTATCAGCCTATAAAGTGAAGTCACTTGATTCTATCAAAACTGAATAAACTCCATTGTGGCTTTGCTATAATCCCCTTATGAGAACTGTGTGCATCATTATTTACTCAACTGTTATGTGGGTGGAAACAGGAGACATTCACCCCTGGCAAATATGTGTGCAGCTTCTCTCAAGTCAATACAGTTGCACCTGCTTAGACCAGCAATGAAGCTTGTCTCTGATGACAACAGAGATATTATCTAGAGGTAAAACAGTTCCTGTTTTGTCTGAAAAATTAAATACTTCTAAACATGTCAAGTCACCTGCAAATCCTGCCCATAAAGGAAAGAGGAAAACTTTTGGAAGTACTAATTCCATAAAACAAGTAGCTTCTGAAGACGGAAATCCTGAAGAGATTCACACCCTCCCCTGTACTCCCTTCTGCCAGGAATATTCCATGACAGCTCTGGAGCCTGACATGCCATGGTTCTTGCTTGAACAACAACAGCGTCCTTACTGGGTGCCCAGAAAAGCTCGGTGCTAAAGACAACTGCCAGAGAAAAAGTAGGCAGCTCTCTGCCTATTTACTGGCATCTTTCCAGGTGCTGTGAGGGAACAGCAAGAGAGAAGGCAAATGACTGCTAACTAGAAAAGGAAAAGGGAGGGAAAGCAATGACAAGCCAGCCAAGCACATTTCCTCAGCCAGACCTCCCTACAGAATCAGCCACTCACCCAGACCTCTTCCCTCAAGCTCCCTTCCTCATCTCCATCACTCTTAGCCTCACTTAACAAGCCTTTTCCTCTAACAAGCCTGAAGTTTCTCCCAAATCTGACCATTCTCATATACCAGAAAAAAACCAAAAAACACCCCAAAAACAAAAACCTAAACCCAAGAAAACCATAAAAGTCACTTCACCTCATGCCATTACCTACTTAACTACTGTGATCACACTCACCACATATTTCCTCTTCCTTTCACATGTCTGAGTTATTTTTCATTGTAAAGACTTCAAAACACCTAGCACACTTGGGAACACAATGATGTAATTATGTGTTTTAAAGATGACTACAGTCAGGATTATGAAGACACCATAAAACCAAGTTTCCCTTGAGTGAAATTCCTTCCTTTCACCCAGTTTATCAAAGGAACATGGTTCAAAGCTACAGTGTCTACTAATACAGATGGCTGATCTACCAGAACTTCCATTCATACAGAAATAGAAGCTGCCCTTTAAATGGGACCTGGCAAGAAATACTGGAATTTCTACACTTTTTGATCTTAAAAATACCAACTAAAAATTAAGTGAACTCATTCAGCTCACATCACTGGCTTGTATTTCTGGGACTTGTCTCAGTTTTAATGGAACACATACCCAGTTTTAATGAACTGGTTGTCCGATGAGCATATGATGGACCAGATCACCATGAAAGCCTTGCCCAGCTCATTCTGATTTGACGCAGGTTGGATGAGTGCCAGCAGCATGAAATGGCACCCAGTGAAATCTGCATGTAACATTTTCAGAAATACATTATACATTTTTACTATTTTTATATGACAAATTATAATAGCCACAAGCAGGAACCACTTTTCCTACGTAAGCCACACTGCATCTGCAGAGAAATACAGCCAAACACAACACGCAATTCCCAATTATTATGGGGCCAGGTACATAAAGGGTTTGTTTAATTATTTGCTGACATTGGAGCACAAATGTTTGGAGACAACCACTCACTGAAACTTTACCAAGATTGTGTTCATCCTCCTCCCTCTACACAAGATATAAAAACATCGATCTCTTCTTTGTGGTAACCAGTGACAGGACCTGAGGGAGTGGCATGAAGCTGTGTCAGGGGAGGTTTAGGTTGGATATTAGAAAAAGGTTCTTCACCCAGAGGGTGGTTGGACACTGGAACAGCTCCCCAAGGAAGTGGTCACAGCACTAAATCTGAGAGAGTTCAACAAGTGTTTGGTCAATGCTCTCAGGCACAGGGTGTGACTCTCGGGCTGTCCTGTGCAGGGCCAGGAGTTGGACTCGATGATCCTTGTGGGTCCCTTCCAACTCAACTTATTCTGTGATTCTGTATTATATCCAATAAATACAATATCTACAATAAATACAGTGAACACAAATTCACTGCATCCTATTAAATTAGGCATAAGCACTGTAAAAAATCCCTGAAGATTAGTGACTGAGTGGGAGTAGTCAATTAACTTCATCTGGTCCTTAATCCTCAGGAAATTACCTACAGTCAAGTGAATGCTGCTACAAAATTAACAATAAATTTAGATTATAAAACTCATATGGTTTGTTGCATTTCCTACACTATACCTAGTTAGCATACATGAAAAGTAGTGAAATTTACTTTTAGCTGTATTCAACATCAGCCAAGCGCTTGTTTTTTAGCAGTCTAAACCAAACACTACCTTTAGTTCCATAATATTTTTCATCACAAAGCTCTTTGTTTGGTTACAAAGCTGTTTGTTCACAAGAAACTCTGGCCTGTACTTTAGGATACAAAGTACAATATTACATCTAATTAGGCTGAAAAGGAAATGGGAAGAACTAAAACCTGTACAAAGTACCAAGGCTTTAAACACTGTTGATTCTACATAAATATTGCCAGGTTCTTTATTTCCTTTTAAATGGTAAATATCTCACACGTGCCACAGAAGTAAACAGAAACATGTCTAAAAATTGTGCTTGTATGACTTAGAGAGGAGTACTTAATGTTACAATGGCAATGAACCTTCAAAAGCTACAAACTGGTCTATATGAATTTCTACAATCTAAATTTAAAGTAGTGATCCCCCCACCTCCAAGTTTTACTTAACACCATTTCCTTTCTTCATTTGCTTTAAGCCTTTGCCTCAAAGATTTAAATCAGTTAAAGTAACTGAATGATCCAGCTAACAGTTCTAATTTGTTCTAAGAAAGCCAATTTTTTAAAAGCAGTTCAATGTCAAGGTATTTTTTCACTCAAGTCAATTGAAGTAGCTAATTCTTCTGATTTTGTGAGTGAATCAAGCCATTTGGTATCTATCCATCCTACACATGAGTAAAAGATCTGGTAAAAGGAACAGTGAAAAGTTTCTGAAACAGAATAAAACTTCTTTTGAATTCCATGAAATGCAGTTGATCCAGAGTAACTGCTTTTCCTCCCTATTAATATTCTAAATGACATGTTGTAGTGCCTCACTCTACATTAATTTAATCATCTTTTGAAAGAAATAGGCTTTTTTCTATGTATGTAAACTCTACCAGCTCCAAAACTGTTTTTCACTTGTGATTTATAATCCAAGTATCTCCCCTGCAAAGGACAATTAATTTGTTTCATTCCTTCAGCTTGTTGAGTAAGCTGTCATACTGGGATTAAATGAGTTCTTCTCATTTGTTTGGCAGCTAGTAATGCAGGAAACCAAAAACTCTTCCAGTTGATTGAGTTCCCTCAATAGGAGAGCTGGCATTGACTCACACAACTCCATTTAAGGGGAACAATAACAGTATCAGGTTACCTTCTAACAATAGCTCCAGTGTTATTTGGCATTGCTGGCAAATGTCTCAAGATGAAGACAAACTTGTGAATTCATGGAGATCTCCCAAGAATGTTTTCCCATTCAGAAAAAAAAAATGCAAGAATAATAACAACAGTGTGGGGTTTTAAAAAAATTTTTGGTATTCCTAAGAAATAAAGGATTCTGACAAACACTCCCACCTTTAGAATTACTATCTTTCTACTACCACACACTTAAGAATTGAGTGCTAACAACCATTTCATAGTTGAGGATACTGAAAGTAAAAGGAGAAAAACTTCAACCAAATTTGAATAATGACTAAACTACGAGGAAGACACGACTTGAGAATCCCAGTTTTCAGATCCTTTCCACTGCACAGACTATTCCAGGGCCTAGTTTCAACTACTGCAGGGTGTTATTGTCTTCTGATGCTCAAGAGGAAGTTGAAGGGAGGAGAAGTGTACTGTCAGTGAAGTGGGAAGATGATTCCTGAGCATCACAATCACCTTTTGGCTAGAAGCCTAAGAGAGCTGCAGCATCACTCACTGAGGAAACAAACAAAAAAACCCCAAAGCAGGCCTTGGCAACATAAGGGCAACTGAAAACCATCCTCCCCATGAATCCTTTTCTCCCTCTGAATTCAACTCATTTTGACTGTAAGATCTGGACTTAGATGAAAAACAGGTATTATCTCTTGTTAAGTTACGATGAATTCTTCAAAATTCACTCACTGAAAGAGGGAAACGAAAGTATTACTTCTGTATTATTTCATTATTCTGTATTATTTCATTTTACCTCTCTGATGTGTACAAAGTTCCTCACAACTGCCAGTATTTGTATTTGTCTCATCACAACTAAAAGCTCTGTGAAATTTTATTAGATTTTTCACTCCTTAGCAGTTATTACTCAGCATTGCTCCATTTCCTTCAAGCAAGTTAGAGTGATTTATACTAATATACCAACAAAGGAGGTAGGAAACAAGTAAGGATAAACAAGGCTGTTAGAAGCATGCTCAAAATCTGTTATTAGCTCATGCTGACCTCCATTTCTAAAGGCAGACATAGCCAAGATCTAGGAATGCTTTGTAAGATCAACAGCAATAAGCTTAGCTCAAAAATTAATATATAATAGGACAGGCTGCTTACTGCACAGTTCATTGCACTTCACATACCTATACATTACACAAATGTTGAAGAAAACAGTATCTCCTTTAGCCAAATTACATGCTTTCAGGTTGAGAAACATCAGCCAAAAGCCTAGGTTTTGAGCAAATACTAGCAGCATGGCCTGTTGTAAAAAGCCAGTAACTAAAACACAGCGGCTCAGATACAACTCTCCACACATGTAGCTGCTAATAAAGTACATTACCCACGCACCACTAGCCAGATGATGTTTCAAACAGTTGCCATTTGAACCAAAAAAATAATCCTGGGTGGATGTTTGTTATTTTAAACTCCTACCAGGCACTCCAAGCTACAAAAAAGGAGCAACTGGCATTTTTTATATTTATGTAATTGCTAATCTGTCTGTTACTCCAGAAACAGGTAACTTATCAAGATGGTCCAAAGAAAGTAGAAAAAATAAAGCATAAGGAGCAAACTTCCAGCAATTTACTAACACTGCGTAAAGGTGCCCAAACATATTTCTTCCAATTGAGAGGCTGTTTGAAGCCTTGTTAATTGCTTTATCTGAAAATCTCCAAGTATGACGTTTTAAATCTTCAATGCAAGGAAGGACGCCTGGTAAAAATAGGTAGTGGCACCCACAGGAAGCTGCTTGCCTTCAAGCCAGGCCATTATAAATACAGAGAGCTAAAACAAAACACATGAAAAGACTAAATAGGGGTCCCACTCCTCCCTCGCCCTCCCCCCTAACCTAAGAGGAGCAACCTTTCCAAAAAAAGGTGCTAATGAGTCATAAAAGATGAGCTGTGAAGAGCACGGTGAGGTGCACTACATGGTTTGAGAGACATCAGAGGTTCGACCAACACTTCCATATTTGTAACACTTGAGGACTTCTTGTCCTCACTTCCTGACTTTCCTGATACAAAGAGAGAAACAAAGCATCACTGAAGCAAATTAAAACAGGGCTGGGGTCAGAAAGGTTATAAAACCCAAACCAAGGAACATAACAATAAAAGGAAAAAAATACCTGGTGACTTCAAAATTTTTACACCAACAGCAAAAATGGTATAAAGCAACCAAACCATTCCAATCTGTAAAGTTCAAGGTCATCACTGAGGAGAAATACAAGGGCAAAAGTGACACTAACATCTATCTCTCCCATTTTCATCTTTTAATATGGAACAACAAAAAGCCAGATGTCATTAGTCAAATGCTTCTTGGTCTTAGTTGCCCCCATGACTTCTAATGCACACATAGAGCAGCCAAGGCTCACCTCTGAAGAAATTAAGGCCTATCAGACATAGGAAAAAGTTTATATTCAAAAGTACCAGCAAGCAAACAGTTAATTGACATAACTGACAGAAGCAGATGCAGCAACATCAGAACACTCTCAAAACATGTGAGAAAGAAGAAAGAAAATTGGAAACTTTGGGTATGGAAAAGTCTTTTTCTAGCTGCAGTACTTTGGATCCAAAGGGGTCTGAGACAATGAAACAAATACTAATTTTCCTTCACAGTGAAAATACAGAGTTCTAATGAAATGCAAGCAGAGTTGAAATGGCATTTTGCAGTTCTTTTACAACCTTCTTTCTTTAGAGAGGGTAGCAAATTCACACAGTTTTTAAGTAGACAGGTATAATCCCTATTTCACAGCAGAGACGTGCTGTGACTTGTCTATATTAAGAACTAAGTATTGGACAAAGGCAAGAACAGATTTCTGACCTCGGGATTCCTACTCTCAGGCCGTCACCACAAAGCTAGCTCTGCTTAATGTCAATACAGCTAATCACCTGTGAAATCCCCACAAAACTGTTGTTCTGAGACAATATCTGAACTTGCCTCTAATCAAAGATTCAAGAAACTAAGACTTCATAGGGAGTTTGCTTGTGGGTCATGTATAGGCAGGAAACAGGAACAGTCTTAAAGAAAAGTTTTAGCAAACTACAATCCACAGTTTGTCCATTAAAAAGCAAGGAAGAATCATGCCTAACTGGGTATCAACAAGATAGCCACTGCAGGCAGAGGTTACATTGCACTGCTGACATGCACAATTAACACTACATTGCTCATTGTTGATTGTGTTCTGTGGCACTTGAACAAAGCTGTTACTCCTGTGAGCTCTTTAAAAAAAGCTTTTGCTGGAAGTCAGACACAAAGGCTAATTTCATACACTTATGTAAATAATCACATTAACAAACCTGTTAAGGTTAAATACGCACCCCAAAAGATGAGTATTTACCATGCCTTGTCATTTGTGTAAATGCTTACTGAAAATCACATAACTGAAGTATGGAAGTCCTCTATACTTGGACATACAAGAAAACCAGTATTGTGATAATGAAAAGACAGGGTCACAGCAGCAAGGCTACAATCCACTATAATGCAGGCGTAGCACTTAAACTATAAAGGTGGAGGAATATCTTAAAATCCTGTTAAAGATAGTCAACAAGTGCATTTTTGCACCTTTAAAATGGAAATATTCAACTTCTTGTCCATCGACAGACAATTAGAAGCTCAGCAGAAGGCAGACTCTCCTGATACTTTTGTATCCTGCCTTTGAATAAAAAGAAAAAAAAAAAAAAAGACTAAGCCTTGTCAGCATGAGCTCCAGTACTCTTCTGGCACACTGCAAAAGCAATCAACAGCACTGAGAATACCTGTTACTCAGATGCACTAAGGAACAGTAAGCCTCTGAGGCTTTCTGCACTTTTTAGTTCCAGCTCAAGTGCTTAAGGATAAATGCAATGTACCCAACAATCTATTGTAAATTAGTCTAAATACATGTATTTTTTTCTGAAAACATAAAAAGTCTGTGCCTGCAGATGATTAAAGAATTCTGGATTGCCTAAGGAGACAAACATATACTTCTTCAGTACAGTAACAGGACATGTAGCAGAACTCTGCTCTTGATCCCAGTCCAGGAAGAACTGGGGCATGGATGACTCTGCAAGGGCCAGTACCCCTACACATACATTGTGTTTCTGCTGCAACAGAATTGTCACAGTATTGCTGGCTGAAACAACTGAATTATTTTCATACAATGGTAGAATGCTAGTAAATGAGAACTATAAAAGTAATATATATAATATATATACATATATTTTTTAAAAAGTGTATAAATACTTGAAAGTAAAAGGCTGTTCCTGTTTACCATTACAACTTTCAAAAAGTCAAAGTCATTTACCATACGAGCAGAAAGTCCATTTTCCCAGCTGACATAGTAATTAACTGTTGGTAGGACTGAAATATTCTCTAGTCATTAGTCTTCTCAGGTAGCCCCACCTCTCTGAAGATACTGATTATTTTACAGACTGACATTTTGAAAGCTAGACCAATTTAGTCAGATAATAAGGTGCAGTAAGAGGAAATCAGCTGAGTTGATGTAAGAGATCAACTGCTCCAGGAAAGAGGTCCCATACTCCCTATTCCTCTTAGCATTCCCCTTTCAGCCACACATTCCTGACGCTTCCTTGTACAAGTTCTGATTCATGTAATCATTCAGTGAGCCAATTCACTGGCAGAAGCTAATTTATCCAGAATGAGCCTTCTGCAAGTCGATAACCTCAATCAATTTACCAAGGGATCAGATGAACATCAGAACAAGCAAGGGAGGAAAAAGATGAAGGACTACTCCCAGCAGCAACAAGATGCTAAGTTTGCTTGGCTGTCTTCAAATCTGATCTTTAATCTCTCATGAACGCCAGAGAGCAAAACAGAACTTTCACAATGAGTTATTAAGTTATTAATTTATTTTGTTGCCTAAAAGGATCTCATCCTATATTGGAACTCAGCTAGAGCTCCTTGCAGCTATTTAGTTCTGTCAGTGTTAGAAGAATGCCACATATTTACAACCTGCTATCCTTGCTCATGTTAGGCAGTAATTTTTTTCTACAAGTAGCATCAGTGAAGATGGTAGAATTGTTTTCAGAACATGGTAGAATTTTACAGAAAGGTATTAGAATCTGGTCGCATTACAAAATGTGAATTCAACAAAGACCTCTCTCTTATACAACCACTATTTAATCTTTTCTACGTAAGACAGAATTGTAGAGTCATAATGTTGTCATGTAGAGAATGCACAGGACACAGAAGAGCTGCTTGGTAATCTACTGGAAAAATCTAGCTACTGAGCACCATTTTTCTTGCAGTGTTTGTAATTCAATTATGATGAATTAGTCTTCAAGATAAATTAATTATTGTTCATCATGGCTCATGTTGCTTCACCACTCAGTTTGGTTAACAACACATTATTAAAATTAATTCCCTGATTTGCTGCATACTTTCATCAACATTACTTTTCCCATGAGAAATGGATTTGCCTCTCTACATATACCTTAAGAACAATGTGGTAAGAAGTAATTCTTGCCAAGTAATGTTTATGCTTATGTATGCAAACACATAACTCCCATTAATTAAAAAAAGTTATCAATGATGTAGTAAGATTTGAAAGAGTCCTTTGCATGCTGTTATTTAATATCAGAGGAACTTAAAAAAAATACCAGAGGTGTACTACTATTTAGAGAGAGAATTTTTATAGTTATTCCCACCATAATGAACTTAGACTATGCAAAAATATTATCCTCACAAACACCAACATTATCTTGTTCTTAGTTTTGCTATATGAAAAATGCCATCTTAATTTTTTTTTGTGATCCCTGAAACATAAAAACATGAATTCTGCCTTTCTGTAAGGCAGATCTCTGAATAGAAGTGTACTCGGTTTCCTGAATGGTCTCCCCAAAACTTCAAAGGAACTGGATAAAATTTCACAAGCTAGGAGTCTCTTTCTGTAGTCCACATACCTCCTGTTTCCAGGGGGTTCAACACAGCATCTTAGCCCCACTCACTGTACAAGGGAGCTGCCAGAGAGTTTTGCAAGCCCACGTGTCAAAGCAAATTACTACAGACTCGGGGAAACAAGTTTTGGTTTAAGCCTTTAAAAGGTTCATTTCAAACATACACAAAGATACTCGAAGTGACACTACTGCTTTTGAGTGTCACTACACACTGCAGTGCCACAGTGAGTTTTGCCTGGTCAGCAACACGCTTTTCACACTGGGAAGTTCAGAGGCAAGAGCCACAGGCACACGAATTCATGCCATATGAAGCACTTGAGCCCTCTGTAGTTCATAAATCACATGCATCCAGTTCCAAAGGAGTATGCCATTCTTCAGTAGACAGCATTATCAGTAACATCAATACTGGAAGAATAATAGATTTGAGTTCATAAGAGGACATTCAAAGCAAACAAAAGGGGGTGATCTACAGAAAAAACACCAGTCCATTCTTTCACAAAGATAAGAAATTATCAGGAAAAACAAACACTAAAATTTCAGGATCAATGAAATCTTCAGTTACAAAAAAAAAAAAAAAAACACCACAAAAAAAAATCAAACAGAGAACCAACAAAAAACATTCATGCACATGCAGTGCCTCAAGTAAAGCAATCCTTTGTCTTAGGGGAACATCAAACTCTTGTTTATTTAATCTAGAGACTGTTCTCAAAGCAGGACTCGATTCAACAATGTCAAAACTTCCACCTAGTTACAGGAATATACAGCCATTCCCCACACTTTTGCCATAGCCTGCCTTCTTAAATAAGCATTACTTGATTCAGCAAAGGAGCTCTGCTCCTCTTCTGCAACAACCCTGTGAAATGCTGTACAACGAAGTACAAGCTGCAACAGAGATCTGAAAATTCAAGTCCTTAACTTTTCACGGTCTTCTGCAAATACATCTTAATTAGATGCAATGTCAGTACAGACCAGCTGCGTGCTGATGGCAGGAAATGTGGAGCTAGCTCTCAGGTTTCATTTTAGGTACCTTTTGATTTACAATGTGATACTAGGCAACTCACTTCCCATTATTTATTTATAAGTTACATCTAATTATCTAGGAAGCCTAATTAGCTCATCTGGAAAAGTGATTTGAAATGCTCAGATGAAAGATAGTGTGTATTTCTCAACTCTTGTCATCTGTGCCAATAAAATACCTATTTCACAATAATTAGCTCTAACTGTATTTTTGATAGCTACTGCCTCATCCCTAGAAATTCCAGCTCTGAAATCACAAATAGACTCATTGGGATGCAATGCTAATGAAGTGGTATGTGAAACACCTATAGATAAGGTTAACATTCTAAAGGCTTTTTTGCAATTACTCAGCATGCAATGAAACTTTCTTCTCAGTTGGGCTTCCCTCAAATGAAAACCAAGAGATTTATTTTTAAACTCTCATCTGTATCACAGTAAGCACTTCCAGCATAGGTCTGTGTCTGTCTGAAAAAAAAAACTGGCCTAAGAAATGAAGTCTAATCTTAAGATTGATTAAAATGTTCTAGAAAGCTTTAGTAAATGTTTATTACTTCACGTAGAAGCTCTACGTTCACTTTTGGAAAACTTGTGAAACATTAATAGGACCCTTAGACAAGACAAAATGCTTAACCTTGGAGTAGGGACTGGGTGAGATGGGCTGAAGTAAAATGAGGACAGAATAGGCAGTCTGAAGCACTCTGGGGGTTACATGTACCTCGCTCCAACCATGCACCAGCCCCAGGGAGGGATTCCAACAGCCCACAAACAGGAGAGAGGGTCACTAAACCCTGCTACTCTTTCCAACCAAGTCTAGTGTCCTGTCTCTACAATAGCTGGTATGGAATGTTTCAGCCAAAACCGGAAGAAATTATGTGGGAAACAGTTACAGAGTAATCAATTCAGCATGTGAATCTCTGGTTAAAGAAATCAAAGAGCACATGTCCTAAAACACATATACCCATCTGTTAAGGTTCAATGTTCATTTTGACTGTAAGCATTCTGTGGCCCAAGGCACCTCATCTTGTGCATGTGTACACACATTAACCTAATGAGTTCTCGGCCTTCCTCACATTATACCATTGTACATACCACTGGAGTAAAGAAATTTAAATATAAAAGTATGTAGGGTCAGTCTACTTGGCATGACATTATCTTTTTAAAGCCAAATTATTTTCAAACACATTCATCATTTTAAACAACACAAAACCCACTATTTTAAGTAAGAAAATGGTGCAACTTTTAATACATCGCAACCAAGATAAAAATCACATGGTTTACAATCTCCTCTAAAGGAGGTCCAATCTAGATACTTCATTCACTCCTTCAGGCAAAAGAAAAAAAAAATCTTCCTTCAATTTACTCTAGTCCCTCGTTGCTGCTGGTAAACATATCTGCTGTCAGCTTCCTGGAAGATGATCTCCCATAGAATCAGGGAGGTGGCTGCTGCTGCTGCTAACAGGACTCCAAAGTAACAGAGAAATCTGGCTCTATCAGCATGTGAAGGAGGTGAGGCAGAGGAACCTGTGACTGACTTGATTGCACAAGCGACCACAAACACGGTCAAACCAGCTCACCATCTTTGTACCTTTCTTCCCTGTACTTGTCCATACTTCTATTACTTATGATTCCCACCACATTACACAGAGATGAAAAAGGAAATCAGATTATTTTTTGTTGTTGGATACAACCCAAGTGGCAAATACATCATTTTTCCCTCCCCTACTAGACTCCATGTTTCTTATTCCCACATTTCAGCTACATCCCTGTTTTCTCACCAAGTCACAGGGTAGGGAGAATGCCACTGCTATTTGAATTGCTGGGCCTCTTATAGCTTAATAAAGTCAATTCTGGCTCAGAACATATATGGAAAGGTGAGTATTGTTGTTCCTTTTCAACAAAACAAAAAAACCTAAGAGCAGCTTTTCTAAAAAACACTGCGCACACACCTGAGCAATACAGCATAGCTCTACTTGATGTATTTCTCACCAGTGATGGGTGATCAGTATTTCTTCAAAACACAGGTATTAGGTATATTTTATTCTCAGAATTTCTCATAAGATGTGGTAGAAATCAATTAACAAAGAAAATTAAAATTAAATCTAGAGATCTGCATGAAATCTTCTGTACAGGAGGGACACAGAGTGGGGCCAGGGGTGCTAAAGTGTACCTGAAAAGTTTGGTGCACTTCTAGGACCCTACTTGGTATGCCTGCACACTATTCCATCAGCTGCATTCTCCTTCTGTCCTGATCACAGATTCAGCTTGTGTCCCCAACTCATCATAACCTCCAAATATCAGCAGAATATCCCAAATTCACTGAAGTGATGCAAACTCAATATACCCCCACTTTTAAACTGACCATAAACAGGAGAAATAAGGAGTTGAAAATATATCTGACATTCAATAGTGACTATTGACCTAAGTCTTTCAAGTTACATAATAAAGTCACGAATAAATGGCGTGTAACTCATTGGGCAGAGGAGACAAGAGGACACTTGGTGCCTCTTACCTGCAGGACCCAGGAACCCACTACATAACACACAGTACATAACTCATTCTTACATCTCACTAGCAATTAGGTACTACCAGCTCTACTGTCACACTAACATGATGCTCAGCTACCTAAGTGGTCAGGGAAATAATGAGGCCATCAGATTATTCCATATAATAAGGTTGTCACACAACCCTACTAGGAGCAGGTGCACCTTTTATTTTTCTCTCTCTCTTTCATGCTGTAGAGTATGCCTGAAGGTTACAAACTAATAGAGACATATAAAAATATCTGGATGTTTTTGTATCTGCTACCTTAACAATATCTACCATCAAAGAAGAGCATTTTCAAGGAAAAACTTCTGTCTTGTCATCTTATCAGGCACTTAAGATCCTAGCCACAGGGCAAAAATAGAATACAGTGCTTCTATACGACGTGCATGATGTATGAGTAAAGTTTATCCGTCCATGAGCAATCGTGAAATGGGTTGCCAGTGATTCTGCATTATTTCCTTTGTGACTATAGCACCCTTTTGCCTGGGCAAAACAGAGGAGAATGTATCATTCTTTCCTGCTCCAATACAAACAAAAATACTCTGCTTTGCTGCATTTTTAATTACTAGCTCAACTGGGAATAAACTACTTATATTACAATCACCAAATAGACAATGGTTAAATAATTACACAATATAATTTTGCAAACTTTAAAATACTTTTCAAAAACGTTTTTCCTCCCTTTCTCATGTAGCTACTTCTTAAGAGTATACTTCTCTGCAACTGAAAAAAAAAGAGAAAAGATCGTTAGGTGTCTCTTTCCACATTTATATTCAGGCATTTAAAAGGTCCATCCCCTGCAGAGCACTTCGCTGACATATAAACCATATTTTAGTTATTATTTCACTGTTTTAACATCAGCTACAGTTAAAATATAAACAGGTGTCTGTGTTCAAAACAGCTGGCATTGTTGTGACAAGTGGACTGGGTGGAAGATGACCGATTATGTTTTCTCACTTTTTAAATGATTTTCCAACAGCTTTGTTCCTCTGTCGTGATTTCAAGCTGCCCTGTCTCTGGGTATTACTGCCACCAAAACATTTTGTAATATCAGCAGTCCCTTGCCTGTTTCTTCGCAATCACATTTCTACACTGCAACACAGAATGGCAAAGCCAGATGCTAAAACAAACTCACAGAGCAAATGGAAGCTTGTTGCAACAGCCCTCCTATGGCTCTCAAACACACCAGGCAGCAGCTCAGCAATGACCCAGGAAGGGCTGAAAGACACTCATGCACAGTTCCAGCAAACCACACTGCTTGCGCTTCTCAGCTGTCTGAAAATGTATGTTAAGGCTACTGGGCCAAGGTAAACACATGGCAGAATTTAAATTGACTGAAGGAGCTGTAATGTAATAAGCAGTGATGCAGTTTGAGAAATTAGCTTAATGGTATTCCACCATTTCCAAATATCCTTCAGTATTTATGGAACATTTATATTATACTTATAAAATTAATGGACAAGGACACTTATCGAGACATCATGTCTAGTCTCCAACTCTCAGACCTGCAACAAAATATAATACTTTCCTCTGGCTGATCAAAGGACATTCAAAAGTCATTACTCTGGGCAGATTTACAACCCCACTGCTAAATGATGATATCAATGATTCTAATTTCCAGAATAAGCATAAGTTACTTTTCAACTCCACTAGTTGTGTTTTATGCCATCAGAGGAGTCCAGTTTATACTTCACCTCTTCTGCACAGAGCAAATCCAAATATTCCTCTCCTGTCATATCTTTAACTAAGTGCAGTACACAACCAAATGGATTTCAATCTCCTCTCAAAACAGAGAGTCTCCTGACAAGAGTTGCAACTTTTCTGTAATTGCTTCCTGGTATCTTTTAAACTCTCTTGACTTCTCAACAAATTCTACACACAAAGTCTGAAGAGTACCTTATCAGCTGGCATGCAAACTTCCCTTCATCCCTTCAGAGTAAGATGCACCTCTTCTAAAATTCACATTTTCATTTTGCCCACAGATGTTCACTCCAACAGCCAACACAATCCTACTTTTCCTGTTTCCAAATTATTACCTACTACCACCTTCACAAAACAAACTTTTTTATTAGGACATAAGTACATGACTACTTGTGATGCTGTTTAATGGCATTTTCTATTGAGCCAATCTTCGAGGGCATTCAACTCCCTTAGCATACATACTTCACTCTTCTATATGGATGTCTGACAATACAAAGGGAGGAACTTAAACAGTATTCAATTCTTAGGCCACTCCAAGCCCAACTCGTATAGAACTGCATTTTTATGATTTATTTCAAATTTCTGCATTTTGATCTATATGAAATAAGAAGCTGATTATTTTTTAAAAATAAAACAGTCACCTACCTAGCATCGCTTCCCACTGAATTAATTATTCATGTATTTTAGAATGCAAAGCCCAAGACCAGCCTCAAGTATGTTTGGGATTTTACATTTCCCAGATTGAAACATGCAGGACTCCTAACTGTTGTCCCCACTCCTATTAGTATTCATTAAGGTATTTAGCACTAAACATCTGCGAGCAGTGCAGAAATTTAGCCACCTGCAGAAGTGTTTGCTGGATCTAAGTCTAAAGGAGAAAACTGGGGTTTTATTTCTGGCTATTCTCAAGAGCTCACCTTACAATGTTTTATACTGGACTGAGTTATACTTCTCCCATCTGTAAACAAGGGAATATAATCAATCGTAAACAGAGGTACACTTCAAAGCCTAATTAAATGGCATTAAAGGTGCTTTGAATTCTTCAGATTCAAAAGATGCTAGATAGTAGAGAAATAGCATTATTACTATTTTCATTTCTCTAGTGGACTTTAGTAGTAAATATTTCTTTCATCCTCATGCCTTGTATATACTAGATATGTCTCAGCAAGGACCATATACATCTACATGTTGGGCTCTGGAGATGCTAAAATGCTTAGCCAGTGCAGACAGATTTCACTGTATAAGAGATGGTTTCTTCTTTTAAAAATCAGTGCTATTGGCAGATGTGCTAAGCTAGAGGAATCTATAACATGCTTAAATTGTCTTTCCTACCTTTACTTGGAAAGTTACTTTAGCACCTTCTGGACATTAATAAGTAGTAAATCATATTTGATGATTTCATTAATAGTTTGAATGATGGCCAATATTGACCAAATCTGTTCTCTTTCAAACTACCAAAAAAAAAAAAAAACAACCAAACCTGTTTTTTACCAAGCTTCCAAACAGTATTTTAACACTTGGTGTTCACAGAGGTTGTTATTCAGCTTTCTAGACAAAGATTTAAGCACAAAATACTTCTTTTTCTAGTTAAGCTTGCCCAACCTTGCAGCAAAGCAAGCAGCTGGAATAGCAAAGCCAAATGCACAGCCAGAAGCTCCACCTCCACCTTACTCTTATACACTGACATTCAGGTGACTCAGGCTGCAACTGCTGCCCACATGCAGGAATCAGCATGGGTTGCAAGTACAGCCTTCATTTGCGGTCCTTTCTTCCTCAAGAAAAAGACAGTAGGATACAAAGTTTCTCATGGATTTAGTCCATGAACTACCAGCTGGAACACATAAATGTATAAATGCAAGTGTTTGAAGAAAAAAATCCCATCCTTCAAAATGCCAAAATAACAAGAAAAAGATAACAAGAAAAAAAGGTTAAATATTCCATCACAATAAGCCTATGGTAAAAAACATGACTGAGCTTTTAACACCATGAATAAAAACAAGATGCAGTCATTTTCTATACTCACTAACATCAAAAGGACTCTTTCTGTATTTGATCAATATTCCTACATTAATTACAAAGGCTCCAGTTATTCCACAGGTTTTTTTCCTGAAGCATAGAATCAGGTCTTCAAACAGAACTCATTTTTCCAAAGGTTTTAGAGCCAGAACATGCTATTACTACACTCAGACTATTTTTCTCATTAATTTGCAATGGATTAAGAGTTTTGAGGACCTGTTGAAGGTTCTCTCATGGTTACAGGTACATACAGTTTTTCTTCACCTTCTTACACTGGTCATCTATTTTCACCATATTTGTAAGAACTTTTTTTTCAAATGTTCTGACAAATCTGGCTGAAACTGGCCAGAAGTTCAAAGGTAATTTTGCATGCCTGTTTGCAAGCACATGCACACGCATGCATGTGATCCAGTATCTTTGGCCACAGGAATAAACTATGAAGTTTGGGGAATGTAACTCCTGGAAATCAAAAAAATATATAAAAACCAAAAATAGTGAAAATCTTCACCAAAATAGTAAAAAATAATCTTCACCAAAAATAGTGAAAACTTTTTCACCCATTCCAATGCTTGCCTCTATTTTTTCACCCACAGATAGTCAAGACACAATTTTCAATTCACTTACCATCATCCTTCAATCTGCTGAATAATTCCTAGAGTCAGGTTTCAGCTAGCTAGTTATGAAATCAAGCCCATTTTGCAGACAGACCTCTCTCTACAGGTGTCTCTCTTATGTGGTTGGGTTCCTTCATGTCTTGTTCTCTTTTTCTGGTTAGCTCAGTATTGGTAGGAAGAGAACATGTCTGTTCCAATTTTCAAATTGTTGTGCTCATTGCTAAGCCAGTGTATTCAAAATGCTTTGACAACACTTGCAAGCCTAAAGAGATTGAATTCACTGCTCAGAGCCCATGTGTGTTTCCAAGTATTAATGATGAGTAGATCTACGGAAGAATATTTACAGACTCTACAGAAAATTCATTCCAGGCTTTTGGTCATGGGAAATGTGTCCAAAGACTATACATCTCTAAAAGCCTAAGTGCCCTTCAGTTGCAGGGTGTGAATACACATCCAGAACTCTGCCTACCATTCAGAACATATCTCAAAGCTCAGGCAGGCATTCTTCACATTCACAGATCCAAAAGCACTGCTGCACACTGCAAACTTGGCTTTTGACACAGTCTTTAAAAAAAATTAGAACAATCAAAATACTAGAGCAGTTTATCCCTGGAAGGCCTTATGATCACATTCCTTGACGTGTTTGATAAATATGGAAATAGTGAAAATGTTCTGACTTGCTAAACTTGCAGTCTTTTTAATGCATTTCTTGGCCCCAACATGCACAGACTGCTGACTTGGCACACCCAGAGGACCTTTGCTCACCTTCCTCAATAGACCCACACTGATAAGTCTGAGTTTCCCCAAGAGCAGAACGAAGTCATGCTTATTAAAATGTTTATTGAATTCAAAAAGTAGAGCAGTGCTCTCATGAAAATAGGTATGTCAGAGCAAATCTCCATAGGCACATGTATTCCACCGTCGATGATAGAAGAAATTAAACTAGAATTTGAATGACTCTCATTCTTTAAAAATAGACTAAAATGCCTTTAAGGTTTTATGTAACACTGACCTCTAAATAGTATCCCCTGCTTATGCAGATTAATGAAAGAGATAGCAGTGAGCTGAATTTTATTCAGTTTGGCTATCATTTTTGCCTACTGTAGAATTCACTAGCCATGGGTTCAAACAACAAAAACATGTACAGGTACCTTAGAACACTACATATAATTTATTTTGCATAAATATACATTAATATATTTATCAGATTTAAGAATATTACAGTATGCATGAGTTCTACAGTATCTTTTACCTTGCCACACCAATTTACTTTTTTATACTCAGCACAGTAGATTGTTTCAGCCACAGGAATAAAAAAGAGTAATATAAAAGGAGTGGGGGAGAAGACTGTAGTGCCTACATACTACTCACTACTAATTATTTGGAAAAAAAATAGAAATAATCAACCATAGATTATTGCAAGTTGTGCAAACTAAGCTGTTTTCCAAGGGAGGTGTCAACATGGTTGATTGTGTCAGCCTAGCTTTCAGCTGTTCTACTTGAAAACCAACACATACTTTTGACACCTATAAATTAGGCGCTTTTAAAAGGTATTTGGCACATTCACAAGCACTTCAAAATAGAAAACTGTTTCCATCAGACAAGGTAACGTTAAAGGACTAAAAAAAAAAAGCAGTAGAGATGGAAGAGAAGAAAAAACAGAAAGGAAGGGACAACAAGATGAGGCAGTAACACAATCATGGAGGTAACCTGATGGGCAAAAGCATTTGATGATGCTCAGTATAACCTATTCTTGTTTGCTTAAGCAGCAACTCAAAATTGAAGTACCTAAAATCAGAGGTGATTTTCTGTATTTAAAATTCAGAATGTTCTTTGAAAAAGACATAACAAACATACTTCAGAAACACAGTCTATAGTTATATTTCCAGCCAGTTATCTGAAACTGCACCATGCAAATCGGCTAGGGTTTTCTGAAAAAAATGAGAACCAATGTAAGAATTTTCATGATGGTTTTGTGAATATGTAGAAACAAATCTAACAAAAATATCTACCTGTAGATACTTTAAGGTCTTCCCTTGTACATTCCCACCCTAATTCTAAGTCAGGCTGATAGGGACCAAGTGAGTAGGCAGCAGCATAAGGCGAATAACTTCTCTCTGATTCCAGCTCCCTCCCATTAGCTTTGGGCAGTTCTGAGCACCACCAGTACGCTGCAGACTTCAAGGCCTCACCTGTGCCATGGTTCTATTGCTGTAGCACAATTTTGCACTGCAAACCTGTTATGGACACAACCTCTGATGTTGCATTAGTGGTGACTGACTGTGACAACAATGTTACAAGGAGTCAGAACTTCTACAGTTTAATTTTTACTCTGTTAAGAATGATTGCCTATTTAAAAATATGGAAATAGCATCTACTCTCCTCCTTTATTACAACTGTGGTTTGCATTATTTATTTAAAAAAAATCTCTAAATTTAATTAAATACTGAAGAATGTGACCCAAGGAAGATTTGCATTAAGTTTGTCCCATGACTTTCTTATATATTTTTGTGTTTGTTTATACTACACTTTTATCACCATTATATGTCAGATCCAGAGCTAGGATTACATTAAAAACATCACACAAGGATTTTAGTTGAACATTTTTTGTTTAGTTAAGAGACAATTCAGTTGTCTGACATTCCTGGAGATCAATTTATACAAACAGTCTGATGCAATGGAGGCAATTTTAATTTAAGCTATCGAATCCCACTCTCCCTGCCTCCATGTTGCCCAGGAGAACCACCTTAACAGAGTGAAAGAAACAAACGTGTTCAGACCATATAGTGAAATACATTTTTACTTATTTTCTGATCTCCAGAAGCTAGCAATGAAGCTGCCAACTATTGCTGACTGGACTGTAACCGGCTTTCTCGACAGAACTTGTGAGGTATAAACTTGAGAGACCCACATGCTGTGAAGCAGTTTGTAACATTTAGAGATCCAACTTTAACAGCAGATTTATACTTTCTTTTTACTTTGAAAATAACAAGAACTTGCTGAAGAGAATAAAAAACAAAACCACAGCCTGGTCTAGTTTACAGATTATAAAAAAGTCAGCGCTGCATTTTGCATAATTTTGCATGATTACTGACACTAATTTTAGGATAGCTTAAGTAATCACTGAAACACAGACAACTTAAACTTTTAGTAGGTTGCACAGATACAAGTAAAACCAGGGCAAATAGAAAATTTGGCCTGCAGTTAGTGCCAGGTGGTGCATAAACCCAATGCAAGTACTGTGTATTCCATGTTACTGGGAAAAGAGGAGAACCTTGAATTCAAAAAGAAAAACTTGGCTATATTAAATTCCTGGAAGTACATTCTAATTATGAATCAGATGCCAGTGAATCTGATTATATTATTAATTGAATACTAAGAAAAAGATATGTGAACAAATATTCAGCAATGCACTGGCAAGGCACAGGTAAATGCAAACACAAAAAGCTCTGAGAGGAGAGTGAACATTGAATACCAGCACAGTTAAGTAAAACAAACATGGAAAGAATAAATATAGAATAAAGAGGTAAAGTTTAAAAACCAGAGTCAAAAAAACCCCACCAAGGCATACCCAATATAAATATAGAAACCATCCAGAACTCAAGCAAAGATATAGGACACCATAAAAGAACAAAATATTTCATATTTACATTACAAAACGCAGAATTATACATTATTATATATTTTATTTTAAAATGAGAAAGAAGAAACCCTTTTCATGCATATACCTCACAATTCACAGAGAATTAAGTATTTATAAATGGCCTATGTGCGAATGAAAAATAAGCATGTATCTAAGAGAAAAAGAGAACTAAAAGAAAATAACGTAGAAGGAAAATACAGAGCATAGAAGGACAAAGATGAGATAAAAAAACCTCCAGATAACTGATTTTGAGACTGAGCTATAGAACTTGCCACAGAAAAGCTTTTGCTATAAAAAATGCAAAAACTTTAGCCTTCACTTTACACATATTATAATACTTGTCACAAGCAGGGATACACAAGTCGGCACCAACTTATTCATTGCCTTTTTTTCAGATACTATGAAAGAGTTGTTTCTTGAGGATGGAGACAAGGTGACTGCAACAGGATAGTCACTTCTAGGCCTACCAAAATCAGGCTAGATCACTTGCCAGAACTGAGCAAATCCAAATACATTTGGAGGCTCTGAAGCAGTATAAAATCTCCGTTTTACCTTCTCTTAGAGGTCTCTCTACAACCTGGAAGCCAATTCTGCAAGTGAAAAACCCTACCACAGGGCAAACTTATGAAGACTGGTGAAGGGTATGGAGAACAAAAGTTGAAAGATTTGAAACTTTTACTAACATGGAAAGTGTTAACATTCACCCAGAAAACACAACAATGTTTTCTCTAAAGGCTTCAAATGAAGAAACAAAAGCTGTTTAGATATGAAGTTATGAGACTTAGTTGCAATCTCAAATGTTTCTTAGAACAGCAATTAGCCTGGCTGGAAAAAATACACCTAAGTAAAAAATTCAATATTGTAAATGAGGCTCAAAATACACAAACGTGTTTTCGTAAGTTTCTCTATGAGTGTAACTTCAAAGCACAAACAGACCATAAATACCATCAAGGCCCAGAGCACAGCCTTGAACACTGTCCCCAAGGAAAAAAGTAGCTCTATTAAGAAGCACATCTAGTGAATTCAAAACCCTACAGATTGGTGGATGACACAGAGTACAGTTGTATGATTCACATTCCTAAAAATTAGATTAGTTGGTTGGTTTAAAAAGTGCAACTGTTCAGAAGAAATAATATTATGTAATGTATTATGAAATTACAGTAGCTCCATGAGCACAAACAGGATAAGAGCAAGATGAAAAGTAATAGTAAAAAGAAGTCATGAATGGTATTTGAAATTATTAACTGTTATTAAGACCAAAGTTTAGTTTCAAATAGGAAAAACTAAAAGCTGTGATTTTTGGTAGAGACTCCACTACAGAGCAAAATGCACATGATCACATCACCTCATTCATATTCCAGATTCTAAAAGGTAGATGTTGAGGAATAGACACAGTTTAGTAATTAGATGTAGAATCTTGAGAAGGTATCTGAAAAAATGCCTAAGAACAGAGAGAGACAGCTAGAAGCAAAAAAAAAACAACAACAATAAAGCCAAACAACCCCCTTCAAAAAACCCAAAGAAACAAACAACCAAACCAAAAAACAAAAACCCAAACCCAAGCTTAAGTATTGTCACCAAAATAATGATGTTTTCCTAGATAGCAAAATTCCAAAACTTAATTTTATTAACAAGTCAGTCACAAATAGAAGGGCCTTCTGCCACAGAAATAACACACATTTCAACCTCTTCCACTTTGGAAAACTAAAATCTTTTAATTCCCTGACTGCCCAATACCGCAAGAAGATCACCAAAATAAAGGATCCACATATCTTGTCCTACCCAACCCTATTACATCCTAAGGATCTAAAAAGATAACAAACACAATAATTAGAATGCAATAACCAAAGTAACTAGAACTCCATTTGGTGGCCTGGTGATTTCAGAATCAGTTAAGACAGATGATATAGAAACAGAACATAGGTGCACAAAGAGGAAAAATACGTAAATTTTCGCTCTGCTGTAATATAGAACATTAAGTTTTTCCTCATTTTGAGCAAAAAATGATCTTCCATTGCTTGGCATTTCTTCTCCCTGTCAATGAGATAGGGAGGGGCCAAGGAGTACAACCTGTTAAAGGGCACACAAAAAGACTGTGTACAAGTGACCTCCTGATATGATAAAGCAGACTGGGGAAGAAGATAGAAGAGTAGATAAATTGCTGAGCATTCTGCAAAAACAGACTGTTAGATCAACAGGATCAAAATTAACTGCTCCAGCAAGTACTTAAGATTGATGGACAAAAGGCAGCACATCCCAGCACCTGCAGTCTCAGGTGGGCTTCCCTCCATGTAGCTCACACTTCTGTAGTGCAAAGATGATCAAATAGATCTAACAACATAATGCTACCCTATGCACTCAGAGGGAGAGAAGAATACAGATGGTACACGATTCCACTTCCTGTGACACTACACTGATTGGTTTTATTGTGAAGTCTATTTATACAGCTGATTATAAATTCCTAGTGTGCTTTGATTAATGCAATAGCAGCTGGACTACTTCCTTTCTCTTAGCACTTAGCTGCATTCTTGATTAGTGAGTGGTATATGAAAGCTTGTGAAACAAGTACAGGAAGATCAAACAAAAGCAATGATTTCCTCTTAGACCACCACATTACATTAAACCTGCCAACACTAGACCAGTTAGTCTCTGACCTGCAGCAGCTGGGAGTAGCCAGATTCCAGATGGCCCTAGAAAGCTGCTTTTGTATGGTCCTTGACTTATTTGTACCAACCTAACATGGAAAGAAAAAAATCAGAGCAAGCTGTTTGGGCAACTCTGTGATAGATGACATCTCCAAATAGAGCCAATTTCCAGTCATCCAGAATGTGTATGATGTGTACAAGATCTATCAGATCCATCCCTATAGGACTAGCACCACTATTGAAAGTCAAATCTACTTCTACTACACTAAAACATGTATATATAGTCTGCATGCCACTGGCATCTCAAGATAACAAACCACTATCATATCTCCTATCCTGGATCCTCAGCTTTCCAAAGAAAGAGGAAAGAAAAGAGGATTCAAGTCATTGCCCTGAGGTTTACTATGTGTGCATGCCATAGCATGTAAGATTGGCAGCACTAACCAGAAGAGCAAGCACAGACAGAAGTAAGCACACACTTCACTCAATGTATTTTTATTTACAAACTTGGCAGATTGGTGAAGTTCTATATAAGGCTCAGAATTATCTGAAATGTGTACAGGTGTGTCCCCTTTTATACTGCAAAACAATTCAGAGCTGAAAACTTGAGGAGTTCTCCCCAAAATATCTTTTCAAACCTGAAGCAAGCACAGGAGCTAAGCTGCCACCACACTTGGCCTTGGCTAATGCAGTTACTAATACATGCAGTGAAGGATACATCAGGATGAGTTCAGGCTAAATCAAAATATGTAGACGAATTCAGTAATAAATTTAGGTTGACAGCAGCATAATTTATAAGCTTTTCCTGTTTTCACTTCAAAGAAGCACCTACATTATTTTAATTTCACTATCATCCAGGGGAGAAAAAGTAAATTGTAAAAGTGTTCAATAAATCAAAGTTCCAAGTCATTCTTTCTAGAGGCAAGAACTACTGTTTCACCTCTCTCTTGTTCCCAATTTCCATTCACTTTATGCCACCTCCTTCTACCTCCTAAACAAAAGAGAATCACAAGCTTTGGGGAATCATGAGCCTTTTAAAAAATCTTTTAAGGATTCAAGCACAGGAGAATCAAATCTGTCTTGACACCAGGTTTCACAAGCACCACAGCACAGAACTGAAAAAATACAAGACTAATCAGAAAAGATGCTAAGCAGCAGATTCATTTCTTCTCCAGTCCTAAATAAAATTTGCCTTATGTGCTGGAGAAGGCACAGTCATTCAAGCTGGCACTTTAATCTAAATCAGGTTCTCCTGCCTCTAGCATTACAGTCCTTTGTCCACCTTAGATGGCTTAATACAAGTTGATAACTCTACCTACAGACCTCATCCTAGCAGTAACCATTACTAGAAAATACCACTGCATTACACTTGATGCAATGGGAGGCTGCTAAAAAAAAGGATCTCTATCCACCTTCTGTCACAAAGTTCATAAAATGGATAAAATTTTCAGAAAGGGAAAAGCTTACTTTCTTTTTTTTTTTGGACACTCAAGTAATATGCCAGAATTACAAGACTGCTTTATGCCACAAGGCTTCTGCTTAGGAAAATTCCATCTCAGTGACAATATGACAATATTGCAGATGGGAGTATCAGCCCCCTTTGTTAACTAGCTCTTTCCATTATAATTCACTTTTAGTCCCATAGAACTTTATTGCACTTGATGTATTTTGTTTTAACTTTCCAGCATGAGACCTAAAACAAGGCTACAAAAAGACAATTACAGGCGCGGAGGACAGGTCTCAACAAAAACTTATTCATTTTGTCTTCTCTTCATTCTGAAGCTTGTCATCCAAGCCCTCACTTGCTGCAGACTAATAAAGTTCTGTTCTGAACACCAAATCACTCTTTTCTTTAGCGACTGGAACCTACACTGGGGGCTTCACAGCTGCTTTGCCTTCACAATACCTCTATCCTGAGAGACAGTTTCATCCATTTACAGATAGGGAATGGAGCCACAACAGATTGGTGTGAAGAGTTTTGGCTGCCTTTGAGGCAGGCAGAACTTGATTGTTCTGTTTAATATGGCACGCTGTAACATTTCATTTATTAACAGAACAGCCTCTGCTGAATGTAGTTGTAGAAGTGAGCACTTCACTTTTAATCTCACAAACCAAGCACCCACAAAATGAGATGTACTATTAATGTTCAGCCATGAAAGGCCTGCTTAGAATGGTTTAGTCATCCCGAAGTATACTTATATATGTTTATACTACTAAAGGCATATCTGATTCTCTAAGGAAGAAATCAGCTGTCTTGATTAGGTCTTATTCACTTCAGAAAAATCAACTTTTGCAACACCAATGATGCAATGATCTTGAAAACAGTTTCCTTCGCTGCAAACACACCTATTCCCAGAACAGATTGAGGCAGAGATATCATGTAAAATACAAAGTGAGATCAGATATTCTCATAACACCAAAAGAGAAAAGATTGAATAGAAAAATTTAATCCTCAATTCTCTAATTCTTTCAGTCCTACTGCCCTAAATAATGTCTTGATATTTTTAAACACAGTTCTATATTTCTTTTCATATGGGTTATATTAAGATGACTAATATTTACCCATTATTCTGATTCATTTGAGTTTATGGTCTAGATATGAATAGCTGAATTTCAGGTGAAAAATTTGGTATTTTTTAACCAGCAACCAGAATACCTCTTTAGTCTGGAAGCTCTTTCCATAGATTATCCACAGTGCTCTTTAATATTTAATTTTTCCCCTTTAAAAATCTTTTATTCAACGAATACAATTTGCAACAGTTAGATTATTCTCCACTTCAAACAAACAAAAAACAACCAACTAACCAAAAAAAAAAAATCAGCCTGCTTGATATCAAAAGTAACTGTCTTGGAAAAAAAGAAAAATATGCGTGTATGTGTATATATATATATATATCTACTGAAATATTTTAGACAAAAGACCAAGCAGAAAAGGAAATAATGTGTTCCTTGTGAAGCACACTTCACGTAATACACACTGAATAACAAAAATTCCATCTATAATTCACAAGAAAGATTATCTATGTAACAACTACATTTGTTTGGTATTTAACTCTAAATTTTATTACCTTGGCTCCACCATAGGCTTGTTCCATATATGTATGGACATAGTTATTTAATTAGTACCACATACTTCAGTAAATTCTTGAGAGTATGAAATTTTTTCAGCTTCTATGTATATAATCCCAACCTGAGAATTAGAAACTTCAATCTATATTTTTTTTTTCCCATTTGTACCACTGTACTTCAACAGAAATTTTTCCTGCAGGCTGATTTATGAGTTCAAAGCAGCAATTAGCATAGTTGAATTTACTCACTTATGAGCATTGCAAACACACTTCAGGACATTAAAGCAGATTAAAGCTTCTACAGGAGTTCAAGAAAGTTTTATGTATTTGTATTGTAACCAAAAACTAAATAATGAGAGATTATTACAGACACATATGCAAAACTGAAAAAGTTGTTCTTGTTTTAAACATTACATATGACACTATCTCTTCATATCGCATTTGGTCTCACTGCTAACCTGAGATCAAAATGTTCTGGCGTTCCCAACTATTTCATCAATGCTGGGTCTGCAACTGACTCATTTAAGTAATCTTTGAAGCAGTACTGTATGCTTTCCATGCTTTCCTTACCTAGTTGTATATTAATTTCTTTTATATCAAACAGGGGAACATTTATGTGCAATGTGCTTTGAGACTGTAAGATAAAATATCTTAAACTTTCCAAATTGAAAGTCTTGTTTGGTCAGGATTTACATGATATTCCTGTCAAAACGACTTACAAATATCATCCCTAAATTTCACTAAACTCTGTCAGGAACAAAAATTAGGCAGTGGAGTCCCGTAATTTGGACCACCTTTTAGCTCATCTCAGCAGATGGTGCAAACAAACTTTGCTGTGGCCACACAAGGATCTGAAAGCTCGCTTGAAAAGAATGTGGTGTGCAATAGCTATGAGTATTTCCAGGTGTCTGCATAGGCAGATATGTTTGTTTACAGAGAATCAAGACTACCCAAAACAATTGCTAAAACATTTAGCATTTAGAACCTTCAGTGTCAACACTTTGCAAGAAATTTTGTATTATTCTTGGCAAGAAACTGTGGAAACTGGTAAGAAAATAGTCAGGATACCTTTGCATGTAAGTGAACTGGAATTTTTCACAGAACAGTTTCTCTTGTAAATTTGTCTGCACCTAGTTTAATCAACAGAATTTGCAGCCGTTAACAAGTTGTGCTTCCATATGCTACTCATTATAAGTACATTTCTTAAGACAGAAGCCTGTTCAGAGTCCAATTGTTTTAACTGGACTTGGTACCAAAAAAAGCGTAAATAATAAAGCTAACCATCAAAAGAAGTACAATCAAGAGTAGGTTACAGGAAAACTGCTTTCCTCTGACTTACGTCTGTGTAAGCACAAGGGCAGTGGAGGTTATTTAGCCTTGCTAACATACACAGCATAGACAACAGCTGCAGTTTAGGCTTCCTCATCTCATGAAAAATACACTTCCCCTCATTTAGTGCCAACTACTTGTGCCTATGGTGGATGGAGCACAGTTAACATACTTTCAGCAAAACTTGAGGTAAGTTCTGTAATCTTACTGGAATATAATGCATAGTCATAGTACATAAAACATCTTCATAAAGGCTGCTATTTCAGCAAGTTGCTTCTGATTATTTTAGAAGCTAAACTTTGTTATTTGAATTTCTCATTGCTTGCAACTTCTACCCCATCTTTCAAAAACAGGAAAGGAAACAAACTTGCCTGTAAGAATTTCTTTACTTTTTAGGAAGGTACATTTGTTTGAGGCCTGAATCATTTGTCCAAATAGTTCCACTTGGTTGTTTCAGACTAATTAGATAGATGGTGGGTGCATGGGAGTGTACTTTGGGTTATTGTTTACTTTCTACATTGCATTCACTGTTAAATTTACTGTCCGTTGTTTATTTTAAAGCAAAAGTAAGTTGTTCATCAGACGTACTCAGACTACAAATGCCCTACCACTGAGAATTTTGCACATTGGCCATACCTGTTCCTTGGCCATGCTTCATCTTACTCAAGCTTACTGACAATTTGGTAACTTTTTGTCACACAATTTCCTTGGAGCTAAGTCCAAACCTGCAGTCAAAGCTTGGCTGTCATCATCAGAATTGTTACAATCTAATCCTCTTTAGTTCATATTTTGTAGTGCCTTACACCTATTAAATAAAAGAAAAAGCGAAAGGCTGTAAAGAGATTGCTTTATCTCTATAATTAGCAAAAATACTAGCCTTTCCTCATCAGGAACTCAGCAATTTACAAACACAACATATCCCAGCAACTTAAGATCTCCAGTAGTAGCCTCATATGTTCTGCCCATGCTTGATTGACACAGCTCATAACAGGAGGGACAAACCTTGATATTAAATACCAAAGGCATGACCAAAGTGAAAATGAAGCCTCTGCTGTCTTTGGATAGTCACATAGCCCAAGTCAAGGAAATCTAAAGTCTTCCTATGACACAATCAAAACAAAACCTCAAGGAGATAGGGACATTTGAATAAGAAACAATTGGAGATTTTAAAAACAAAGGGGAGAAACAGAAGAACAGGTTTTAGATTGTTAGCGATTGTTAACCAAACAAAGTAGAGCACATTGCAGAAAGTCGTGAAGGAAAATTTGAATCTTGAATTAAGGAAGTTAAGATGAGCTGGGGAGTGTGAAGAATTGGCTGCCCTTAGGTCACCCATGCAAATCAATGAAGATAAAGACCATGAACACTGTCTAGGTGAGAAAAGTCTCCATGCTTAAATTGTTGATGGGCAGGTTTACTCAGAACCAGACAATGCATACACACAGCTACATAATTTATAATTTACAAAAGAGCCCCAATGCTGTCACCACCACACTGTTTAATCAATGTGCCAGGAAAGAAAGTAGTAGTTAGAGAGTCCACTTAAAATGCATAAGATCTGCCTTTAATAAAGCCAATGTTTTTAGAATATTTTCATCACCAAGTACTTTGGCACTTTTTTTCAGAAAAGGCATCAGCAAAAAACAAGAGGATTGTTTATGCAACATTGGCAGCAGAGTTCATCTTTAAATATGTCAAAGAACTGTCAGGAAACTTCAGACAGAATGATCCATCAACTAATTTTGTGAAGATCAAGTTAAAATATTTTCCATCAGAAAACTACCAGTTTCTCAGATATATAATTTCTCTTCTTCCAACTCTTCTTGAGAAATAAAGATTATAGACGTTTTTCTGTTAGAAACCAGAAGTTACTAGACAAATGCTCACTCCCTCCCCCTTATTTCAAAATTATCCTGTTATACTGGCACACACATAGCAATGTTCAATAGCAGTCATACTGATACCCCCACGAAAATGTAAAGCTCATCATTCTCACATGAGTATTCAGGTAAAAGTCCTAATCTTCCCAGCTTCTATTCAGACCAGTGAAACGTGGGGACGCACAAAACTCCTGACAACACATTAATTTTAGTACCACGGAGCTGCTGTTTTCAGAGCAACCAAGTCTGAAAACCTTGAAGATAGTCTTGGCTTACAGAGAGACAGTTGTTCAAAGTTGTTATTAGACTGATTTCTAAAACAAATTCATTAGTAAGTGCCCTCTCTCTTATCCAGTGTTGTCCTCAGGGAAGTTTTGCTTTTCAGCTCCTTCCTTACCTTTTGGCCCTTCTCTCAACCTTACTGTAAAAAAACTCACTAAACAGCACTTGCAGTCATTCAGTTATAGAGATTAGGCAGAGAGGGAAAAAAAAAAAAAGTCATTTGTTTTCCTCATTCTACCCAATTTTTTATTCTGGATCAAGTACAGTTTCTTCACAGTAATAGGGAGAAAGGAAGGCCTTTTGATAGTAGTATTACATTTAACAAATGCTTTGTAGAGGTAATTCTTCACTCCAGGATTGCATATGTTCATTTAACAAAATGATTAATTTTAAAATCCATTGCTTGGAAGAAGCAACAAGCCTGTGTATCTGAGAAAGAAAGCCCTCAGTCCCTTTTTGGTGTCAGTTTAAGCTAGCTGAGGTATCTCTAGAGTACACTAGCAGGATGTAATGAGATTGGTGCTTGATGATGCACTTCTTCCAATACCCCGGTGCCAAGGACTTCCAAGCTGCCATTTTAGAATCATGTGAACTGTATATGCTAAACAATTTCAGTAGAGAAGTGAGGCACTACACAGAGATCAAATAATTAAATTATATCTGAGTATATATCTGTTTTTTCTACAGATCAAGGATGAATTTCCCAAAACATCTGCACCGCTCCCAACTTGAGACAAGTAGAGACTCAGCACAAGTGTCACCAATAAAGACCTTCCCACAAGAAGATCTCCTGGAGTACAGAAGTAACCTCAATCTCTGATGCACTATTTTGGAAATGTCTTTAGCACACAGTAAGAACAACAACTGCAGTAACAGATATCTGTCTTCTGCTTACAGCTTTAAGGGACATCACAGATGTGCTGAGCTTATTCAAACCTATGGAGTCAGCAGTTTTGAAACAATACTACAAACGCTACAATGGCACCAGGCATGCAATGACCACACCATTAGGTATTGCAACTGAAAAAAAGAGATATTAAAGAAAACCAAAAAGAACAGGTCTTCATGTTAGTTGCAAGTTCAACAGTGATAGAGTACAGTTGTGTTTGGCATTTTGTTTTTTTAAAGGGAGCAACCACAAACTTGTCAATACAAAAATGTTAAGAGTTGAGCCAGTGACAGCTTAACAGTAAAACAGGCCTCTCTGACACCACTCATTTAATTATTTTCTTTATTGTAATTCTTTAGACTTTAAAACAGCTTGAACTTGGGGGAGCTCCTGTTTTCTGTCATTTCACAACTCATAACCAGCAGGGCTGTTCCATTTAGAATAAAATGTTAGAAAAGTGATCAACAGTAAATCACTACACTGCACTTAAAAGTCTCATAAAGTGAAGAGCTGGAAAGCAGAGACAATTCACATAAAAACAGAGGGGAGGAGATAATTTGCTGCTTATGGCACAGGACTGTAAGTTAATACATCTGGGTTCCATTCCATACGTTAAATGTGAATACCACCATGTGCTTTGCAGAAGTGAAAGGTGGTTTTATTCATCAGCATTTACAAAGCATTTTGAGATCCCAAGATAAAATATTTTAGCAAAGCAGAAATTACTGTGTGCTATTTTACTTTGCAAATTATTTTACAGAGCAAAACAACAGTTTAATAAAAACACAGTACCCTACTGACAAAAAGTCTCTGAAAACTCTCAAGTATTTTCATATATCCATATTACAAGTCAGGTTACCAAAAAAACCAGGAGTAGATACATAATGTCAGCATCTTGATTTTTAAGCATAGATCACACATCTTCAAGTCATGCACTCAGTCTCTTAATTCAGTAACACATTAAGTATTGACATTCCTAAATTACATTTTACAAAAGCAAAACACATACTTCAGGTGGCCAACTAACATAACTCAGATGCCCAAAGGAAGTCAACTTTGCTTCAGCTAATCAACAAGTTTTCCTTTTCATGAAAGTTGAAAATATTCCATGCCATAAATGCCAACCACAAAGATACTAGTATGAAACTTACCCAAAATATTGTAACGATTCAACACTCAAATAGCAAAATACATTCATCTTTCTACCTATCACATCTGTTTTTTAAATTAATGGTCTAAAAGTCAATCCCTCTCTATTTCACCCTTTCAACTTTGGCAGTAGAATCCTGTCCCAAAACACTTCCTCCAAAGTCCCACACAGATAAAATTTAAAGCTCAACAGTATAGTAATACTAATAAAATATCAAATTACATCAAACACCGTATCTCAGCCTGACTAATCTTAGCTCTCATTATTTGCACACACTGCTACCAGGAAAGTGGGGTATCCTTCTTAACATCCCAGTACAGTCATTTGGAGCTTCAGTATGTCTACTGTCTCTTCAGTAAGTTTACCATTGCTTGGATGCTGACTGAGCAGTGGTGAGTGACTGCCTTTGCATCACTTTTTATTCTTTTTTTCTCCTCCCTTCACTTATTAAGTGAACTCTATCTCAACCCATGCAATTTTCTTGGTTTTTGCTCTTCAGTTCTCTCCCCCATCCCTCTGAGGAGAAGGAAGCAAGCAGTTGGTGGGTGTGTAGCTGCTGGGCTGGGTCAACTCACTAGAGAATGTCATCAAGAAAAGGCACAAAAAGACATTTTATTGGTAAATCAATGTCTGAGGAATATCACCTTTTGACTTCAACTGCTTTTACAAAACTAAGAAACAAGTCTTTCTGATATTTTTGAAAGCACTGAATAATTACTCACATACGGACTACTGCCGTTGTATTGCTTCCAAGCTTGACTCAAAGCTGGTTCACCTAAATGGAAATATCAAAAGATTATACACCAGGTCCTCAAGAACCTGAAGTTCCCAGAACAGAAGGCCATGTGCAGAGAGAACTTTTGGGTTGCATTGCATACTCATATTAAAAAAAAAAAAAAAAAAAAAAGTCTTAGTTTTATGCAGAGTTCAACCTGCTTACATTTTCTAAGCAAAATTTTTTACCACACTTTTCCAGCTTTCCCAGCAAACTGCCCAAGGAGAATGCAAATTTTGAACAATACATATATCAAAAGGGACCCTGATAATAGGATTGTTTTAGTTTTAACTTTTTCCTCACATAATGGCTTAAAAGCTATTCATTTCTGTAACAATTGGAGGTAAGAAAAATCCTATTTCACACCTGATATTTTTAGTGAAATGTTGAAGATTTTATTTTTGCCTGCAAATAATCCTGTTACAAAGATATTCTTTAAAACACTGCAGTTGCAGTCAGTTGCTTTTGGAAAACTGGCATGGACATTATTTTAGTTTGCATATCAACCTGCAAATCCCTTGATCTGATTTCTGAAGACAGACTGTAGTAACAGTCTAGTAACATCTAGATGGGAGGAAATTAAACTTAACAGCTTAAACTACAACACTAATGTGAAATTAAAAAAAAAACCTTTGACTTCTTAAGCGGTCACATCTGTTCCCACAATCATAAAAGCAATTCTGAAATATTATTTTCATTGTAACCAATTAATCAAATGTCATTCATGTTTGATATTATATTCTGTGTTTAAGCTTTTATAAAAACACAGATATCATGCAAAGAAAGTCTAAGACCAATCACAAGCTTATAAATGGTGCTCAGAATTAAACGTTTAGGAGAATCAAGGAAGGAATTCAAATGCTTTGCTGATAGTTGTTTCAAACAGGCCTGTATATATACTTCACAGAAGAAAAGAGCAGATAGAAATAAATAAGGAAGTTCCAGAAAATGTCTAAAACTGCCATAGAAAGAATTTTTGGGTTAAGTATTGACTGACAGTAACTCTGAAATATTAGCAAAAAAATTATTTGTTTGTCTGATTCTGCTGGCACTCAGGCAAGAAAAATTTGGTACGCAACTCCTAAATAAGCAGCTGAACATGAAAAAAATGTGTGTCTCAGTTTCTCCTCACATATGTTTGGCTAAAACAATTATATCTTTGTCTATAAATTTAAACACGCTCTAACTCCCTGTTTTACAAGGATTTAATCTGCTCTCAGACAACATCAGACAGTGCTACTTATCTGTAACCTAGAAATTGCTCTTCAAATCAATACTATTAATACTACCATCCTCAAACTTCTGCAGATATTTGGAATATAGGGAGAAGACATGGGTGCAATTCAGAGTAGGAAATATAACACAGTGTGATAGATGAAGACCTGGCCTAAGACAGTGTCCCCAAGCTTTCAGATCCATTACAATGGGCCACTATCCAAGATGTGAAATATACACAGATTAACCAGTTTCTTGGGGACTGAACATTTTCCTTCTGAGTCCTTTGTGATTATCTGACAAATAGCAGCTGCCATCTTTTCATTACATAAATAACCATACATTGTATTTAATTAGGAAGCCAAACCACTTTACTTCCTGAGTACGAAGTAGTATTTTAAAGACCTCCCATAATTCCCCCTTTATTAAAAATACAACTTAAATATCAAACAAACTCAATTTAATCGATGTTAAGGTTGTGAAACAAGCTAACAATTGTCCAGGAAATACAGAGTCATAAAGATGAAGTTTCACCCCTAGTCACTATTTTTGGAACCTAATTTTTCTTTCCAATCACAGGAATTAGGTGGTGCCAGTGGTTCTTTTTCCCTCTTGGTTTATATCCATTAAAAAACCCAAGAAATAAACACACTTAAGAGCACAAAAGTACACTACTCTAAACAGTCCTCAAAAAACAAGAAGTGGCCAGAAAGAGGGGAATAATACACCACACTGCACTGTATCCTTCAAAAGGGGAAGTCCAGAACTTAGCAGTAAGGTGGTTTTAACTTAACCAGCTACAGGTATTTCAATACATACTGAATGCTGACCCTGGCCACCTGATGCATTTGTAACATTAGGTACTACCAGGTAAACTTATTGTTGATTAAAAAGGTTTCTAAGGTGCTATTTTGAAGTGTAAGAAAGTCATCACAAAGTCCTTCGCTAACAAGCAATTCATTCACGGGAGTGCTGAGATTTGGTTTCAGAGCAATATGCCCAAATGATATGCATGACAAGGGAGAAGAAGTAGGTTTCCTAATTAGATATTAGAAAGGAATTCTTTACTGTGTGGTTGGTGAGGCACTGGAACAGGTTGCCCACATAGGTTGTGGATGACCCATCCCTGGAAGTGTTCAAGACCAGGTTAGATGGGGCTTTAAGCAACCTGGTCTATTGGGAAGTGTTCCTGCTCATGGCAGGGTGGCTGGAACTAGATGACCTTTCAAAGTAATGTTTCTATCATTCTGCTCAGCCACCACCCTCTATACACAACCAGGCAGAAAAGAGAGAAACTACACTCAGGTCTGGATATTTGGCACCACAACTCAATGGGCTGCATGTCTTTTTCTACTCCAAATTATTGTCTGTATCACACACACACCCCTGTGAGATGCTCTAAGGTAGCCACCACCTAATTTGAAATTAGACATTAAAGAATTTTTAAAAAATAAAAGTGAAAGCATCTTCTGGAAGCCCCAGAAATAATGTAACCTTGGGAGGATGCAAGGAGTTCCAGGCAGCTGTGTTACAGATGTTCGGGATATTGCCAGTGTTTGAACTTCGTGTGTGGGCAGCAAGGAGGGTACCAGGGAAAGCACCTTAAAAGGAACAGATACACACAACATAGTAGTGAGACACAGCTGTCTTACTTCACACTCATGCCACTGCAGCCTGGTTCAAAAAGCCTTTGCTGAGTGATTACCAGAGCCTTCTCTTCACTCATGGTACCTGCGACAAGCCAAGATTGGGATGTTAATTATTCAGCCATTTATGAGAAAAAGAAAACAGAACATGCCTTCAGCAAAGACATGTGAAGCTCCAGGTGAATGAAGTTCTGCTTAAGATGAGATTTGCTTCACAGAAATTCCATTTCTGTATTTGAGACACCTGGAGCATATCATTAAGGATATATTCAAGGTGGAAAATGCCTAAAGGGCAGTTTGCTATCAGAGCTGGGATCTTTCCCATCCATGTTACCTGTGGTGACAGCAGTGAAGAGCATACTCATTGATGCCTGCAGAAAACAACACACAGTGACACTGACTCAGGAAGATTACCATGGCTTACCAGGCAGTAAGACCCCAGGCAGATATTCCATCTATATAAATATATTACCATTGGATTAATTCCTCAAAACCATAAAGATCAGCAGGGCAAGACACAGTGGATATTGCAGAGGACCTCCTTAAAGGGAAGCCTTGGCCCTAAATTTTCTCCTGGCTTTTACTGTGAACAGTATTTTATTCCATGCTTTTGTTGGCACTAAACATCTGAGAGCAGGTGCTCACTTTCTTCTTGGGAAGTGAGGAGATGTATTAAGAAGGGCCATTTCATGGATTAAGGACTTGCAGACTTCTTCCTTGGATGTTAAGTTATCCAGCATGGTAGGGGATCCAAGAGCCTCATCATTTCCTTAAACAGCCTTAGACTTGTGAGGCAATACTTGAATCCCAGTGAACTTGAAACACTATTTTAGGACAATGAGTATCTTTCAGGCAGGCTGCTAGTATGAAACAGAGTAAGTCAGCACATGTCCATATAACCTTTTGCAGGCAGATGACAAGGCTGTGCCCTTAACAGAGGCTTGTTCTATTCACCACCCTAAGCTGATCACAACACAGCACCAAGTCCAAGATAACAAATGCTCTTAAGTTACCAAAAGACAAATGCATCAAAAATGTTTCCTAACTGCCTGAAAACCCAAAGCACTAGAAGTAAAAATTTTACTTTCTTACAGTTTTATTGTGCTGCATTTTTGCCAAATAACCAAACCATTTTTTTCCCAAGGAATTCCAACAAATCTATTCAAATATATTTAACTTTTTATTTAAGTTTAAGTAAGTGATACCAGTGGAGTGTTTTAACTTTGGACTAAGATAAAAATAACCATATCTTGCTCAACACAAGGAAGGAACACTTCATTGTTCTATAGGAAGGTAAATGAACACCTACGAAATGAAACTTTTATTAACCTGTTTGTTAAATTTACTCATTATTTTTCTCTAATTATACCCTCACTGATCTCTAGAAGTGAAATTCTTTCAGAGTTGTTTCTATATCCCCTAAACAAAGTACATCACTATCTAAGAGATATCTATCTTTTCTCTTTAGTAACTTCTAGAACAGGAATCTTCTATCTCAAGGCTAAATTGTAAAAGCCAAGTATTTTTCTGAAAATGTCAGCAGACACCAAGTTCTGCTTTTTTTGGTAACCTTTCTGACTTACATTTAAATATCCAAGATCAAAATAATTCTTGAAAATAATCTCTCATTTCTGAGATTCTCAGTATTAAAAGAAAATATAACAACCAGGGCTACCCAAGCTCCAAAATCTACCAGATTTATCAACATTTATGCTAACCAGGAAGTCTGAAAAGTTTGGATGTCTTTTGACAAACAAATTGTGTTTATTACTTACATGGCATTGCACTTAGATTAGTACATCCTCTGGCAGAACATGACCAGAATTTTCAAACAAACAATAATCTCCAGTAAATTGTCAGCACACTTAAGCATAACAAATAGCACCGTAACTTTAAAACACCATCAGAGGATGCTGACCTGGTCAGACAAAGGGCGGGGGGGGGGTCATTTAAAAATTAACATATATTTTTTCCACTCCCATCTCATTA